>CAWUFW010012294.1:0-551876 GCA_963921515.1 Calotriton arnoldi
TTCACACACACATGCCTGCCTGTCTGCTCCAAACTGCCCTAAACCCTAAAACTCTACCACCAGCATGACCCCCTACACTGCCCGAACACCACTGCCCTAAACCCTGACTCACCACCCCCCTGCACGACCCCCTACACTGCCCGAACACCACTACACTGCCCTAAACCCAGAAACACCACCCCCAGCACAACCCCCTACACTGCCCAAACACCACTGCACTGCCCTAAACCCTGAAACACCACCCCCAGCACGACCCCCTACACTGCCCGAACACCACTGCACTGCCCTAAACCCTGAAACACCAGCCCCTGCACGACCCCCTACACTGCCCGAACACCACTGCACTGCCCTAAACCCTGAAACACCACCCCCAGCACGACCCCCTACACTGCCTGAACACCACTGCCCTAAACCCTGAAACACCACCCCAAGCAAGACCCCCTACACTGCCCGAATACCACTGCACTGCCCTAAAGCCTGAAACACCACCTCCAACACAACCCCCTACACTGCCTGAACACCATTGCTCTGCCCTAAACCCTGAAACACTGCCCCCAGCAAGACCCCCTACACTGCCCGAACTCCACTGCACTGCCCTAAACCCTGAAACATCACCCCCATCAAGACCCCTACACTGCCCGAACACCACTGCCCTAAACCCTGAAACACCACCCCCAGCACGACCCCCTACACTACTCGAACACCACTGCCCTGCCCTAAACCCTGAAACACCACCCCCAGCACGGCCCCCTACACTGCCCGAACACCACTGCTCTGCCCAAAACACTGAAACACCAGCCCCAGCATGACCCCCTACACTGCCCGAACACCACTGCACTGCCCTAAACCCTGAAACACCAGCCCCAGCACGAACCCCTACACTGCCCGAACACCACTGCACTACCCTAAACCCAGAAACACCACCCCAGCACGACCCCCTACACTGCCCGAGCACCACTGCCTGCACTGCCCTAAACCCTGAAACACCAGCCCCAGCACGACCCCCTACACTGCCTGAACACTACTGCACTGCCCTAAACCATGAAACACCATCCCCAGCACGACCCCCTACACTGCACGAACACCACTGCACTGCCCTAAACCCTGAAAAACTACCCCCAGCAAGACCCCTACACTGCCCGAACACCACTGCACTGCCCTAAACCCTGAAACATCACCCCCAGCAAGACCCCTACACTGCCCGAACACCACTGCCCTAAACCCTGAAACACCACCCCCAGCAAGACGCCCTACACTGCCCGAACACCACTGCACTGCCCTAAACCCTGAAACACCAGCCCCAGCACGACCCCCTACACTGCCCGAACACCACTGCACTGCCCTAAACCCTGAAACACCACCCCGTGCATGACCCCCTACACTGCCCGAACACCACTGCACTGCCCTAAACCCTGAAACACCAGCCCCAGCACGACCCCCTACACTGCCCGAACACCACTGCACTGCCCTAAACCCTGAAACACAACCCCCAGCACGACCCCCTACACTACCCGAACACCACTGCACTACCCTAAACCCTAAAATACGCCCCCCAGCACGACCCCCTACACTACCCAAACACAACTGCACTGACCTAAACCCTCAAACACTCCCCCCAGCACGACCCCCTACACTACCCGAACACCACTGCACTGCCCTAAACCCTAAAACACTCCCCCCAGCACGACCCCCTACACTGCCCAAACACCACTGCACTGCCCTAAACCCTAAAACACTCCCCCCAGCATGACCCCCTACACTACCCAAACACCACTGCACTGCCCTAAACCCTAAAACACTCCCCCCAGCATGACCCCCTGCACGACCCAAACACCACTGCACTGCCCTAAACCCTGAAACACCACCCCCAGCAAGACCCCTACACTACCCGAACACCACTGCACTGCCCTAAACCCTGAAACACCACCCCCAGCCCGACCCCCTACACTGCCCGAACACCACTGCACTACCCTAAACCCTAAAACATGACCTCCTACACTACACAAAGACCACTGCACTACCCTAAACCCTAAAACACTACCCCCAGCACGACCCCCTACACTACACAAACACCACTGCACTACCCTAAACCCTAAAACACTACCCCCTACACTACACAAACACCACTGCACTACCCTAAACCCTAAAACAATATCCCCAGCACGAACCCCTACACTACCCAAACACCACTGCACTACCCTAAACCCTAAAACACTACCCCCAGCAGTACCCCCTACACTACCCAAACACCATTGCACTACCCTAAACCCTAAAACACTACCC
Organism: Calotriton arnoldi; assembly: GCA_963921515.1. Taxonomy (NCBI): domain Eukaryota; kingdom Metazoa; phylum Chordata; class Amphibia; order Caudata; family Salamandridae; genus Calotriton; species Calotriton arnoldi. Next base: position 2,284 of record CAWUFW010012294.1, read on the forward strand.
CCAGCAGAACCCCCTACACTACCCAAACACCACTGCACTACCCTAAACCCTAAACCACTACCCCCAGCACGACCCCCTACACTACCCAAACACCACTGCACTACCCTAAACCCTAAAACACTACCCCCAGCACAACCCCCTACACTACCCAAACACCACTGTAATACCCTAAACCCTAAAACACTCCCCCAGCACGACTCTCTACACTATCCAAACACCACTGCACTACCCTAAACCCTAAATCTACCCCCAGCATGACCCCCTACACTACACAAACACCACTGCACTACCCTAAACCCTAAAACACTACCCCTACACTACACAAACACCACTGCACTACCCTAAACCCTAAAACAATACCCCAGCACGAACCCCTACACTACCCAAACACCACTGCCCTACCCTAAACCCTAAAACACTACCCCCAGCAGTACCCCCTACACTACCCAAACACCATTGCACTACCCTAAACCCTAAAACACTACCCCCAGCAGTACCCCCTACACTACCCAAACACCACTGCACTACCCTAAACCCTAAACCACTACCCCCAGCACGACCCCCTACACTACCCAAACACCACTGCACTACCCGAAACCCTAAAACACTACCCCCAGCACAACCCCCTACACTACCCAAACACCACTGTAATACCCTAAACCCTAAAACACTCCCCCAGCACGACTCTCTACACTATCCAAACACCACTGCACTACCCTAAACCCTAAATCTACCCCCAGCATGACCCCCTACACTACACAAACACCACTGCACTACCCTAAACCCTAAAACACTACCCCCAGCACAACCCCCTACACTACCCAAACACCACTGTAATACCCTAAACCCTAAAACACTCCCCAGCACGACTCTCTACACTATCCAAACACCACTGCACTACCCTAAACCCTAAATCTACCCCCAGCATGACCCCCTACACTACACAAACACCACTGCACTACCCTAAACCCTAAACCACTACCCCCAGCACGACTCCCTACACTACCCAAACACCACTGCACTACCCTAAACCCTAAAACACTACCCCCAGCACAACCCCCTACACTACCCAAACACCACTGTAATACCCTAAACCCTAAAACACTCCCCCAGCACGACTCTCTACACTATCCAAACACCACTGCACTACCCTAAACCCTAAATCTACCCCCAGCAAGACGCCCTACACTGCCCGAACACCACTGCACTGCCCTAAACCCTGAAACACCAGCCCCAGCACGACCCCCTACACTGCCCGAACACCACTGCACTGCCCTAAACCCTGAAACACCACCCCGTGCATGACCCCCTACACTGCCCGAACACCACTGCACTGCCCTAAACCCTGAAACACCAGCCCCAGCACGACCCCCTACACTGCCCGAACACCACTGCACTGCCCTAAACCCTGAAACACAACCCCCAGCACGACCCCCTACACTACCCGAACACCACTGCACTACCCTAAACCCTAAAATATGCCCCCAGCACGACCCCTACACTACCCGAACACAACTGCACTGCCCTAAACCCTCAAACACTCCCCCAGCATGACCCCTACACTACCCGAACACCACTGCACTGCCCTAAACCCTAAAACACTCCCCCAGCACGACCCCCTACACTGCCCGAACACCACTGCACTACCCTAAACCCTAAAACACGACCTCCTACACTACACAAAGACCACTGCACTACCCTAAACCCTAAAACACTACCCCCAGCACGACCCCCTACACTACACAAACACCACTGCACTACCCTAAACCCTAAAACACTACCCCTACACTACACAAACACCACTGCACTACCCTAAACCCTAAAACAATACCCCCAGCACGAACCCCTACACTACCCAAACACCACTGCACTACCCTAAACCCTAAAACACTACCCCCAGCAGTACCCCCTACACTACCCAAACACCATTGCACTACCCTAAACCCTAAAACACTACCCCCAGCAGTACCCCCTACACTACCCAAACACCACTGCACTACCCTAAACCCTAAACCACTACCCCCAGCACGACCCCCTACACTACCCAAACACCACTGCACTACCCTAAACCCTAAAACACTACCCCCAGCACAACCCCCTACACTACCCAAACACCACTGTAATACCCTAAACCCTAAAACACTCCCCCAGCACGACTCTCTACACTATCCAAACACCACTGCACTACCCTAAACCCTAAATCTACCCCCAGCATGACCCCCTACACTACACAAACACCACTGCACTACCCTAAACCCTAAAACACTACCCCTACACTACACAAACACCACTGCACTACCCTAAACCCTAAAACAATACCCCCAGCACGAACCCCTACACTACCCAAACACCATTGCACTACCCTAAACCCTAAAACACTACCCCCAGCAGAACCCCCTACACTACCCAAACACCACTGCACTACCCTAAACCCTAAACCACTACCCCCAGCACGACCCCCTACACTACCCAAACACCACTGCACTACCCTAAACCCTAAAACACTACCCCCAGCACAACCCCCTACACTACCCAAACACCACTGTAATACCCTAAACCCTAAAACACTCCCCCAGCACGACTCTCTACACTATCCAAACACCACTGCACTACCCTAAACCCTAAATCTACCCCCAGCATGACCCCCTACACTACACAAACACCACTGCACTACCCTAAACCCTAAAACACTACCCCTACACTACACAAACACCACTGCACTACCCTAAACCCTAAAACAATACCCCAGCACGAACCCCTACACTACCCAAACACCACTGCACTACCCTAAACCCTAAAACACTACCCCCAGCAGTACCCCCTACACTACCCAAACACCATTGCACTACCCTAAACCCTAAACCACTACCCCCAGCACGACCCCCTACACTACCCAAACACCACTGCACTACCCTAAACCCTAAAACACTACCCCCAGCACAACCCCCTACACTACCCAAACACCACTGTAATACCCTAAACCCTAAAACACTCCCCCAGCACGACTCTCTACACTATCCAAACACCACTGCACTACCCTAAACCCTAAATCTACCCCCAGCATGACCCCCTACACTACACAAACACCACTGCACTACCCTAAACCCTAAAACACTACCCCTACACTACACAAACACCACTGCACTACCCTAAACCCTAAAACAATACCCCAGCACGAACCCCTACACTACCCAAACACCACTGCACTACCCTAAACCCTAAAACACTACCCCCAGCAGTACCCCCTACACTACCCAAACACCATTGCACTACCCTAAACCCTAAAACACTACCCCCAGCAGTACCCCCTACACTACCCAAACACCACTGCACTACCCTAAACCCTGAAACACCACCCCCAGCACGGCCCCCTACACTGCCCGAACACCACTGCTCTGCCCAAAACACTGAAACACCAGCCCCAGCATGACCCCCTACACTGCCCGAACACCACTGCACTGCCCTAAACCCTGAAACACCAGCCCCAGCACGAACCCCTACACTGCCCGAACACCACTGCACTACCCTAAACCCAGAAACACCACCCCCAGCACGACCCCCTACACTGCCCGAGCACCACTGCCTGCACTGCCCTAAACCCTGAAACACCAGCCCCAGCACGACCCCCTACACTGCCTGAACACTACTGCACTGCCCTAAACCATGAAACACCATCCCCAGCACGACCCCCTACACTGCACGAACACCACTGCACTGCCCTAAACCCTGAAAAACTACCCCCAGCAAGACCCCCTACACTGCCCGAACACCACTGCACTGCCCTAAACCCTGAAACATCACCCCCAGCAAGACCCCCTACACTGCCCGAACACCACTGCCCTAAACCCTGAAACACCACCCCCAGCAAGACGCCCTACACTGCCCGAACACCACTGCACTGCCCTAAACCCTGAAACACCAGCCCCAGCACGACCCCCTACACTGCCCGAACACCACTGCACTGCCCTAAACCCTGAAACACCACCCCGTGCATGACCCCCTACACTGCCCGAACACCACTGCACTGCCCTAAACCCTGAAACACCAGCCCCAGCACGACCCCCTACACTGCCCGAACACCACTGCACTGCCCTAAACCCTGAAACACAACCCCCAGCACGACCCCTACACTACCCGAACACCACTGCACTACCCTAAACCCTAAAATACGCCCCAGCACGACCCCCTACACTACCCAAACACAACTGCACTGACCTAAACCCTCAAACACTCCCCCAGCACGACCCCCTACACTACCCGAACACCACTGCACTGCCCTAAACCCTAAAACACTCCCCCGGCACGACCCCCTACACTGCCCAAACACCACTGCACTGCCCTAAACCCTAAAACACTCCCCCAGCATGACCCCCTACACTACCCAAACACCACTGCACTGCCCTAAACCCTAAAACACTCCCCCAGCATGACCCCCTGCACGACCCAAACACCACTGCACTGCCCTAAACCCTGAAACACCACCCCCAGCAAGACCCCTACACTACCCGAACACCACTGCACTGCCCTAAACCCTGAAACACCACCCCCAGCCCGACCCCCTACACTGCCCGAACACCACTGCACTACCCTAAACCCTAAAACATGACCTCCTACACTACACAAAGACCACTGCACTACCCTAAACCCTAAAACACTACCCCCAGCACGACCCCCTACACTACACAAACACCACTGCACTACCCTAAACCCTAAAACACTACCCCTACACTACACAAACACCACTGCACTACCCTAAACCCTAAAACAATATCCCCAGCACGAACCCCTACACTACCCAAACACCACTGCACTACCCTAAACCCTAAAACACTACCCCCAGCAGTACCCCCTACACTACCCAAACACCATTGCACTACCCTAAACCCTAAAACACTACCCCCAGCAGAACCCCCTACACTACCCAAACACCACTGCACTACCCTAAACCCTAAACCACTACCCCCAGCACGACCCCCTACACTACCCAAACACCACTGCACTACCCTAAACCCTAAAACACTACCCCCAGCACAACCCCCTACACTACCCAAACACCACTGTAATACCCTAAACCCTAAAACACTCCCCCAGCACGACTCTCTACACTATCCAAACACCACTGCACTACCCTAAACCCTAAATCTACCCCCAGCATGACCCCCTACACTACACAAACACCACTGCACTACCCTAAACCCTAAAACACTACCCCTACACTACACAAACACCACTGCACTACCCTAAACCCTAAAACAATACCCCAGCACGAACCCCTACACTACCCAAACACCACTGCACTACCCTAAACCCTAAAACACTACCCCCAGCAGTACCCCTACACTACCCAAACACCATTGCACTACCCTAAACCCTAAAACACTACCCCCAGCAGTACCCCCTACACTACCCAAACACCACTGCACTACCCTAAACCCTAAACCACTACCCCCAGCACGACCCCCTACACTACCCAAACACCACTGCACTACCCTAAACCCTAAAACACTACCCCCAGCACAACCCCCTACACTACCCAAACACCACTGTAATACCCTAAACCCTAAAACACTCCCCAGCACGACTCTCTACACTATCCAAACACCACTGCACTACCCTAAACCCTAAATCTACCCCCAGCATGACCCCCTACACTACCCAAACACCACTGCACTACCCTAAACCCTAAAACACTACCCCCAGCACAACCCCCTACACTCACCCAAACACCACTGTAATACCCTAAACCCTAAAACACTCCCCCAGCACGACTCTCTACACTATCCAAACACCACTGCACTACCCTAAACCCTAAATCTACCCCCAGCATGACCCCCTACACTACACAAACACCACTGCACTACCCTAAACCCTAAACCACTACCCCCAGCACGACTCCCTACACTACCCAAACACCACTGCACTACCCTAAACCCTAAAACACTACCCCCAGCACAACCCCCTACACTACCCAAACACCACTGTAATACCCTAAACCCTAAAACACTCCCCCAGCACGACTCTCTACACTATCCAAACACCACTGCACTACCCTAAACCCTAAATCTACCCCCAGCAAGACGCCCTACACTGCCCGAACACCACTGCACTGCCCTAAACCCTGAAACACCAGCCCCAGCACGACCCCCTACACTGCCCGAACACCACTGCACTGCCCTAAACCCTGAAACACCACCCCGTGCATGACCCCCTACACTGCCCGAACACCACTGCACTGCCCTAAACCCTGAAACACCAGCCCCAGCACGACCCCCTACACTGCCCGAACACCACTGCACTGCCCTAAACCCTGAAACACAACCCCAGCACGACCCCCTACACTACCCGAACACCACTGCACTACCCTAAACCCTAAAATATGCCCCCAGCACGACCCCCTACACTACCCGAACACAACTGCACTGCCCTAAACCCTCAAACACTCCCCCCAGCACGACCCCTACACTACCCGAACACCACTGCACTGCCCTAAACCCTAAAACACTCCCCCAGCACGACCCCCTACACTGCCCGAACACCACTGCACTACCCTAAACCCTAAAACACGACCTCCTACACTACACAAAGACCACTGCACTACCCTAAACCCTAAAACACTACCCCCAGCACGACCCCCTACACTACACAAACACCACTGCACTACCCTAAACCCTAAAACACTACCCCTACACTACACAAACACCACTGCACTACCCTAAACCCTAAAACAATACCCCCAGCACGAACCCCTACACTACCCAAACACCACTGCACTACCCTAAACCCTAAAACACTACCCCCAGCAGTACCCCCTACACTACCCAAACACCATTGCACTACCCTAAACCCTAAAACACTACCCCCAGCAGTACCCCCTACACTACCCAAACACCACTGCACTACCCTAAACCCTAAACCACTACCCCCAGCACGACCCCCTACACTACCCAAACACCACTGCACTACCCTAAACCCTAAAACACTACCCCCAGCACAACCCCCTACACTACCCAAACACCACTGTAATACCCTAAACCCTAAAACACTCCCCCAGCACGACTCTCTACACTATCCAAACACCACTGCACTACCCTAAACCCTAAATCTACCCCCAGCATGACCCCTACACTACACAAACACCACTGCACTACCCTAAACCCTAAAACACTACCCCCTACACTACACAAACACCACTGCACTACCCTAAACCCTAAAACAATACCCCCAGCACGAACCCCTACACTACCCAAACACCACTGCACTACCCTAAACCCTAAAACACTACCCCCAGCAGTACCCCCTACACTACCCAAACACCATTGCACTACCCTAAACCCTAAAACACTACCCCCAGCAGTACCCCCTACACTACCCAAACACCACTGCACTACCCTAAACCCTAAACCACTACCCCCAGCACGACCCCCTACACTACCCAAACACCACTGCACTACCCTAAACCCTAAAACACTACCCCCAGCACAACCCCCTACACTACCCAAACACCACTGTAATACCCTAAACCCTAAAACACTCCCCAGCACGACTCTCTACACTATCCAAACACCACTGCACTACCCTAAACCCTAAATCTACCCCCAGCATGACCCCCTACACTACACAAACACCACTGCACTACCCTAAACCCTAAAACACTACCCCCAGCACGACCCCTTCACTACCTAAACACAACTACACAATTTGTTACAGGCGTTGCAACGCAGGCCTGTGGTGCTTACTGGAAGTACTTGGTGGGCTAGTTGGGCCCCAGGGACCCTCAGGATTCAAGGTGACCTAATCCCCCAACTTAAAACGCACTACCCTAAACCCTAAAACACTACCCCCAGCAGTACCCCCTACACTACCCAAACACCATTGCACCGGGCGCGTTTGCACAGTGGTGAAGGGAGGGGGCGGGGCCTCAGGTGACATGTGCGCAAACACGCCCCCTTGAATCCTGAGGGACCCTGGGGGCCAACTAGCCCACCAGGTACCTTCAGTAAGCACAACAGAGTTGCGTTGCAGAGAGGTGAAAAAGGTGTGTGGCCTCGGAACGCCTCTCTGCAACTCAGCTCTGTGGTCCTAACTGTAGGTACCTGGGGGGGTAGTTGGGCCCCAGGGACCCTCAGGATTCAAGGGGACTTAATCCCGCAACTTAAAACGCGCCACGGGGCGCGTTTGCACTCGCGTTTTAAGAGGTAGTTTTAATCCCCCTGCCCTATTATGTACTAGGGACTTACAGAGGAGGTCATGCTAATCACAGGGGTACCCCAACGCATAGTGTTCCCTAGTGTATGTAGGTGTTTTCACTGTATTCTAAGTGTCTTTTAGCATAGCACTGACTCTGGTTAGTCAGAGTCAGTTACCACCAGTACCCGTCTGAAAAAGTTGTGGGCACAGGATGATTTTGCAACATGGCCTCTTTCTGCTCCTCTGTTGGTTCTTTCTGCACGTCTTTTGCTTCTTCCTGCACTTTTCTTCGTCTTTGTGGACTTCTGTTGCTTCTTTCTGCATTTCTTTTGCTTCTTTCTGCGTGTTTTTTCTTCTTTCTTCACATGTCCTACCTCTGTAGGCATAGTTAGAAACTAGCATTTAAAAACCTTTGAAATTCACTTAAAAAATCATAGGTTTCAGGCACATTATAGTTAGAAATTAGCATTTAAAAACCTTTGAAATTCACTGAAAAAACCATAGGTTTCAGACACGTTATAGTTAGAAATTAGCATTTAAAAACCTTTAAAATTCACTGAAAAACCATAAGTTTTAGGGACAGTTATAGTTAGTTGGACATTTCACTCGTACAAAACCATAGAAATTCCCCCGTTATAGTTAGTTCAGCTAACTATAACTCGCGCCCCGCAATGCACTGCTGATGACGTCACATATTACATCACTCATGACATGGTCAGTGACATCACTGATGACATCACTGATGACATCTCAAATGACATCACTGATGACATCATCCATGTGATAATTTCATGCATCTTCTCACACCCTAATATAGCTTTTGATACACCCACTCTAAATTACAGACTCCCATTCTCAAAACCATACACACTCCAATACCAATAACTACATACCCACTCACTGATTCTTAGGTCTACACACACACATCTACTCACTCACCCGTACAGTCACTCATACTTACAGTCACTCAGTACAGGACTATCATATGCACTCATACACCTATATAAACACTCACACACCGCCACTCATCCATAGAGGTACTCACACACCTAGTCAGTCATGCAAAAACTTAATCACACACCCATTTACTCACCTATACAGTTATACACACACCAGCTCACTTACTCATACAAATACTAGCACATTCTTACGCTCTTATACAATAACTGATACAAGCACACACGCATCCATACAGCCACTCTCACAATCACACACTCTCACTTATAGCCATTTAAATACTCTAACACACATATATACTGCCTTTTACATATGTAGTTACTCGCACATGTACCACTGAGATATACATTCACTCACTAACACACCCATACACACACTCACCCACCCAAGCAGTCCATCACAGATGCACTCTTGAAATCATGCACCCAGTGAATCACCCACTCACACATCTATGTACAGAGTCACACACGCCCCACCCACACAAACACTCAGGCAGCCATACAGATACTCAGAGAACCAATCAATAACCCATATAGACACTCATGTAGCTATTCGCAAATCCATGCATCCACTTACACACCAACAAACAGACGGATACAGACATTCACACAGTTTAGTCACTAACCCATGCATTCAGTAAGATACGTTTAATCACTCACTTGTAGAGTCAGTCACGCACGTACTAAATCATCCATTCAGACACTTAAACACCCACTCATTCTTCAATACGCCTTTCCCTATATATATTAAACATATTTAAACTTTACAGAAACACACAGTCACTGGATGATGTCATCAGTGATTTAATTTGAGATGTCATCAGTGATGTCATCAGTGATGTCACTGACCATGTCATGAGTGATGTAATATGTGACGTCATCAGCAGTGCATTGCGGGCGCGAGTTATAGTTAGCTGAACTAACTATAACGGGGGAATTTCTATGGTTTTGTACGAGTGAAATGTCCAACTAACTATAACTGTCCCTAAAACCTATGGTTTTTTCAGTGAATATATATATATATGTCAAATTAAATAAACATAATACATTAACTTGAAAACTTTGCCATTGTAGGACAAGAACATGTGTATTTCAAGAGACTTTGAGGACATTGAGGCTCTTTCTGGTTGTTTTTTGCCTTTATGCTTTCTGGTCTCCGGACATTAGTACAAACTATTCAGAGTACAGACAGAGGGAGTCCCTAAGTCCTAGTTATCCATATGGTCTGTACAGCTTAACCCCGGTTAGGACTTCTGATCTACAACTTTATCAACTGTTAACACCTTCACTTCATAGCAAAAGTAGTCCAGGGAACAGCGTGCAAGTGGCCTCTTGCCGCTTGTACCCGTTACATGAGCCGGCATTTCACTTTAGGTGATTTGCCCAGAATCACGGGATGGGTAAGTAAACACCAAGACTCAAATTGTACTTTAATTCCTCCCATTTCTTCATGTTTATCATGTTCATCTTGAATGGTTACCTTTTGCTTGGGGAGGGTTTTTTTCTCAAAGAAAATAACGTTTTTGTTTTACATCGTTGTGCATTTTTGCCTGTTTTGTATAGCGTGCACCAAAGGCATTGAAGCGCTTGACATGAGCGCCAGTCTGATTACACAAGATCACTCTAATTTCTACATGCACCGGTAAATCAAGTTATTTGCCCAGGATCACAGGATGGTGAGCAGACGCCGAGATTTGGGCCTGGTTACTCACCTCAAGATAAATAAAAGTGCTGCCCGTGAAGGCCCAGTGTAAGGGGCTTAACCAAACGAGAGAGCCCTACTTGCCTATGCCCTTAAGCTGTCCCTTATTGGCAACAGTTTTAAGTTAAGAACTCCAGTAGAGGGACGACACTGTGTAGGACTTGAAGCCAGAAGGGATTTTTTTGTGGTGATGCTAGAGAGGTGTTGCAGATAACCCCTACTGCTTAAACAATTTTTGAGTGGGTCGGGACAGCACCCTGCGTTATCAATGTTGGCACAGTCACTCGGGGTGATCTAATAATGACCTTTGCCCTCCTGTTATCGCTCCGTGCCCCCTGCACTCGACTTTGCGAATTGCCCAGACATCACTATGCCAGGAACTGTGATGGCCAATGCCCACGCTGTGATTTTAGAGTGTCCTGGGGTCCCCTCCCCACTTACCCATGTTGCTCCCTGCTTTTCCTTTCTAGCGATCCACACAGGCACCGAGTCCAGGGAAAGAGCCAGCTAATTCCAGCCTAAACAGCCGAGAGTGTGCATTCAAAAAAGCCGATAAGCGCTCCTGGCCTGCTGCTGTCAGGGCGGTAGAGGCTCCCTGGAAACAAATCAGTCTCACTCAGCAGGGGAGTGCTTAGGGTGATTTAGATGGAAGAATAGTGTGCAGGAGAATCTGGAAACAGTTTCAAATTTCTTTCTTCAGCCCCTGTGAACCTCAGACATGGATAGACAAATCGCCGGTTTGTCAGTATTTTTCCGTGTCTATTTATAAATACAGACAAAGGAAAAAAAAAATTCCGTCTGCATTTATGTGTATAAATCCGTTTAAACGGAAAACCGGGAGCCCTAGTCATGAGTGATGTAATATGTGACGTCATCAGCAGTGCATTGCGGGCGTGCGAGTTATAGTTAGCTGAACTAACTATAACGGGGGAATTTCTATGGTTTTGTACGAGTGAAATGTCCAACTAACTATAACGCCCCTGAAACCTATGGTTTTTTCAGTGAATTTCTAAGGTTTTTTAAATGCTAATTTCTAACTATAACGTGCCTGAAACCTATGGTTTTTTCAGTGAATTTCTAAGGTTTTTTAACTGCTAATTTCTAACTTTAACGTGCCTGAAACCTATGGTTTTTTCAGTGAATATATATATATTTATTATACTATGTATACATGTGAAAATGTCTCGGTCCCCTGTTTGCCTTGGTGGCACGGAAAAAATGGGTGGAACTGACGTCAGCACGCCGACGAGGTTCTCTTATGGCTCCGATGATGTCATACGGTGTCGCGAGCGGAGCCGTGCTATTATGACGTCCTCGTTGACGTGGGAGAGCTAGGAAAGAATTTCCGTGGAATGCTGGTGCAGGGATATTCACCTAAGTGTTCAGGCTAGTCCTTTGGGAGCAACTGTTTATGTTGCCACTCCAGAAACCGAAACCAGTGATCCGAGGGCAGAGGCCCTGCAGATGGCACACGAGGTGGGGTGCCCAGTCGTGTGCACCGGCGGGGCAGCGAAGTGACAAGCACCACAACCCACAAAAAAGGTAACGAGGGCACTGAATAACACAGGATCTTCTCTTTGTATCTGGCAGGAACAACGAAGTTAAAATGCCCTAGTACCAAAATGTAGAATTAGTGCTACAACGGTCTTCAAGAGGACCTGCGATGCCGCTTCTGCCTCCCGTACCCTGGAGGTGGTACATGGGTCACGCGGTACGGTCATACTGCGGTGGGACGCACACTCGTTGACCTCTCATGGCACTGCTCCACACTTCAGGGAGGACGCTTTCCATTAGCTATGTTTTCTGATGACATGTCGAGCCGGCCCGTCCAACAACAGAACTCCTTTAGATCCAAACAGACTCTTCCACTCTCTCACCGGAAGTGAAACCAGGCCACGCGGACACTTTCACAATACAACAGCCGGAAATGCACTTTTCGGTAAAAAAAACACATTCCTTCCTCCTAATTAATCAAATAAATGTCTCACTGAAGAACAGGGGCCAGCTTCGATCGGTAAACAGCCGTTACAACGACTTTTTTACTTTGCGATACCATTACAACGCATGCATTACCACGCATGCGTTGTACATCACGAAGTCATTACTACGCATTTTTAGAACGCATGGTCATTTACCACGCATGCCTTTACAACGAATTTTGTTGTAAAGGTATGTATGGTAAATGACCATGCGTTCTAAAAACATGTAGACGATCCATGTCGTTGTAAGGAAACAGAGGCTGTTCCGTTTCCTCACAACGACGTGCACCGCCCCTCAGAGACGACGTGAAGCAGGAACCACGAGGAGAGAGGAACCATGAGGAGTGAGAGGTAAGGGGGATTGGGCATGGGGTGGGGGTTTCTTTTCTAGGGTTTAGGGTATTGCAGTGGTGTTTGGGTGGTGTAGGGGGTCGTGCTGGGGGGAGTGTTTTAGGGTTTAGGGTAGTGCAGTGGTGTTTGGGTAGTGTAGGGGTCGTGCTGGGGGTAGTGTTTTAGGGTTTAGGGTAGTGCAGTAGTGTAGGGGGTCGTGCTGGGGGTAGTGTTTTAGGCTTTAGGGTAGTGCAGTGGTGTATGGGTAGTGTAGGGGCTCGTGCTGGGTTAGTGTTTTAGGGTTTAGGGTAGTGCAGTGGTGTTTGAGTAGTGTAGGGGGTCATGCTGGTGGTAGTGTTTTAGGGTTTAGGGTAGTGCAGTGGTGTTTGTGTAGTGTAGGGGGTCATGCTGGGGGTAGTGTTTTATGGTTTAGGGTAGTGCAGTGGTGTTTGGGTAGTGTAGGGGTCGTGCTGGGGGTAGATTTAGGGTTTAGGGTAGTGCAGTGGTGTTTGGGTAGTGTAGGGAGTCGTGCTGGGGGTAGTGTTTTAGGGTTTAGGGTAGTGCAGTGGTGTTTGTGTAGTGTAGGGGTTGTGCGGGGGTAGTGTTTTAGGGTTTATGTTAGTGCAGTGGTGTTTGGGTAGTGTAGGGGTAGTGCTGGGGTAGTGTTTTAGGGTTTAGGGTAGTGCAGTGGTGTTTGTGTAGTGTAGGGGGTAGTGCTGGGGGTAGTGTTTTAAGGTTTAGAGTAGTGCAGTGGTGTTTGGGTAGTGTAGGGGTTCATGTTGGGGGTAGTGTTTTAGGGTTTAGGGTATGGCTGTGGTGTTTGGGTAGTGTAGGGGGTCGTGCTGGGGGTCGATTTAGGGTTTAGGGTAGTGCAGTGGTGTTTGTGTTGTGAGGGGGTCGTGCTGGGAGTAGTGTTTTAGGGTTTAGAGTAATGCAGTGGTGTTTGTATAGTGTAGGGGGTTTAGGGTAGTGCAGTGGTGTTTGTGTAGTGTAGGGGGTCATGCTTGGGGTTGTGTTTTAGGGTTTAGGGTAGGGCAGTGGTGTTTGTGTAGTGTAGGGGGTAGTGTTTTAGGGTTTAGGGTAGTGCAGTGGTGTTTGTGTAGTGTAGGGGGTCATGCTGTGGTAGTGTTTTAGGGTTTAGGGTAGTGCAGTTGTGTTTGTGTAGTGTACGGGGTCGTGTTTTAGGGTATAGGGTAGTGCAGTGGTGTTTGGGTAGTGTAGGGGGTCATGCTGGGGGTAGTGTTTTAGGGTTTAGGGTAGTGCAGTGGTGTTTGTGTAGTGTGGGAGGTCATGCTGGGGGTAGATTTAGGGTTTAGTGTAGTGCAGTGGTGTTTAGGTAGTGTAGGGAGTCGTGCTGGGGGTAGTGTTTTAGGGTTTAGGGTAGTCCAGTGGTGTTTGTGTAGTGTAGGGAGTCGTGCTGGGGGTAGTGTTTTAGGGTTTAGGGTAGTGCAGTGGTGTTTGGGTAGTGTAGGGGTCGTGCTGGGGTAGTGTTTTAGGGTTTAGGGTAGTGCAGTGGTGTTTGTGTAGTGTAGGGGGTCATGCTGGGGGTAGTGTTTTAGGGTTTAGGGTAGTGCAATGGTGTTTGTGTAGTGTAGGGGGTAGTGTTTTAGGGTTTAGGGTAGTGCAGTGGTGTTTGTGTACTGTAGGGGGTCGTGCTGGGTTCTAGTGTTTTAGGGTTTAGGGTAGTGCAGTGGTATTTGTGTAGTGTAGGGGTAGATTTAGGGTTTAGGGTAGTGCAGTGGTGTTTGGGTAGTGTAGGGGGTCGTGCTGGGGGTAGTGTTTTTGAGTTTAGGGTAGTGCAGTTGTGTTTGGGTAGTGAAGGGGTCGTGCTGGGGGTAGTGTTTTAGGGTTTAGGGTAGTGCAGTGGTGTTTGGGTAGTGTAGGGGTCAACCAACATGAATTTGTCCTTGTGTGATGTAACCAATGCTCATGTAAAGCACTCCAATACCTGACCAGTCTGCACTATATAAAACTGCAAAAAAACAAAAAATAAAAAGTGTTTTGCATACTTCTGTCATTGGGCTATACGTGGGCTACCTCTCGGTGATATTTGTGCTACATTTGGGCTCTTTTTTCTCTGGTGGCCATCTTGGGAGACTTATTTGTTATGAAGTTTCCTAATTTCCTCATTTACTACAGTCTCCTCAGTAGGAAATGCTTTCAGTTTTTTACTTTGATTCCATCAAGAAGGCATTCAGATGTGTCACACATTTGCCATAAATTCAGAATGTTAGCACTCTAGTTGTTCATTAGATCACTGTAGTAAAGCTACTGCTCACCAAGGAGTTAACTGGAAGTCTACTGCTGGTATTGAAAGTGATTGTTTCAGTCTGCATGTCAGAATTTTCTAATGAAATAGAAGAGGATTTGAGATCTCACTTAAAACATGCCCTAAATTTTCTTTTTGCAGCACTAACCATAATTTCTATGGCAAAATGAACCCCTCATTTTGTTCCTTTTTAAATTAAATGTTTTAAGTGTTACCAGTTTATTCCAATCAAGATGGCTTCAGGTGTGCCATACTTTTGTCATAAGTAAGGCTGTTAGCACTCTAGTTGTTCTTTAGAACACTCTGGGAAGCTGCAGTAGAACACAAAGGCATCAACTGACAGGCTGCTCCTGTTGAAATATAACAGGAAGATATTTGAGATCTCACTTAAAACATGTCCTAATTTTTCTTTCTACAGCACTAACCATAATTTCTATGGCAAAATGAACCCCCTCATTTTGTTCCTTTTTAAATTAAATGTTTTAAGTGTTACCAGTTTATTCCAATCAAGATGGCTTCAGGTGTGCCATACTTTTGTCATAAGTAAGACTGTTAGCGCTCTAGTTGTTCTTTAGAACACTCTGGGAAGCTGCAGTAGAAGACAAAGGCATCAAGTGACAGGCTGCTCCTGTTGAAATATAACAGGAAGATATTTGAGATCACACTTGAAACGTCCTAATTTTTCTTTCTACAGCACTAACCATAATTTCTATGACAAAATGAACCCCATCATTTTGTTCCTTTTTAAATTAAATGTTTTAAGTGTTACCAGTTTATTCCAATCAAGATGGCTTCAGGTGTGCCATACTTTTGTCATAAGTAAGGCTGTTAGCACTCTAGTTGTTCTTTAGAACACTCTGGGAAGCTGCAGTAGAACACAAAGGAATCAACTGACAGTCTCTGCAATTGTTGGATGTACATGTTTTACTGAGAATGTCAGACTTCATTCTCACATGACTGAGAAAGATAATGTGAATTTACAGAAAATATGCTCTCATTTTAGCTTCTGGAGCACCTTCCAAAACTGTATGGGACAAGCATGTGAAAATAGTTTTCTCTCAAACATGATTCATGATATCCCAGCAGAAGGTTTTTCACAGGGTAAAATCACCTTAGAACACACCACAATTCCTGAAATTAGTATGGTACCATCAACAAATGAATTCTAATGTAACTAAAGTCTGGTATCACCCTTTATAGTTCTCCTTTTGGTAACCGTCAAAATCTTCGATTCACTACAATGCATTTCAATGGGGTACTATCATTTATATTGGTCCCAAGATGGCTGCCAGCAATTCCAGGATGAAGTGCTGACAGCCAATCAGATCTCACGATGACATGTGTGGTTAGGCTCCGCCCAGATATATATGTGTTTTTACTTTTGATTTTCTCAGCAACTACTGAACGGATTTACACCATTTAACAAAAAGGGTTCTTTCTGAACCAAGAACTACCTCTTTGCCAAATTTGGTGTAATTCCGTTCAGCAGTTCGGGCTGTAGCCTTGCATAAAGTTTCCTATGGGAAATTGATTTGTTGACTCTTAATTATTTAATTTCTCCGCAACTACTGAACGGATTTACACCATTTAACAAAAAGAGTTCTTTCTGAACCAAGAACTACCTCTTTGCCAAATTTTGTGTAATTCCGTTCAGCAGTTCGGGCTGTAGCCGTGGCTAAAGTTTCCAATGGGAAAATGAATGGGGAAAACACGTTTTGGGACCCCCCTTTTTTCTCAGCCCCCGCTTGACGAATCACCCCGAAACTTTCAGGGTAGGAGTGGACCGGAGCGGGCCATAAAGTTTGAAAATTTCGCGAAGATTCGTCAACCGACGCAAGAGTTATTTCAAATAGAATGTTGCGGATTTCCTATGGAAACTAGGTCCTAACTATAACTATCTACTGGCGACCGCCAGTAGATAATATATATATATATATATATATATATACATATATATATATATATATATTCAATTGCTCCTGCATGGCTCTTTTCGGAGATTGTAACTAATACGCTTGGTAGAGTGTCCCGCGGCCAGAGTGCCGGGGTTGGCACCGTGATGTGTCATCGAAGTGATCGCTGTAATCATTTACTCCCCCCAAAAAAGAATAGCGTAAATGGAAGGGCGCACAATGTATTGGCTGGATGTTGTCCATTTCTCATAATTTGCTTCCATCGTGGCACGCGCAGCCTCCAGGCAGTCATTAATGCCCGCACCTCGAGGCGCACACAGTGTAGTGTGTGTTCATGCGCAGACACTTTCCTATTTCCTATTTTGAATAACACGCATGGAAACTCTTTATGCAATAGGGGAATTTACCGCCCACCAGGCTCCGAGTTTACAAGTCCTTGAGCCAAACTTTTATAAATTCCTCCTGAGCAGCTACAATGCTCAATTTATTTTTTGCTAATTTACCCCGACTGCTCCTCGGCGCCCTCAGGCTTCCACATCAGTGGCACCCACAGACCTGCACGTGTGCACACGCACACTCTCAGAGGCATTGCACACACATTCATGGGGCCCACGGGAACTGTTCACACACACTATACTTTAATGTTTAGAGATAGGCGCCAATAAACGAAAAACAAGCACACATATGCCCCCACAAAAACAACACTTTGACACACTTGCCGGAACACGAGACCACTCACGCACACACGTGTAAGGAACATGAAAGCAGTGAAGCACACGCACACATCGAAACATTCGCATTCAGACAATCAAACCACAGATGCACAGAACACAGATATATGCATGCACCGAAACGACGCACTGATATACACACATTTACATACAGCACAGAGAAACATCTTCACATGAATAAATATACCACACACATCCCCGCACAGAAACAACACGCAGATATACACATATATGAACATATGAACATGCAAAGACACCGAACACATGCCTTCACACAGATCGACAGACGAACATGAAGATTCATACATACATTAACACTCAGAAAAGACACACAAAAACACACATATACATAGACACAAAACACGCATGTTCTCACAGACAGACAGGTAGACACACACACACACACACACAGAGAGAACACTAACAGACATGCATATATGATGATACATAAACCGGCATACAGAACACGCACACACGTTAAACATACACTGTGCCTCTCTACTTGGAGAAAGTGCTCCTGTGCCACGCATAAAGTTGCATAGGTTGGCACGGGGGCATATCGGGCACCAGAAATTAGCTCACTCCAAACAGAGATATTAGGGGCACCATTGGGCCTGCGAAGGCAGGGCCAGTTGGGTCTCTCTCCTACCGTGCAGCCCCCGTGAAGTGAGAATTTTTGTTTCTGGTAATTTCCCCCAAACCCTTTAGCAACGATAACAGTTCTTGACTATGTGCAGTATATTGTTATAAATATATATGCATACAAACACACACAGAACTGGTGGGTGCCGGCGTGCATCCAGAACACCAGAGGTGCCGCTGTTTCTCACAGCCAAAACGCATAGATATTTTAACAGAGAGAGAGAGAGACACTCTCTTACACGCAGATTTGTGGCGCATTTTTAATATTTTATTTTTTTTAATTTGAGCATGTGTTTTTCTTCAAACATTGGAATGTTGTAAAAAACTGAAAGTGAAATACTGTATTATACTATTTTGTTTTCTTTAGAAGAAAACAAAGTTCTTAATAATGTAATTAAGAATGTAGAATTTTAGAAAACCCTTCCTTTGCTTTGTTAAACACATATTGTGTCCGGTCGGTAGGAAGGTCAGATTGTTGGTGCTGTAGTCTTCATGCTGCAGCCAACAATGGTCACTAATTGTAATAAGAATTTCCAATTTTTATTTAGCTTTCATTACTAGAATGTAGTTTAAGTCATGGACAATTGCAAAGCTGTGTAGAGTGGTTGGGGTAGTTGTGACAACGAAAACTATATTTGACAGAGGGGTGGGAGTAGTTAAATATTTCCATATTTCAAAGGTTCCCTGTAAAATATGGGCTGGGGGTATACCACTGCACTTTGTGTAACAAAAGCATGACGCCGTGTTCATATGTGTGCAGATGTGCAAGCTCACCAACAGGTATTTAAGTATAGTATACAATATTTACATTAATTATAAAATGAATTATAACCGTTTTTGTGATTTGTTGTGGTAATTCCAACATCTGTGTCCGCCACAGTTGCGCAGATTGTAATGACACATCAAGGGTTGATGCTCAAGTGCATGTACAGCGGGCTTCATCACAAATTCCAAACGTTGCTATTGCGCAGCCCTTCTGTAGGAACAAACAGAGAAACTAGGGTTGGTGGTCACGCAACTCCTTAGGCGTATAATATGCAATTTCATTTTCACCCCATTACAAATACACAGTATAGCTTGTATGCTTCAGAGTGAATCCTACAGTCTGCGAGACGTCTTAAATAAAACCTTCCAAGAGGCTGTTATTGACTTTTATTTCCTCTTCGTCATGAACACTTACACCCCCCTCTGCACCTTCACACCTTAAGTCTTCAACCTTCTACCATTTGTTAATTCTCTATGCACGAGAAAGGTCTATTGGAGATGCTTTTTAACCAACTGAATAATATACATCTCTAGCAGGTGAAGGACACTGTGATGTTGGGGACAGCCCATTCAATTCTTGCTTTGATGGGGAATGTACAGTGTGCACATCAGTTATTCGGTAACCTCTCCACATGCAGTTTATGAAGTTCTAAATGTTATCTTTCTCTTTCAGGTGTTTCGTATTCGTGCACAAGCTGTGTAGCTCGCCCCCCATAAGCTGCAACACACTGATCCTGCATGCCATCTTCATTTTATCACCCTGTTTCACTGCCCACGGGACCTGATTTCCTTTTTGTCAGCCTTCGAAACTCTTATAATTAATGTTAATACAATACATACCTCATTGTTTATTGGTTCGCCCCCTTAAATCAAGCTATGTTCCAAATAAACCACCATTACACTGATGGCCTATGTCTCCTCTTCTGTTTCAAGCCTGATCTATGTGAGCTAGAGGGATGCTTCAGGTACTAGTTTCTGGGATTTAGTGGCACTTAGGATGGATGTCCAGGTGTCTGAGTACATGGCTAGACTGCAGCAGCAGGTGAGCCCCCCCACCATCCACCAATGCCGGGGCTAAGGATTATGCATGTGAATTGCCTACTGCAGAGAAGATTACAGATCCCGAAGCAGGGTCACCTGCATATAATCCTGTTTCGCCTAACGTATGATGTAGCCCTACTTGTGTAAATCACAATGACATCTGAGCGTATTGCATTTTTATGTTAATGCATTTTGAGCCCAGTGTTTGAAGTGCCTAAAAAGCTGTATGTGAACTGATCCGGATTGCCAGGGGTGCGAAGTCAAACTGTAAATACTTGCTTTTTCATCTCCAGAATACTGCATATAAAATGATGCAAACCCCACTGAAAAAAATAAATGCAGCTGTGAGACATTAATTAAGGGCACTTAAAGGTGCTAAAAACAAACATCTTCATAAGTAACAAACATTTAAATTACAGCGCCAGTAGGTCTACCTAAAAAAAAAATGTGAGACCTACTGCATTGCAAATGCTTGTTCTTTTGAGGAAGGGGTGGGTTTTCTTGAATTTGTGGCAGCCATCTGCCCGAAATGGAAGGTTCCCAGCCAGTCCTATTTCGCCAGAATTGCAGTTCCAGCACTACATCACGACGTGCTGGAATTGCTTGGACAAGATTTGCAGCACAGAGCTGTTCACACTATCCACCTGACAACAAACATGTGGACCAGTTGCCAAGCCACTGATTACATGTGCATCACTGCACACTGGATCTCTTTTTTGGGGGTTAGAGAAAAGATATCTGCAGGTGTTGGCACTGCTGAGATTTTTAATGCTGCTCAGAAACATGCAACTTTAGCCATATTCGCCAAGAAGAAATCTCATACTGCTGCAAACATTTTGGAAGACTTTGACAGCAAGGTCTTTGAATGGCTGCGACCAAGATGGCTTAACATTGGTTTTGTTGCCATGGACAATGTCAGTAATATAGTTAAGGCCATGGCCGATGGTGGCTATTTCAGGGTCCTTGTTTGGCGCACTGCATTAACATCATTGTTCAAGACTTTCTGAAAAAAGAAGACTGATCAGCAACTTACTGATCACCTGCAGAAGAATCTGCACACATTTCAGCCATTCTTTTAAAGCCCGGAAGCAGCTGAGGATCATTCAACGTGATAATTGAATGCCAGTTAAAGCACTCATCCAGGAGGTGCCAACACGTTGGAATTCAACTTATTACATGCTTGAACATCTGTTTGAGCAGTACAGACCAATCAATGAATATGTCATGCAAAAAGGGGATACTACTGTGAAAGGCATGATCATTGAGATGGACCAATGGGGCCTAGTTAAATGCCTGACAGAGATGCTACTTCCTTTCGAGGTCTTCACACGTGAAGTCAGCAAGGAGGACTGTACTATGGGCCAAGCTATCCCATTGTTGCACATGCTACAGGAACAGCTGAAGGGGGTGTCTACAATGTATGCAGGTGTGGAGGAAAAAAAAGAAGCATATGAGTTGGTGGAGAGCTTAACCCTTCGCTTATCTGAAATTACAAGGGTGCAACAGAGGCATTGTGTCATCCAACCATTACATTTGTGCCACAATTCTTGATCCACGGTACAAACCATTACTGCACACTTTCATTTCTTTTTCAGACGGGGATGTTGCCAGCTACAAAACTTGGACAGCTGTGCAAGCCAGTCTGCTAGAAAAAGAACGGCTGGGAATTGGAGGCCCGCTCCTCCAGAGCACAACAAGTACTGCAGGTCAGCCTTTAAGTTCATCTTCAGAGCCTGAGGGCAAGGCGGTTGGCTCACCGCAGCCAAAACCACCAACAACACCAAGAACAACATCAACAACAACAAGAACAGAAGCATCAGCCTCAAAATCGACAGAGGAATGGTTTCTACAGGCAGGGCTTAAGTCCAGTCTGAAGCAAAGGCGAAAGAGGCCAAGCAAAGCGGAGCACCCATGAGCATTGAGCGGATGGTCCAGGCCTATCTGGATCACCCAACAGAGGTCTACTTTGATCAAAGCCCATTGCTGTATTGGTATGGGAAAAGGTGCCAATTGCCAGTGCTCAGCAGGCTGGTGATAAACTATCTGGCTTGCCCTGTCGCAAGTGTCTCTTCTGAGTGTGTTTTCAATGCTGCGGGTGCCATTCTGACAGTGAGAAGAACCAGTCTCTCACCTCAAAACGTGGAGAGGTTAACCATGATCAAAATGAATCAGCACTTTATACCACTGGATTACACCATACCTGAAGTAGCACAGCAGGAAGATGATGATGGCGACTCAGGTCATGGAAGTAGTGTGTTAGGTGACCTACATCTGGGTGAACCACCAGAGTTTGAAGATGAGCTCTACTTCCCTGACAACTAGGCTTTCAAGTTACTTTCTTTCTTCCTTTGACGCCCCAAAAAAAAGCCCCCAAAAAAGATATAGCTAAGGAATATTATTTACTTTCTTATTTGTGTGTGTCACTGTCTTTCTGGTTCGAATCACAACAAATCCGTCACCACCGCCTTACTCTTTTATTGCCTCATTGGAGTTGCAACTGTGTGCCATCAGTGAAGAAGTAAGTCCACTCCTCCTGACTCCCCCTAAATCCATTTCCCTCAAGCCAGACATTGGATGGAGAATAATACATACAACAAATGTGAAATGTGTGCCCGCCTCGAGTCCAAACCTGACTATATATCTATCCTTTCCGACCCTAGAGGGACTGCCCTGGAAGAACAGGTAAATGATGGCATGCATTGCACGCTGAGTGATTGGTGTTTGTTGTGCATGATGTCTACTAGTATTCTACACACAAAAAAGTGACAAGTCAATATTTCCCTTCTTGTTGTTCAATAAAAAAATTGTACTACTGCAGGCCGATCCATTGCATTTTGAGTATGGACTCACTCGGGACACTTTTGGTACCTAGTTGGACACCATGATGACCATACCATACTCGCAGTCAGTCAGTAGGATCGGAGATGATTGATGGAATAACTCGGGCGTTTAAAGTGGCCTAAAAGGTAAACAACAACACCAGACCTACATGTCTGTGTAGTGGTGGAGGCGAGTGTGGTGGTGTGACTGACAGTGGTGCATTGATTTTTTTACTTAATTTGGAAAATGCTATGTTGCTGTGTGTGTATGTGTGCTCAGTGCTGTCTGGCTCAAATTCTAACCTAAGTGGAGGTTGGGTTGGGTGGGCTGCTGCTCCTGTTGTTGGAGGTAACTGCTGGAAACAGACATGATTTAGCCATGCCGCCTCTGAAAGTTTTCTTCTTGAACTCCTCCTTCATTTATGCAGTTTAACTTTTCTCCTTGATTTTTCATTATCCTTTTTGTTTTTCCATCTACAGGCCGGCCTTTACCCTGCGCTATACTGGGAAAAACAACTCACACTTACCTTACCAAACCGCATCCGCCAGGCAGGCACCCAAGATTGACGGACGAACAGTCCAAGGAAGGACCAAGACAGAGGAATGCGGAGATGCAACTCCCAATTTGGCAATAGTTATAGTATCATTTCATTTGATTCATTTTTTCTCTTCAATCATTACGACTGTGTGTGTTGTTGTTTATGTTTGCTTATATTTGACTCCTACAGATATTTTTAAATTTTCTTTGCTATCTTTCAAAGGAAGCCCGGTACAACAGAACATAAAATGTATGTAACTTGGCTCTCTCTGGGGGCAGACAGGCAAGGCAATTGCATATTAATTAATAATATACTGCCCAGTACTAGTCTAGTACTGCTCATCAAGTCATCATCATGCATGCATTTCCTTTTTGTCCCTTAACAGATTTTTGATGGTTGGCTGCCAAGATTATGTGTGTTGTCCATGTGTAGTGATGGTCTTTGTCAAACCCTTCCCTCAAATCCCCCTTCCCAACCATTCATCAAACCCTAACCCTCTTCCCCCGGGCTGTGTGATTTATATTGAGGTGTGACTAAATTAAATTTACACCAATTGTTGATCATACACTTGCTGGGGCGGATATGGTGAAAGCAACACTAACTCAAGGCAGGGCGAGGATCTTCTTCTGCTCTAAGTATATATACTATAGGCCACACTGGCAATATATAGAGATTAGATTGCCCACCCATGCACAGTATTCGATATTCAAATTGTTTCCAGAGGAACATAATCCATCATAATATAATTGCCAGCATCAAGTCATCAATCATCCTAGTTCCAGCACTAAAGGTTACGAAGCCGCTTGCCGCTTCATAGCTCGAGTCAACTTCGGTTTGTAACTTGTACTAGGCTAGCCCTCCAGGCATTCTGGTTCATTTTACTTTAGCATTGCTTAACATCATCATGGTTTCTTGTTTGGCAGTCTTCTTGTGTACTGTACTTCTACTACTCGTTCCCTAGTCTACCTCAGATGACTGACTGTCTCATTTTCTTTTTTTGCAAATGCTACTGTCAGTGTCTACTACTACCACCACCATGGCACCTTGGGAAACCAAATCATCACCATGCAGCCATCGCTTCCCTTAAGTATAAACATCAATCATAGGCAAGAGAAGAAGTTTGGGGGAGGCATAATGTATATACTATGAAATTAATTAATTCACACACCCACACCCTTCCGAGTCCATAGGGGTTTTAGTTGCAGACTGCATAGACTAGGAGGAGAGACTGACAGTACTAGTAGGACAAGTGAGGGTACCGCATCGATCTGTTGGTGTGTTGCACTATCGGCAGACTTCAATCAAAAACTGGCTGCGGCCCTGCAGCAAAGGAAACAGTGTAAAGTAAAAGAATAACCCCCACACAAAAGATTTACATCATATTGTAAACTATAAATAATTTATTCCCCTACAAATAAACTAACTAGAATGCGCCCTAGAGAGACATACTTGTGTCGCAGTCGCAGACACACGTTACTTTACTACTGTCTGCAGGTGGGGCAGCCGTAGTCTACAACTACACAATTATCTATTTTTCTATTATTGTGGCCATACTCTGTTAAATCAATGGCAACTGCTCAATTTCACTTTCACCCTGACTACTACACCAAGGCAGATAATATCTGATATGAATGATTATATACGGGATGAGGTGAGGTAATACTATTGTTTGATTGTGTAACCATGCCGCCAATAGGCCACCCATGGCTGACACAGTCGAAATGACATAGGTAGGGAGTGGGCCTCGGGTCGGAGGGAGCCAATTGATAATGGGTGGGTATTGGTACATACATATGCAATATATATGCTGTGCTTGCAAACTACTGTGAGTCAAGGGAGCATTCTGAAATACAACCGTGAAATAAAAACCTTGAAAAAAAACAGTCCTTGTTTCTTCCCAGCGATTTTTCCATTTATCATTGCAATGCTCTTCTAGAATTATTTTTTTATTCTAATCTTATTCTTATCTTCACCCTTGGCTTTGCTACTGTGACACGGTTTATTTTTCTTTTACGTTCTCTTCATCTAGTGACAGTCTCCACCTATGCTATGATTGAATACCATCCAGGCATCCATCCATTCAAAGTAAACATGGCTATCATTCTTCTTAATCTCTCAACAAACCTTTCACCAACAACATACATTTGTCATTTTTTTAAACCACCACCCATGCGTCCTTGCTTGCCTTTGAGTTTGACCCATCAAACCACCCCGGAGGATTCCTTTCACCCATACAGTTTCACCCACCCAGGCAGACATCCTGTCTTTCACCTTTCACCCATCCTTCAACCACCCATGCATCCTATCAGCCACCTATGATTCCCGGGCCCCCTTCCTTCACCCACGCATCCTTCTTGGCCAGTCATATATTACATGTCACCCATCCATCAAGGTCGTCTGAATCTTAATCTTCTTCATAAAACTTTCCCAGCTGAGTTGAAGTCAGATAGGAGAGGCCATTAGTTACTCAACTCCCGCCGCTAATGCTATTGCTAATGCTAAGTAAAGGGTGTCTTCTTCAACTGTTGTTCACAACAACTTAGTCTCTCTCAACAGTATAGTGTACACCCTTTCAGCGAGTGTATTGTCAATAAGTAAGGAATATAACTTACCACCGCCCGCCACTGCTGCTGGCTCACCCCCTGCAGCTGCCGCATCTGCTGCTCCCTCCTTACTGGCGTCACCTTCACCGCTAGCCACAGTACTGATGGTCGGTTCACCTACAAAAAAGATTGCACATTTGTTAGATGCCATATACGCCTCCCCCTATTTTATTTTTTCACTAGTAAGTTTGAAAATACAATCCTCACATACACCACACACATCACTAGTACAAATCGGGTACTAGAGTAGAGTAGACAGTATGTCCTATGATCCTATCGAAAATAATAAAATATCCGGTTGGACATTTTGTTGGTGGCAATTTTCGAAAAGCCTCTCAAGAAGAGGACAACACAAAGGACTGGACTCAGTGGCTAGAGCTAATTGTGAATCTGAGTTTTAGAACTTTTTAAAAAGAAAAAGAGTGGCCAACTGGGCGGACAATTGGACATGAGGTCTCTCGAGTCCTCTCTCTTGGTTGGAAAATATAATTGTGCCCTCCTTATACTTCCTTCCAGCCATGGTGCATGGTAATTAGTTGTTCACAATCAACTGTTGCTAATAATAACAGTACTAGGCCTAGATGAGAAAAAGTAAAAATACACCACTTTGGGGTGTCCAACGTGACCATCATTTTATTTACTGATCGAGCATGAGAAAGGAAGTAAAAGAAAGCCTTCTAATCTCATTCTCAACAAAAATGCATAGAATACCTTAGTTGGGCATGAAATCTGCACAGCAGAGTAGTAGCACTAGTAAAGGACCAATGTGTTCTCTGAGTCAGTACAGTAGTACCACCACTAGGCAGTCCACAAAATATAAGGGGAGAGGTAAAGCTGACTGAAAAACCAGAATAAATTAAAAAGCAAGCAACATTCAGATTAATAGTACAGAGTCAGAGGCAGTTAGATTGATGTAAAAAAAAAACAGACACTAGAAATATAAATAACTAAGTTGGTAGGTAATGCAGGGATAGCAAGAATTTAGAAATAGATAGATCGAAGAACATTTGGTAAAAAATAGAATTCAGAAACGGAAATAATAGTTCGAAAAAAATAAGGTGCAGTAAAGTTAGGGAAATATAATTATTAATATTAACAACAGGAGGACTTACTGGGGCCAGCAGCAGAGCCATCTGTAGAGGAGCAATCCTGGGAGGCACCTCCAGCTCCCGCCTCCGCAGACCCCGTCTTCTTCTTGCCCCTTGATGGTGATCATGTAAGACATAATAAGGAGACAAAAAGTGATTGGTGTGAAATAATAAATATTTTTAAAAATCGGTCCAATAAGATTTTTTGACACGAAACAGCAATTGCAATAGAAATAACCTATCTAATCAGATCGACTAGTAGTAGTAGACCAGTATCGCGGTCGCAGACTGTCCTATCTCTTTATTATTCCACTGTTCCATTCCGATTCCAGAATCCTAAACCTAAGTACCACCTAGCCCACCTATTCCAAAGTCTTTGGAATGAATTGCCAAAAATTATATTTGCTTCTTCTAAGTTCCGATCTCATTCGCAATCATCAATGAATCAACCTCCTTTGATGGGCCGATTCACTAAGTCTACATTTGTTTTAGCCCTCAAAAATGCATAGATGGACGCATGCATATTGCATACACCAAATTGTTGGTTGGTTGCTGATGCTGAGTTGCTATATTATTCACTCTCTAACAAACTACAAAAAGGTTCAACTAAGAAGTCAGCAGCATGTGGCAGAGGACCAGTCACGCAGACCGCTACAAAATGTCCAACTAATACTAAGTAACTAACTATAACTACTACTATAAAGGAAAGGAGTCTCTCTAGTCTGCATTACCTAACTTAAGTTCTCTAACCTCTCTTACATACTCAGCCCAAGCGAGTGCAAACTTGTAAACAAGTAAGATTAGTAGCGCCTTTCACCTGTCTAGAAGAATAACAATCACATAATATGAGATTTTGAAACGTAACTTACCAGCATGTAAGCAGCAGCAGCATTTTTGCTCCACCTCGGAGAATAAGGCCCGGGGCTGCACCTCTTCCGGGCACCTCCTGTTGTTGTTTCCCTGGGAACTGGAGGAAGCACTAGTCTTGGACAAGGTTCTGGGGGACGGGGGTCGAAAAAGAAAATGTAGGAGTAAAATAAGTCAGTAGAAAAAGAAGGGAAGTAAAAAAATAAAAAAGCAAGTAAACACAAAATATACACTCAGGAAGAGAGAGGGATATATAATAAATAAAAAAGATCAGAAAAAAAGGCTCAGGAACAAATGATTGAAAAGATATAGGGAGGATTCAAAACAGGCCCCAGAACTATAACAAAGAGTAGAAAAACAAGATGGCCGCGCCCATTGGCGACCGCGTGTTAAAGTTTGCGCTATATTTCCCCCCGAACACGCAATCTGCGCTGCAAAATGTCAGAAACGTCTCGCGAGCATGCGGAACAAGCAACTCCACATGTTTGCAGAACTCCGCGTAGCGTTGCAGGGTTTTTTTGGCTTTGATTCTTGCAGATGGGGTCTTCATCAGGACTATGACACAGCGATGGGGAAGCACCAAGAACAGCGAGATTGCTTCAGGCTGGTGATAAGAAGAGTGGGCCTCACAGGCTCTCAGGTTATTAGACAGTTGTACGTTGATTCGGGCATGAATGGACCAAGGTTGATGAGTAACCTGTGGCTTGCGGTTGCTGGTGCGGATCCGATCTGACAGCTGCCTGTGAGGCCCACTCTTCTTATCACCAGCCTGAAGCAATCTCGCTGTTCTTGGTGCTTCCCCATCGCTGTGTCATAGTCCTGATGAAGACCCCGTCTGCAAGAATCAAAGTTCCCTGCTACCCATAGGGGTCGAAACGTTGACAATTGTTTGTTTTTCTATCAAACGTGGACGACAGAGATTGGTTATCTGCATCCCTTTATTGTGTTGTTATGATTTACCATATATGTAGAAGCCAGTCGTCTGGCTGGATAGGTTGTAAATATTGACTGTTGATGTCCACATGTACACTACCTTTCCCTTTCACATCACGCACTTATCACAACCCTCCCCCCTTTTTCCCAGGTTGCACCAATCTTAAAACCACTAAGATTTTCAAGCATTGTATTTTATATGAATTGATTGATTCCAAATGGTGATGAAATAAAATCATAACCATTAATGGTCTGATCCAATGGTGGTGTCGTTAAATGCTTTAGCAACATAGATCATCTGTGTACATTGTTGCATATTGTGTTGAATTATCCTCCACTGTGACATTTCGTTTCTGTACCACCTTACCACACCAGTCGCTGGTGGCTCTGAGACACATCAAGTGGTGAGGAGGCCCACACATCTCCCATCTCCACCCTCCTGGGGACCGGGGCCCGACCTGCATTGGAGACTGAGGAAGGAAATCATTGCTGGCATAGGAAAAGACAGACGTGCATTTCAGAAGAGCGCCCCTCGCTCCTGAGGCTTTCGGCCCTGAGAGGTGCCTGATGGTCACTCGATTACCACCTGGAGCCTCGAAAATACTCTGCCACTGGGCCCGGGGCACAGCAGCACACAGCTCAGATGACGCCCCTCCCCCAGAGGCCCAGACCACTGTGAGACTCTTGCCGGAGCAGCCCACCCAGAGGCCATTCCTTCAATCTCTGCAGCTCCTGCACCGCAGCCTGCAGCTCTCCCTGTCCGCATCTGTTGTTGGCCTGCTGACTCTGGAACACTGGTTGAGACCAGTCAATCATTGGTCCTGAGAGACTATTGCCTGAGGCTGGCTGCACTAAGTGCCTCGCTGCACCTGAGGGGCCCAGTGCCGCATGATTGTGCATCTTTGCCAGCAGCGGATCTTGAGGGACCTGACCCCAGTGGAGACCATCCTATGCTCTTTCATGGGGGGGTTCCTCCTTCCACCAGTTGTTGATGCACCTTAGCCTGCCGGTTTCCCCCAAGCATCTACCAGCTGGCTGAGTGGGGGAGTTGGCGGCTGCTGAGTCTCTTCAACGGCTGTTGCCTGCCCACGGTAGGTCAGAATAGACAGCCCAGGCCACCCAGCATGTTTAGGTGCCCCCCCTGCCCTATAGACAGAGGTGACAAGAGTGTTGGTGGACAAATGGTTCATGGAGGCCAAACCAACCTCCTTTCAGAAGCCACTGACCAAGAAGCTCCATCTCCTATTGCCCCGTGGGCAACCTTTTGCTCCCCTCCTGCTGGTGCAGGCTGGGGCACCAGAAAACATGTTGTGGCTGGTGGTGTCTGCCAAGTGAGGCTTAAAGCGTATAAAGCAAGTACCCTGTGACCTGGTGCGGGCAGAGAGCACCTGGTGGACCCCCAGGGGCTGCGCCTCTGGGGTGAATCCCACCTGAACACCCCAGTTAGATTATTGCAAGCTACCTGGCTCTCCCTGGGCTGCCACTTGCTGCCACTCAGAGAGCGAAAGCTGTTGGTATATGGGCTTGAACCAGGACAGAAAGGTCCCATCGACCCCTGCCCCCCACACATCTACTACAGAACCGCCACCGCCATCGCACCCGAACTACAACGCACCATCAACACCACCCTCGAAACAGGCACCTTCCCAGATGACTGGAAACACGCAGAAGTCAGGCCCCTGCTCCAGAAGCCGACAGCTGACCCCACCGACCTCAAGAACTACCAGCCCATCTCGCTCCTCCCCTTTGCGGCCAAAGTTGCAGAGAAAACAGTCAACAAGGAACTGACACGATTCATCGAAGACAATGCCATCCTCGACCCGTCCCAGTATGGATTCCGAAGCAACCACAGCACCGAGACCGCCCTACTCGCCGCCACAGATGACATCCGCACCCTCCTGGACCAAGGCCACTCCGCAGCCCTCTTCCTATTTGACCTATCAGCAGCCTTCGACACGTCTCCCACCGCACACTCGTCACCAGACTACACGATGCCGGCATACAAGGAACAGCCCTAGACTGGATCCGATCATTCCTCACCGGAAGAAGCCAAAGAATTAGACTGTCGCCCTTCCTCTCCGATCCCACGGAAATCACCTGCGGAGTCCCACAGGTATCATCGCTGAGCCCGACCCTCTTCAACATTTACATGGCCCCACTTGCCACCATCATCCGACAACACGGCCTGAACATCGTCTCCTACGCTGACGACACCAAGCTCATCCTCTCCCTCACCAAAGACCCCGCCACCGCCAGACTCAACTTCCAGAAAGGAATGCAGGAGGTCGCCGTCTGGATGACCAACAGCTGCCTCAAGCTCAATGCCGAGAAGACCGAAGTCCTCATACTCGGAATCACCCCTTCAGCATGGGACAACACCTGGTGGCCGACAGCCCTCGGAAGCCCACCGACCCCCTCGGACCACGCCAAAAACCTCGGCATCGTACTCGACTCATCCCTCACCATGAACCGACAGATCAACGCCGTCACCTCCAGCTGCTTCAACACCCTCCACACCCTCTACTAGACCTTCAAATGGATCCCCCCAGAGTCAAGGAAGACAGTCACCCACGCACTCATCACCAGCAGGCCGGACTATGGAAACGCACTATACGCCGGCATGAACAAGTCCCTACTCCGAAAACTCCAGACGATACAGAATACCTCCGCCCGACTCATCCTCGGCATCCCCCGGCACGAACACATCAGCCAACACCTTCGAACGCTCCACTGGCTCCCCGTGGAGAAGAGAGTCACCTTCAAAATCCTCACCCACGCCTACAAATGCCTGCACAACACTGGACCCAAATACCTCAACGACAGAATCAACTTCCACGTACCTAAAAGGAACCTCCGATCTTCCAACCTCGCACTGGCCGAAACCCCACGCATCCACAGAGCCAGAGCAGGTGGAAGATCCTTCTCTCACATTGCGGCCAAAACCTGGAACGAGCTCCCGGCAGACATCAGACTCGCCCCCTCCCTGAACACCTTCAGGAAGGCCCTCCAGACCTGGCTCTTCAGCTAACGGAGCTGCGAACCCCCCCCCCAGCGCCTTGAGACCCTCACGGGTGAGTAGCGCGCTTAATGAACCCCTGATTGATTGATTGATTAATAGGTCCTGCCCTGAAGAGACTTTATGATATGATGCCACCGAAATGTGCAGCACCTCAGCAACACATGAACAGATCCTAGCACTGCTGTCGTCTGACAGCTGGATAGTGAGATACAGCAACCCTGGTTCAGGTGCTGTCCTGCCCCTGTCACTTTGATATTGTGATAGCCCTGACCAGCGATGATTCACTGGGGCCCGACAAGGGGTCCCTCCAGAACGCCATCCACAAACTCAACAGAAAGACCAGATCATGGCCACTTGCAGGTGGCACAAGCTTTGGATGCTCAGCATAAGTTTGATACTTTCCTACAAGCCACCGCCATGTCCAGGACATCTGCAGAGATGAAGATTGAGGAGCTGCGTGCCGAACTCGGGCTAGACAGGAATGATCAACGAAAGCTCGCCTCCAGGCTGTTGGACCCAGAATGCACACTGTCTAATGTTGCACCTCAATTAGAGGCTCATGGAAAATGCCCCAGGGATCTTGTTGAAAGCCTCATGCTGAAGTTGTTGAGGGCTGTGCGTGACGCAAAAACATTTGGGTGGTGGGGGTCCCGCAGGCACTGGAAGACTCCAATGCCATGATACCCTATCCAGAGAACTGGATCCGGTCCTTGACCCTGGCCTCGGACGTATTCCTTTGCTTCTCCTTTAAGCGAGTCCATCGGGTCCCTGTCCGATGACCGACACCAGGCTCGCTGCCTAGCTGGATCATTGCCAGGCTCCTCCACTACAAAAACAGGGACTCTATTCTACAGGTGGCTCGGCAGGTGGCCCCGCTGGTGATTGAAAACAGCAGAGTGTCCATCTTTCCTGACTTCCCGATGGCAGTACAGCAGCAGTGCACATCCTTTCTTGGAATGAAAAGCCGACTCCGGAACATGAATCTTCAATATTCATTGTTGTTCCCACCCAAACTTAATGTCATACAGGACCAGTGCACCCATTTCTACACTGACCCCTCATCATCCCCCTGGGACTGGATAGAGGGCCTGGCAGTCCTGGGCACCTCTTCTACATATAGGTTTATCTTAGTCTGTTTTATGTCCTTCTACATGTTTCCTCTATACTTTCTTCCCCCTTTTTTTAGGGCGTCTGCTAGGTTTCTTTCTCCACTCCTTCTAAATCTTCAGCGCCTAGACACTTTCGGGTAGTAGAGCGCTATACAAATCTTTATTTCATTTCATTTCCACAGCTGAGTGCCCGACTGTGATGGTAGCATTGTAGCCACGGATCCAGGGACCCACCAAGCCTACCTAGATTACCTTCCCAGCAGGAGCTTCATGAAGGCCAGCAGTCAGCCATTGCCATGGCCGTTGTTACGCCAGCCAGCTCTACCCACCGACTCGAACACCGCATCCACTGCCAGCAACGACCGCCTTGGTGCCGACCTGCCTACCTCTGCCGGGTTTGAGACAGGCCCACAAGTTACCCCGCAGCCATCCGATGACATCCTTTGATAGTCCCATTGCCTTATGGGGATCAAAGTCCAGGCCCACAACTTCTGTTCCGGAGGGTTCGATGGTGACTCGCCCCCTTCCGGCCGGAGTCCTTCTGCCCAGAGGCTCCAGTAGACACTGCTATGTCATGTAACTAACCCTGCCAAATTTTGCCCCTCCTGCCATGCCCACTGGACATAGGCCCCAGCAGTCTGGTACTAGATCCTTCCTACGACTAGGCCTGGGCAGTGAACTCCGCTCCGTTCGCGGAGTTTGGGGAGTTTTCTGCACTCCGCGCTGCGCGGAGCTTGCGGAGTGCAGAAAACTCCGCTCCGCAATGTGCAGCGGAGTTTTTTCCCCGTTCGCGCTCGCGAACGGTAAGTTCATGAGCACTAGCAGTAAGTTTGCAAGCGCGAGCTGCCGCTCGGGTAGAATTTCTACCAGAGCGGCAGAAAGACCAGCGCGAACAGCAGTTCGCACTGCACTCCGCCACTTGCGGAACTTCGCAGAGTTTTTTGTCACTTCGCGGAGTTCCGCGTAGCGAAACTCTGCGAACAACGCCCAGGCCTGCCTACGACTGGACCTCCGACTGCCCTTTCGGCGCTCACCCATGGCCCTCTGACCCCCTTAACTTCTTTCTTTCCAGATACTTTAGTTCTGCTTAACAAGGGACACTGTTTCCATCCACCGTTCCCCCCATCCTCAATAGCTATGTTGAACTTCATTTTGGGTGAGGAGTCTGTTGCTGCCGGCTCTGGCCATGGTATTGGCTTTGCCATGTTGTTCCAGCAGTTTTTGCCTGTGCAGCGTGAGCAGCTATCATGACATGCTATATCCCCATGCAGTGTTAGGGTGTGGAGGCAACTACCCCAGAGAGGCTCCCGATCCTCTTATGTACACCACCCAGTCTGCAGATGACTCACTGTCCTCAGACACAATTTCTCACCCTAAACATCAGCACATTCCTGCTATTCCATAGACTCTTACCTAAAGCTTGAACAGGCACATATTTGCTTCCTGCAGGAAACCCACCTTACTAGCATATGTAGAGCACCTGTGGAGGCTCTGGGCTGGAGCGATCTATGGCACAAAACTTATTTCGCATACGCCAGAGGAGCTTTAATGTGGGTCCACCCGGACACACTCTTTCAACTGTTGAATACAGTTGTAAACAGTGACAGCAGGTATGCCATCACGGAAGGGCATCTCGATGGAACCCAAGTCCTACTAGGTAGCATACACACCCCAAACATAGATCAGACCAGTTTCTGGACCACTTTGTCCGGGGTCCTAGCACTATGGCTGGACATTACCCTTGGATACTAGGCAGGGACTACAACAGTGTACTAGATGTTCACCTTGATAGGTCTCATCTGAGCCTCCTGCAAGCGCCCACTCACCTCCACCCTGCACAATTCACACACTAGGCCAGGCATTGGTCCCCTTGTTGGATGCCCGGAGGGCTCAACATCCAACTCACAAGCAGTATTCCCATTAGTCAGCCTCCCATGACTTGCATATTCATTTTGATAATTCCTCTGCTCCTCCACTATCCTCCTGCAACTCCAACACTCAAATTATCTAGGGCATATCATATATGATCATGCAGCACAAGTAATGGATATAGCCTAGAGTTTACCACTCGCCCCAGTCCCCTCCTGGTGGCTCCTTCGGGAAATACTTGATGACCCTAGCTTAAGGGCCACCCAGCTTGAACATATCAGCCACAAATTTGCGTGAGAAACAAGACGTCCCTATCTCAGGGGCTGAGGTGAAGGCGGCCTTCCACAATCTGGCCCATAATAAAACACCAGGTATAGATGATCTGCCTGTCAAATACTCTGATCGATTTTCGACACATTTGGCTCAGAAAAACATGGCCATGTACAACGAGGCAATCACAATGGGAAATTTGACTCCTACCCTGAGGGAATTACTCATCACATCCTTACTAAAACCTGGGAGAGACCCTAGGCACTTATCGTCCTACTGCCCCCATAGCAATCTTAGGGGGAGAATATAAGAGCCTAGGGAAAATTTTCGCAGACCGTTACCTTCAAGTGTTACCCAGCCTTGTGCACCCAGACCAAAACGGGTTTGTCCCCGACCGCAACACCTCTAACAACCTTAAGCGCTTCATCCATGTGATGGATCAGGCATCATTACTATTTCCACAAGCTGCCGCCCTAATTTCTTTCCTGGAGAAGGCGTTCGATACTCTGTCCTGGGAATACCTCGTCCAGGTCCTTGCAAAGGTAGGCATAGGAAACTGCTTGCATAAACAAAACTGCTCTACACTAGTCCGGATTCTAGAGTGCGTATTGATCGCTTAATCTCCGCTACCTTTCAGATTGGCAGGGGCATCCGTCAGGGCTGTCCCCTCTCCCAAGCTATATTCACTATCCCCATGGAGACTCTTGCCATTCGCCATAGAGTGAAGGGTGAGCACTGGGGCATCCCGCAGGGGGTGGAAGCCATGCGCTATCATTATGCACCAACGATGTGTTGATATATATCTGCAATAATGACCACGTGCACGCCGCACTACTGGAATTTGGGAAGACATCCAGCCTCCGGGTTAATTGGGCAAAGTCCTATGTCTTCACCTTTCACCGGGACAAGCCCCTCCCCCTTAGACATACAGATGGGTGGTGACACCCTCAACTGGTCTTGGGAAACAACCCGATACATAGGGATTCAATATTACCATTCCCAGATCGACCTTTTTGAGGAAAACCTGAAATGAGCACTAACTTCCCTCAAATCCCAGAACCAGTTCTGGAAGCGCCCCCTGTTGGCGATTGCGGGAAAAATCGCCCTTTCCAAGATGATAGTCCTTCCCCGCTTGTTATACTACTTTGTAAACATCCCAGTATATCCGCCAAGGGCATTCTTCAGTGAACTAGATATTATGCTGGAGGAGCTGCTATTGGAAGATAAATGGCATCCCTCACCAAACTCCAATTGCTGGTGGGACAGGACGGGCTGGGTGCCCCTTTGTTTGAATCCTACCATCTGGCAGCAAAGCTCCAGTGGGTGTCACATTGGTTAGCAGGAGGCAACCAGTATGAAACTGTGACAGAAGATGGGCCCTGGCCAAGTGCTGTTCTCTGCCAGCTCCTACTCCCCTCTGTTAAACTTCATCGATCCTGGTCGATGCTGATGTAAGTAGCCCACAAATGCCTGACACTGATGTTCCAGCTGACACACCATGTCCTTCCGAATGCCCCGGGATTCCCCTCCAGGGACACCTCGCTTTCCAGGAGCATTCACACCAGAGGGCCTGACCCCTTGGCACGATAGATCAATCGAAACACTAGGAGACCTGTTCCAGGACCATCACCTCTTAACATTCGACCAACTGTATCAAGACAATGGAATTCCCCCGGTCCAGTTCTTCCTACACGACCAGCTCTTTGCGATGTGGCACAAGCTGCTGCACACAGTGGATGAGGAGCCCCCCCATGCAGGCAGTTGTTGTCCAAACATTGTACACTATTGATGCCCAGCGCCATTTGACCACTTGGCTACACAAGGCTTTCAGGGAACATACCGGAGTCTTCCTAGCGCCAGTGCTGCAAAAGTGGGAAGACCATATTTGGGCAACCACTACATGATTCAGAGTGGGAGCGGGCACTTAACTCACCTCGTATCATCTCCCACAACGTGTGATTTAAATGTATCTAGTACACATTCTTGCACCAAGCAAATTTGACCCTGGCCAAACTCAACCGCATATATTCCCCAGGGCTAGCCTTACATGCCCCAGATACCGCAGACCTCCGGCATATGCTATGGGAGTGCTACACACTCACCACCTATTGGCAGGCAGTTCATAATGCCCTGACATCTGTTACTGAGCTCACACATCTCAGTACGTGGGTGACGACTGTCCTGGGGGGTCTACAAGAGGAAGCCAATACCTATAGTTCTGGTCTGCTACGCTAATTTGGAGCTACTGCTTGCCAAGAGACGCATTACCCTACACTGGAGGGCCTCCCAGCCACCACTCCTGATTAAATGGCAGAGAGCTCTGCTCCAGTGAGGGGATGCCGAAAGCACAAACCTGCATTATGAGAAGGCCCACTGCCTCCATAAGCAACTCATAGAAGACACATGGGATACCATGCTTACGCAATTCAGCGAGGAAATGCATAGCCCTGATGCCACCTTTTGTTCAACTTTATCATGAATCACACTCCCTACTATGGTACATCCCTGGGTGTCCTCTCATCTGTCATAATTCCTTCCATGACACGATGATCTCCTGAGTCTGGCGTTGGCATGTTATTTCACCCCTACCCCTACCCCAAGTTCACTGTTTCAGAGGTACCCGCACACGCAAATGACATGATGGAACAACACACTCCTTCAAATACTCAGCCAAGACCTGACAGTTAGATCGCATTCTTCCACTTCTAGCGGTGGTCCGTATATGGCTCAGCCCCCACATTGCACACGTTCCGAGCTGCTCAGCGGATTCACCCCCAGATTAATGTGTTCATGTTGCCTTATGTCAATCCTGATCAATATGTTATATTGTCATTAACCTGTCACATCATATTGCACTGATAAAATACCTCAATAAAAAGATTTTAGAAAAATGAATGCTAAACATGGAGTACAAAATGGCTTTATTCCAGGGCGTGACATGTACCTGAATATTCTACGATTGCGCCGGATTTTAGATGAAACAACCCCATTGCAATTCCCAGAGGCAACCATTTTTTCCATTATCTAATGTATAAACCATTTGATACCCTACAGTGAAATTATTTACAGGCTGTGATGAAGCACATGAACTTGGGGGACAAATGGGATAGGTGGGTCACTATATCATATATGGATGCCCAAGCAAGAATCTGGACTGGTGGCAGCATGTTAGATGCTTATGGGATCAGTTGGTGAACCAAAGAGGGATGCCCCCTTTAGCCAATGCTCTCACTCCGGCGATAGAGCCATTTGTGAATATTTTAAGAGCAGAAGGCAGAGGGGAGGGAATTCCCTTATATGACAAGGAACACCATGTTTCACTTTATGCGAGTGATATCCTTCTGTACTTCCGCAGAGCCATTAGAGGCATTCTACAAAGAGTTGACTTCCTGAGGGATTTTGGGCAAGTCTCTTGTTCACATACCAATTGGACAAGACTTGTGCATTTCCTGTGATTTCAAATGGGAAGCGGGCTCGGGTTGGGTATCAAATGGGAGACACATATGGTTTTTATACTTAGGTATTAAAATCTATCATAAAGACTTGGGCGTAAGAGATGGGAACCTGGGCAGTGCGCTGAAGGCCTTTAAGAGCAATGTGAAGTTTTGGCACTCCCTGAACTTGTTTATTATGGCGAGAGTTGCTTTGTCTAAAACAGTGATCCTCCCCAGAATTCTGTATTATTTTGTGATCCTCCCAGTGTCTCTCTCTCCAAAATGGTTCAAAGATATGAACATGGTGCTTAGGGAGCTGGTCTGGGATCGAGGCATTGTGTATTCTGCATCGCCCCACCAAAGGGGGGGGGCAGTGCTTAATTTGTAAAATATTAAGTGCCAGCCCCCTCGTCAGGAGGTCATTGCAGCTTGCACCACCCATTGCCCCTGCCAGCATCACCAATCACAGAACCAACACAGCTACTAACCATCACACCATACAAGTGTGACAATTCAGACAATTGTAGGCCCCCAAACCAATAAGAATGGCTTGGGCAGCAGGTATTAGTCAATTTTAATGTGTATTGAATTAATAAACAACTGTTGTTGTATTCAGCTGTAATTTAGGCAAACATTGCCACCATGTGGCAGACTGTCATGAGTGCTGGTGTTGACAATTAAGTGCTGTTGCCCAGCACCAGAACCACCGGCTCAAATTAAGCACTGGGGGTGGAGTTTAAAGGTCCCAGATTATGAAAAATTCTACTTGGCTGCCCAGAGTCAGTGGATAGTTAAACGTCTGGAGGGAGTCACTTTGGAGTAATTAGGAAACATAAGAGAACCTCAACTAAGGGGATCACTGGGGGCAATAATGGTGGGGGCGGAGCTCCAAACGGATTCATATCCAATATATTTGAAAATAGCAATATAATACTGGAAGTAGATCATTATAATAAAGGCATACTCCACTGATGCACCAACTCAGTCAACTATACAGATACTAACACAGTCACTCACTTATACATGCACTGACACTCCCACTCGCTCACATATGCAAAAACTCACACACCCACTATCTCATGTATACAGTCTCTTATATACCCAGTCACTCTTCTATACACCACTTACACACCCACTCACTTACCAATACAGGCAATTCCACAGCGAGTTACCTTAGTATATAGTTTTAACACTCAGTAACTTTTAGAAAACACTCACAATCACCGGATGATGTCATCAGTGATGTCATTTAAGATGTCATCAGTGATGTTGAGATGTCATCAGTGATGTCACTGACCATGTCATGAGTGATGTAATATGTGAGGTCATAAGCAGTGCATTGCAGTGAGTTATAGTTAGCTCAGGTAACTATAACTGCAGAATTTATCTGGTTTTGTACAAATGAAATGTCTATTTCCTAAGTATAACGTCTCTGTAACCTTTGTTTTTTTTAGTGAATTTCTAAGGTTTTTTTAATTCTATTTCCTAACTTTAACTCCTCTGTAACCTTTGGTTTTTTCAGTGAATTTCTAAGGTTTTTTAAATTTTATTTCATAACTATAATGTCCCTGTAACTTTTTGTTTTTTTCACTGAATTTGTAAGGTTTTTTATATTAAATTCTATTTCCATTTCCTAAATATAGGGTCTTTGTCACCTTTGTTTTCCTTGGTGAATTTGTACGTTTTTTTAATTCTCATTCCTAACTATAACGTCTCTATAACATTTGTATTTTAAGTGATTTTTGTAAGGATTTTAAGATTTTATCAATTAAGTTTAATGTCCATATTACCTTTGTTTTCTTTTTTAGGTGAACTTGTATAACTTTTCTATAAATAGATATTGAACATTGCATCTGCATGGTGCACCACTTTTTGTTGTATTAGTCATCTATTTATTTAAAAGTACATTAATCATCTTATTTCAAGATATTTTTGGTTTTCGCAACGATGTCGCGATCTCCACGGACACATAGTGAATACCACGATTTTTTGACAAACTGTAAAACGCATATATAGGCATATTTTCCATAAAGTTTGAGTCTAGCTGTTTAGTAAGATATTAATTTAACTTTCCCTTTGCATTAATTTCTTGAAAAAACAACATCAAAAGTGCATTTTCCTTGTTTGCTGCGACACCGGAGGTCATGATGACGTTAGTAGTCTCGAATACCGCATTTTTTGACAAAGTGTAAAACATATTTATAGACATATTTTACACTCACTTTGAGTCTAGCTGTTTAGTAACATATTGGTTTAACTTTATTTTCTCTATGCATTTGTCAAAAAGAACAGTTTCAAAAAATTACTTTTCGTTCTCGTGGCAACACCCGAAGTCACACCAAAATCGGTACTTGCAAATAGCACGTGACTACCAAATAAAGAAATATCATTGGTTTACACAGTTTCCTTTATGAAAGGAAGTATACACCCATTTCTCCCTTCTTGAACTTTCCAGGAACTGGTTAGTTTATTAAAGGAGCTGTCCCAAACTGATTTTCTAGATTGTGCTGTTTTTTTGCTTTTTTGGCAATTTGTACAAAATTAAAATGGCATCAGACGAACCAGAGGAAGACCTACAACTGGTTGAAGTTGTTGAAGAGCAGGAGGACTCAGTTGCACATGAACAGTTTTCTGATGAAGAACCACCAATGAAGAAATAAAGCATAGCTTGGGATTTTTTCAGTATTCCATCTGGTGAATCGAAGACCACAGCTAAATTGGTGAAGTGCAGCATAGGTGAGAAAACATTATCTCTGGGCACAGCGAACAAATATTCATGTGGTACAACACGCATGTTGTACCACTTGAAAACATACCACAAGAAGCAACTTAAAATTGCACAGAGAAAGAGAAGGAGAGGGATCATCAACCTCCAGACCTCCAGCCGCTGCTCCGGGTCGACAAAGTTCCAGCTGAAGTGGAGAGAAGATGCCGTGAAATGTCACCAGAACTAAAGCATTTTGCTACCTTCTGCATGGACTGTAACACCAGCGTAAGAGCCGGGGAGCAGTCGGTGGATGTAATTTTGCAGAATGCGAAAAACCATACATGTTAATTTATTTTCCTTTTTTATTGCAGCAGTTCAATCACTGTGGAAAATATAAACAAAGAAACAAAGAAAAATGTAGTAGGATTTCATTTTCAACATTAGGCATCCAAAACTTTAATACAACATAGTAAAATGCTTTCAGCTTTTATACTTCTTCACTTTCAACAGTGGTCTGCATGAAGCACCATCATTACACAGTGGGGGAAAAAACACCAATGGATTGTAAAAATAAATAAATGTGCACAGTACATCATTACAAATATGTGATACTATGCATTCCAATCACTACAAGTTTGTTAATAGTGGGTTGCTGATAAGATACTACCTTAATGAAAGCAATTATATGTTAAAACTGTTTCTGATATTTTTATATCTGGTACAAAATGCCCCACAATTATGATGCAGACTTCATTTTTGGATATCCTTTTGTAAATATCATCCCTGTTAGGCCAAATGATGTCTAAAATGTTCTTGGTTCATGTACGAAAAACATAACACACAGTACTACGTAGAAGTTGCTGTAGCAGAAACAAAAGGAGTCATTTTTTTAGTGGTGAAGAGACTTCTTAGATGCAACTTAGGGCTGCTGGTATTATAGTACCTCCATTTAGTTCTTATCTGTAATAACAGAATGTAGTCCTGTAATGTTTTATAAATTCCTTTCATGCAGTTAAAAAGAGTCTTTCATTTCTAACAACTTGCTTTATACAATACCCCTAATAGGCCGAATAATGTCTCAGAAACACATGATTCATATGCATGTCAACACAATACCACATTTTGTTATCCTAAATTGTCCTTAGAACTTCGGTTCTAGAAATAGTAGATATGAGTTTGGTAACTTTTTAGGTAGTCTTGATTTGAATGTCATTTGTATGTCATTGCACTCTGTCCATCCTCTTTGACATCTTAAATATATTGTGTAGTGTCTAGAGGTTATAATAACTCCTTCATGAAATATGATTGCTATAGTTGTGAAAGTTCTTTTTGAAATTAAAATTTGTCCAGCTGCAAAGTTTGTAATTTCAGTTGATAATTTACTACCATCCACTCTGTATCATTGTAGCATGACTATGACATATTTTCCATACTTTGTAGTAACAACGTAGACCTAAGTTCTGATCTGCAGTTTGGACAGGTGATAACTTGATGGGCGTTTTGGTTACAATTTCAAAGGCCACAGCTTTACAACCTGATAACATCAAGTAGAGGAATCATTCCAAATTGATGTCAATGCTAGAGGTGAATTCACAATGTTCACAGCTATGGTTCCATTTAAAAGTTACACCAAATAATTCATTGATATTCACATCCTCTTCCTCTAATAGTCCTGGTATTACCATTAAAAAGTCTTGAGCATCCTGCTGAACATTTTGAGAAATCACTACTAATCCAGTACACTACTCTACCTTTTAGACCTTTCTGCAGCTCTGTTGGTGGTAACTTGCTTGTCTTTGGCTCCATTCGGACTATAGCCTGAAATGGATGTATACTTTGGATAAGAATTGACTCATAAACATTTAAACCTTGAAGTGGTACTGGAGTTGGAACAGTTCTAACTTGTTATGCACAGCTCTAGCAGGCATTTTATTATCCTCTAATTTATTGTAACAGTACTTACATATAA
Source organism: Calotriton arnoldi (assembly GCA_963921515.1). Taxonomy (NCBI): domain Eukaryota; kingdom Metazoa; phylum Chordata; class Amphibia; order Caudata; family Salamandridae; genus Calotriton; species Calotriton arnoldi. The sequence goes on from CAWUFW010012294.1 coordinate 46,025, forward strand.
CTTGCTGTGTGGATAAGTCAAAGCGTTCCTCTATAAATAAGTACACAGCAAACCTTTGCCAGTTATTATTATTTTAACAGTACGTATTTAAATCTTGTAGTAAGTGCATCAACACCATATACAAACATACTCTGGTTTTTCAGAGCACACTACGTTAAATTTTGTAATCTCTTCTTTCAAACTATCAACTATAATACCTGTGTCCTGTTCTGCAACTCCTCCTGTTATCAACTCTTCATGTTCCCTAGAGTCCTGTTTTGGACCATAGAAACGAAACTGCACATCATCACAAACCTTTTTCTACCTCTGCTACAGTACCATACAAAAGGGCTCTATTAATTTTTCTTAAACATAAAACATGAGTTTTCACATAGTACAGCCTCCTAACTAAAGTTCACATAGTTGAGTAGTGTACAGCTAGCATCCTGAAATGATGAAAGGTGCTTTGGCACACTTTCTTTGTTGAACAAGCTAGTGAGTGTCACTCCAAATTTGTTTGCTTTTTAACCTTTACAATTCTTGTAAAGTGCTTATTTTTTGTTTTAAACTTCACCTTGGAAAGATACGTAGACATTTTCTTAATATATCAATGGATTGCAGTCATATACTAATAAAATTCCACTACTACAATTCCATTTGGAAACAGGGCCTGACTACGTATTCCCTGTACCTCTTCTGCAATAATTTGTTCTACATTTCTAGGTACCATCACCTCTTTCGCTATAGGAGTGGAATTCTTCATTTCATAGCATCGTCCTCTTTCATCAATAGCATTAACTAATGTGTTATCCTGGAGATAGCTTTCTTCATTAAATAAAAGCTCTGTACTAGAAGTATGTATCCATTCTCCACTAAAAACTGTACAAAAGTTACTTCTATTCACTAATCTTTTCTTCTCGTTTTGTCTCCTCATGTGCAACACCATTTTGTCAAGAGTCTTCATTCTATTTATAATCAAAATGAAAAGCTTCCTCTTCAAAGCAAAGGGGTTATCAACTACTCCCTCAACTCCTTCTTTCTGTTTCAGTGCCTCTCATTCGTTTATACTTCTTCATTTTTCCCAGTAGATTTTCAACCACTCTACTACAAAACATCTTGGCTCTGATTTCCTTAAACTGCTTCTGTCTCCTGGTTAAGGTGTGTCCATCTTTGTCACATTCTTTCCTGTTCGTGTAATATAGATTTTGTCCACTCTTTTCTTTCTCATAGTTTGGTTATTTCCATCATTTTGTAGTCTTTGCAAGTGTCCACATATATTTTTAAGAAATGACGTTGTACTCTTACCAGTAGTTCTTTTTTATTTCAGAAGTTTTTCTGCATTATGTCTCTTTTGTATCTCAGTTCTGCATAGATACTGTAGTTGCTTCTGTTGCTTTTTCTTCCAAGCTTTTGTAGGCATTCTAACTGTCTGTAGATATGTAGATAATGTTCTGTAAAAAAAAAAAATATTAGAATTTTTACTCTAGCCAACATACCAACTACTTTTCTACTGACTTACAAATAATAGAAAAACTGTTTTATGTTATGTTGCAGTTTTAAATCTACAGATGATCCCTGCTATATAACTACATGCACTTACTTCAATATACCAAAGTAAAACACAAAACCTTATTTATTAGTTACCTTTTACCATTATAGCACCCTCTCCTACAACACAGCAGCACCATATCTCAGTTCTCACTTATACATGGTAAAACCAGTTCAAGCCTTCTGTAGTAAATCCGAAAACACAACATAAGAGCTATTTGTGTGCCTCTACCACTGTCTCACTGGTGGATTTAGTGTTGCAGTACTTTCTTACTTAAATGCATCAGATTTAGATTTTGGGAAACGGTGCATATAAAAATCTGCATATTAATCTCTATCACAGTATATAGCTCACTAATTCATCTGACTACATGCAAAGACTGTGTCACAGGTTGCATATATAATTCACAGAACACAAAGGGGGGCAGGGGAAGTTTAGAGACCAGTACGGGTTGTATCCTCAAATCAGAATCAGACACACAAAGGAATCCAGGGTCTTATAATAAAAGAAGAATGCTGATGCTAGTGGGATGTCCCTTTTATATGACGGTTTCCCTCACCCACCCGAAGGTGGCATGCTTCATCATAGGGTAACCACCTCAAACTATGAACCTAGTCATAGTGCGGGCTACAACCCCCTCATTGAAAGGGAGAAGCTCAGGGATGTTTTGTTTGTTTAAAAGAGGTATAATAAATACCTTATGTGAAATGGGTGTGGTGAAGGAAGTGAAAAGTGATCAGCCAAATGAGAGCTAAAATTAGTTCAGAGGCATGCAATTAGTTTTATTCTAGCGTCTCCGACCAGGATTAAAAAATATGAACTATGACAGAGGAGAATTAGATCTGTCATAGAGTGCAATTACAGTCATGGGTCGACATGTTTCAGCCTAATACCCTCCTAGGAGCTGTGTGGCGGCCTTCTTCAGGACCTCGTGAGTGTTACTACAAGTGTGGGTAACAAAGTGTAACATAGAAAAAAATATATATACTCAGATACAAAAACAGTGGTTGGACTGGTATGCAACTCAGTCAGGGATCCACTGGTCAGGATTGCCTACAAAAATTATATAACAATGTTTAAACATAGAACATATATTGTGTAGCATCACACATATCATTCATTCTGAACTGGGGTTATAATTCGCAGGAAAGTTCCAGAACCTTTATCATTAACAGGGCTTATGTGGACCAATACATTAAGAGAAAGTTGCGCTGGGTCAAATTTCAATGCATCAGCTTACCTGCAAAAGTCAGGCAACTAGCCCCATCTTAACGCTGGTGCTAAGCTCAAGGGAACATCGAGTCCTGTAATTTTAAAAGGACACATGCAACTTAACTAAAGAGACAAGAGACTCATTGCGATACTCATTTGGATAAATTCATATTAAAAAAACATTTAAAAAAAAAAGAAGGTGGTAAGAGTACACTGAGGTACTGATTGTCCAAAAGGATGCATTTTAACACATTAGTACCAAAATGTAGATAAATTGTACCAATAGTAGGGAATCAATTCGCCATGGAGAGACAAAGTCATGCACCGTGTACTACAAATGTAGAGTCCTGTTCTGTTAACTGATGCCGTCATTATCTACCAATAGTACACCGGCCATGTAATACAAATATCTTCATCTCCTAGCTTCTACTAATGAAGATGGATCTAAAAACCCTAGCCTGTACATATATTCTCATAAACACAAATCACTGTTATCTGCTGGAGGTGCTTAGGTAGGGGCCACTGTTAGACTTGGCTTTTCCAGCGGGTTTACCCCCAGACTTTTTACTTTTTGGCCTCCTGTTTTTGACCCTGTGTGTGTTGGTTTTAGGACTCTGGGCACTTTACCACTGCTAATCAGTGCTAAAGTGCATATGCTCTCTGTGTAAAATGTGTATGGATTGGTATTTCCATGATTGGCCTATTTGATCTATGTGTCAGTCCCTAGTAAAGTGCACTGCGAGTGCCAGGGCCTATAGATCAAATGCTGTTGGTGGGCTGCCGCACTGGATTGTGCCACCCACGCAAACAGCCCGTAAAGTGTAACTCTGGCCTGCCATTGCAGAGCCTGTGTGCAGCCTGGAGCTGCCATGTCGACTTGGCAAGGGCACACACTTGCAAGTCCCGAAACCTTCCCTTTTCTACATGTTAGTCACCCCTAAGGTAGGCCCAAGGTACCCCTGTGGGTAGGGTGCATTGTATGTGAAAGGTAGGACATGCCCTGGTGTGTGTGGCATGTCCTGATAGTGAATTACAGCCTACTTCGTTTTTCACTATTGCAAGGCTACCTGTTCCCCATAGGCCAGAATGGGCAGTTTTGATTATTACATCCTATGATCCGAAATGCAAAAAGGAAGAGGGTGGAGGCTGTTAGAGACCGCACCTAACAAATGAAAAGTGTCTTGAGGTATCCTGTAGTGCAAAGAACCAAAGAGTACTCCCCTCTGTACTCCTTAACTAGGAAAAAATCCTGCAACAACTTTAAACACAAAAGGGTTCAGCACTATACAGCAAATTTATAACAGTTCAATATCAGTGATTTAAGGAAGCAATGAGCACACAGAAGGATGTCCAGATCACCGATGTGAATGTCTTAAAAGGATTTTCTCTTTATTTCATTTTTCTTAAAAGCAGAAGATCATAGCCATAGCCAACGCGTTTCGTCTCTGAAAGAGACTTCTTCAGGAGCTTTACAGAGTAACAAAAGAGGGTGTTCACTTTGACGTTTATATAATTCAACCGGAAAACCGAGAATCCAATTTTCAGAAGACTTCTTATATAGTAGACATTATCTTTACAGAGTAACAAAAGAGGGTGTTCACTTTGACGTTTATATAATTCAACCGGAAAACCGAGAATCCAATTTTCAGAAGACTTCTTATATAGTAGACATTATCTGACCGGGAGGGTCCGCGCCGCCTCTGCTGTCTGCTCCTGGGCCGGGGTCCGGCAATGGCTATGATCTTCTCCTTTTAAGAAAAAATTAAATAAAGAGAAAATCCTTTTAAGACATTCACATCGGTGATCTGGACATCCTTCTGTGTGCTCATTGCTTCCTTAAATCACTGATATTGAACTGTTATAAATTTGCTGTATAGTGCTGAACCCTTTTGTGTTTAACATCCTATGATCCTAACTGACCCACGGAACATTGTAGAAATTCGAGTTTAGTATGCCTGAACTCAGAATGATAAAATACATCTTTTAGTAAAGTTGGTTTTAACATTCTGTGTTTGAAAATGCCACTTTTAGAAAGCGGGCATTTTCTTGCCTAACCATCCAGCTGCCTCTGCTCAGTTTGTGTATTGCCTTGTCTGGAGTGTGAGTGACAGGGGCTGGGGGATTCCAGGAGGCAGGGTGAGTCAGCACAGGGCTGAATAGCCAGATCTACATGTAGATGGGTGGGAGGAGTACACCTGGGACCTGAATAGGGCTGGGCCTTCCCTCCACAATGCTGGCTCCACCTCCTGTGGTGTGTCTGATGTCCCTTGCCTGCACTCTGAAAGGAAAGACGGAGACTTGTCAACAAAGTGCTCCAGGACTGACCAGAACTGGTTTGGACCAGGCAAAGGCCTCTCTTCCTTCAGAGAACAAAGGAATTTGGGATATAAATATTGGGGCCCTGACCCCATGAATTTAGATCTCGCTGGAATCAAGGAACCTGCCAAGACGAAGAGCTGGAAGAGCTGCCAGGAGGAGTACTGCCCCTTTGCTGTGTTGTTGCTTTGTTGGGTTGGCCTGCAGCTGCTGCTTCTGCCTTGGGCAGTGAAAGGACTGGACTGAACTTTCTACTACTTGTGCTGAGAATCTCCAAGGGCCTGAAACCGAGCTGGCCTCCTGTTAAGAAGTCTCAGGGACTGCAAAGACTTCACAACCCTCTGGGTACCGCTTCTGGAACCGCTGTTTCAGTTGCCACAGAGGAAGGGAACCGCAACCGACTCCATTGCTGGCCCGGTGTCCTGTTTGCACCGCAGACCGCACCGTCCGCATCTCGCACCGCAACCCTGGTCTCACCGACGGCGACGTCCGACGCCATCGCCACCGAGCCGCTGCTTGCACCGTGACCTGTGGGCACCGCAGTTCGCATCGCATCGCTTCACTGTGCCAGCCAGACCAGACCGACGCTGTCGCTGCAACTGGCTCAACACTCGGGACCGCATCGAAGTTGGGGCACCGCTCGTCCGCTTGCGACGCACCGCTCCGACTCGAACCGCTGTCCGACGCCAGCTCCCGCACTCTGGCTTGGTCGCCTGCATCGCAACCTGCCAGCACCGCATCGAGCACCGTCTCACCCTGCACCGCACGCCTTGGACTCACCGACTCCGTCTGCACGATTGTCACCGAGCCGCTGCCTGCACCGCATCGAGAGGACACCGCACCCTGCACCGCTTCCATCTTACATCGCAACCGCAACGAACGCCGACCGGCTCGCACACTCCGTGTCAGCCACAACGAGAAAGGTACTGTGACCGAGTCTGTTCACGACTCTGCTGGGCCGTATCGACGCGGTCGGCTGGAACTGTTAGATTCTGTGGTTCTCAGCATCGCGGTAGACTCGGACGGAGCTACCGACTCGTACGAACTTTGTTTTTGAACTATTCCTGCAAAGAAGAAGTTATCTTGCAACGTAATCACTTTAAAGTACTGTATGTGGATTCTTATCGTATTTGGTCTTGTTTTAAAGTATATAAAAATATTGGATATTTTTCTAAACTGGTGTGGTGTCAGTTTGTAGTGCTTACACTGTATTACTGTTGGTTATGTGCAAATGCTTTACACACTGCCTCTAGAATAAGCCTGACTGCTCGTGCCAAGCTACCAAGGGGGTGAGCAGGGGTTATTTTAGGAGTGTAACTCCCTTACCCTGACTAGGAAGACGGGTCCCTACTTGGACAAAGGTGCAAACCCTTGCCAACTAGAGATCCCATTTCTAACATTGGTTGTCAGCAGTGAGGATAGGACTTGTGTTTGCACTTGACTTACAGTGATTGGTGTGCACTACTACCATATCGCAGACCATTACGTACCACATACAGGTTCTTTTTCTTTTTGGCCTATTTTTGATCTTGCCAGTTTGAACTTGCTACTTTCATCATGCCTGAGTCAAGGGCATCATCTGTTGCATCCTTGGAAGTTACCTTTGAGGAGGATAGGTTGGAGTCCTACAGCATGAAAGAGCTGAGAGCGATTTGCAAAAACCTGAAGGTCCAAATCAGAGGCCTCACTAGGAAGGAAGAGCTACAAAAGGCGCTGAGGGCCTCGGTAGCAGCCAGACATGCCAGTGGGCAGCCTGGAGATCCTAGTCGGGAGGCAGAGGAGCCTACTCCAAGGGTGGATGTGCTTTTGGGTGGGGGGGGACCCGCCAGGTTAGGCAGCAGCAGTCTGTCCCCAGAGGAGCTGGAGGACAGGAGGAAAGCAAGGAGGTTCGAATTAGAAAAACTCATTATGGAGAATGAGAGGGAAGAGAAAAGAATGGCCGTGGAAGAAAGGAAAATGCTCTTAGACCATGAGTTTAAGATGAGAGAGCTGGACTGGGAAGCCAGTAGGGCTGGGCCTAGCTCAGATGGTGGCAGGAAAAGTGTAGTGTCCAGTACTGAGGATGAGGTATACACACACACAGATTTGGGGCCCTACTTCAAGGAGGGGGTTGACATACACCAAGGGGTTCAGGATTGTGAGGTAACTCCAGTGGTGCTCAGTGTCCCTGAGGTGGATTGGGGAACTGGCACAGGGGATCATATTCCTGGTAGTGGGAGGGACACTCTACTGACTCTAGATGAGAGGTGCAGGGAGAGGGGTTCCCCCATGGTAGAAGCCCTGGTAAGTGAGTATGGAGACCGGCCAGAAGAGTATGGGTTGAGGGACAGCAACAGTCAGACACTGTCTCGTCAGTCTTGTGAGAATGTTGTGGGGTACCTTTCTGAGGCCCTGGATGGTTGGGTGAAGGGTAGTTTGGTTAACACCTGTGTGGGGCTGTGTGATTCAATTGTTGGAGAGCATATTTTAAGTCCCTGTTTGTCAGAGCTACGCCAACACCCAGTGGAGTGTGAGTTCTCTGACCCCAGGGAGCTTGCACTGGAGGCAGATCTTTTGGTGGAACCCAGAGGGTCTGGGGAAACATCTGGGGGTGATCCGGTAGGAAGTGGCTTAGGTATTTCCCAACCAAGAGTGGTGGGAAAGGTTTGTGATTGCCCAGACAGGTCCCGGTGTCATGGGAAGGGTGTAGGGACTCACGTCCTGTCTCTGCGGAGAAGGAGTGAGAAGGGGCTGCGGCCCAAGGTGCCCAAAACCCGGTCTCACAGCCTGAGTGGTTCCAGGAGGGAACCCCAGGTTGTGAGCTTAGGCTGTACTGAGAGGCCGTCCGTTGAGGGGGATCTCCCACTGTCAGGAGAACCTGGAGCATCTGCAAACAGAGCTCCAGTGGTTCTGGGGTCTGGCGGTGCCGCTCCAGTTGGGAGGGTGCAGAAGTCCAGAATGAGGGGTGAGAGGGGGATCTGTTCCCCAGTGGGAGAACCAGTGGGTCAGGGGCCAGCCAGAAGGGCTGAGCCTCCTAGCAGTGACCAGGGTGACACCACTTCTGTCCTGGGGGATCTTTGCGCACTGTCAGGTGGACAGTGGCCGGGAGATCTGCGCCAGGCAGACTGTCACGCAACACATGAGTCATGTGTTACCCTCAGGGGGGGCATGCGTGCTCCCACGGAAGTCCTGGTGCGCCAGGCAGGTGCTCAGCTGCAGGGTTTAGTCCCTGGGTTAGGAGGCCAGGTTCAGGTCCTGCCTGACCTGGAGGGAAGGACGACTGTAAGCAGTGTCCTGACCGGTTTGTCTTCTAGGGGTACCACTCCAGGTGGGAGGGTGCAGCACTCTGGAAGGGGGTGCAGAGGGAGGGAGTCCTTGCCTCTGACCCCGGTTCAACCTGAGGGTTTAGATCCAAGGGTGGTGGATCAGTTGGGAAACAACCTTTAGAACGCATGCATTACATCGCATGCCATTAGATCGCGGTTTTTACAACGAAAGTCGTTACAACGACTTGCACTGGAGGGCGCTATAGGACAAGGAGTAGTTTAAATTACTATCCCACACCTTCCCTACTGTACGTAGGCTGGAGTTGGAATAGTAAATTAAACTACTCCTAAGTCCAGCGCCCTCCAACGCAAGTCGTTGTAACGACTTGCGTTGTTAAAACCGCGATCTACTGGCATGCGATGTAATGCATGCGTGGTATCGTCATACATCCGGATCAGTTGCAGGGTCAAGGCCCTGAACTGGTGGAAGAATTGTGTAGGAGGTCTGGTTCCAGCGTCCTGACAGTTTTTGGTTCTGGGGGTGCTTCTCCTGGGAGGAGAGTGCAGAACCCCAGACGGAGAGGTAAGGGGAGGAGAGCCTCGCCCGAGACCTCTAGTGAACCTGAGGGTGCGGACCCTAGGTTGAAGGATCAGTGGCAGTTTAGTACTGCACTGCTGAGAGGAAGAGTGGAGAATGGTTACTATGTACCAGGGGTTACTGCCCCCCACTCTGTGAGTTGGCAAGTACCAGAGACATCTGGATGGCCTAGGGCCTGGTCCTGGCCATCCATTGAGGGGGATCCGCTAGTGTCTGGGGAACTGGGGGGGACTGCTGTAACGAGCATCCCACCGGTTCCGGTGTCTGGCAGCACCGCTCCAGTTGGGAGGGTGCATGAGTTCAGAGAACAGGGTGAGGGGGGGACGCCGTCCCCAGTGGAAGGACCAGTGTGTCAGGGGTTGCCCGCTCTGAGGTCAGAGCACCCCAGGACTGACCCTGGTGAGGCCACTTCTGGCCTGGGGGGTCTTCATGCTCTGTCAGGTGGACAGGAGGCTGGAGACCTGCGCCAGGCAGACTCTCATACAACTCATGAGGAGTGTGTTTCCTTTGGGAGGGGTTGGTGTTCTCCCCCGGAAGTCCTGGGCTGCCAGGCACAGGTTCAACCTAAGGGTACAGTCCCTGGGTTGAAGGACCAGGCTCAGGGTGTCCCCCCTGACCTGGAGGAAGGGGCGACTGCTAACAGTACCCCTACCAGTTTGTCCTTTGGGGGTACCGCTCCAGGTGGGAGGGTACAGAGCCCCAGGGAGGAGGACTGGGTGTGGGGGAGGCCACCCCAGTCTCCTGTCCAGCCTAAGGGTACAGACCCTAAGCTGGAATCCCGGTTGCAGGATAGCACTCCTGAACTGGTGGGCGAATTGTGCAGGACACCTGCCACAGGTGCCCTGACAATTCTGGAAGGGGGTACCGCTCCAGGTGGGAGGGTACAGAGCCCCAGAGAGGAGGACCGGGTGTGGGGGAGGCCACCCCAGTCTCCTGTACAGCCTGAGGGTACAGACCATAGGCTAGTGTACCAGTTGCAGGATAGCACTCCTGAACTGGTGGGCGAATTGTGCCGGACACCTGCCGCAGGTGCCCTGACAATTCTGGAAGGGGGTACTGCTCCAGGTGGGAGGGTACAGAGCCCCAGGGAGAAGGAAGGGGTGTGGGAGAGCCCTCCCCAGTCTCCAGTCAAGCCGCCGGGTACAGGCCTGGGGTTGGTGGGTCAGTGTCAGGATGTCATACCTGACCTGACAGGAGGGAGAGTGGACCAAGGGTGCCAGGCACCTGGGGCTACTGACCCCCACTCTCTGATGTCACAGAGGTTAGAGAGCCCTGAGAGGCCTGAGGCCTGGGTCTCCCCACTGACAAGTGTCAGTAGCCACTGTGGCTTGTTGTCCTGGTGGACAGATTTGACCCTGGGAGGGGGACAAGTGTCACATCCCGGGGGTGGACTGGGCCACACCACGGTGTTGGCCATGTGGGTACTCTCTGCCTGTTGGGACACATCTGTGAGCAAAGTAAGTGTAGGCGCTGCACAGATGGGGTCCACAGGTGAGGAGAAGGGTTCCCCATGGGTCAACCAAGTGGGCCCTGAGAGTATGGATAGAGGGATCCAACTGGGTTTAGAAAGGCGTAGAACCAGAACGTGCCCCCGCTGTTGTGGGCCAGGTCTATGTTCTATCGCCCAAAGCAGGGAAGTCCATCAAGGGATTGATTAGTCTACCCTGGCTTTAGGCTGGGAGGGGGTTGTGTTAGACTTGGCTTTTCCAGAGGGTTTACACCCAGACTTTTTGCTTTTTGGCCTCCTGTTTTTGACCCTGTGTGTGTTGGTTTTAGGACTCTGGGCACTTTACCACTGCTAATCAGTGCTAAAGTGCATATGCTCTCTGTGTAAAATGTGTATGGATTGGTATTTCCATGATTGGCCTATTTGATCTATGTGTCAGTCCCTAGTAAAGTGCACTGCGAGTGCCAGGGCCTATAGATCAAATGCTGTTGGTGGGCTACAGCACTGGATTGTGCCACCCACGCAAACAGCCCGTAAAGTGTAACTCTGGCCTGCCATTGCAGAGCCTGTGTGCAGCCTGGGGCTGCCATGTCGACTTGGCAAGGGCACACACTTGCAAGTCCCTAAACCTTCCCTTTTCTACATGTTAGTCACCCCTAAGGTAGGCCCAAGGTACCCCTGTGGGCAGGGTGCATTGTGTGTGAAAGGTAGGACATGCCCTGGGGTGTGTGGCATGTCCTGATAGTGAATTACAGCCTACTTCGTTTTTCACTATTGCAAGGCTACCTGTTCCCCATAGGCCAGAATGGGCAGTTTTGATTATTACATCCTATGATCCTAACTGACCCACGGAACATGGTAGAAATTCGAGTTTAGTATGCCTGAACTCAGAATGATAAAATACATCTTTTAGTAAAGTTGGTTTTAACATTCTGTGTTTGAAAATGCCACTTTTAGAAAGCGGGCATTTTCTTGCCTAACCATCCAGCTGCCTCTGCTCAGTTTGTGTATTGCCTTGTCTGGAGTGTGAGTGACAGGGGCTGGGGAATTCCAGGAGGCAGGGTGAGTCAGCACAGGGCTGAATAGCCAGATCTACATGTAGATGGGTGGGAGGAGTACACCTGGGACCTGAATAGGGCTGGGCCTTCCCTCCACAATGCTGGCTCCACCTCCTGCGGTGTGTCTGATGTCCCTTGCCTGCACTCTGAAAGGAAAGATGGAGACTTGTCAACAAAGTGCTCCAGGACTGACCAGAACTGGTTTGGACCAGGCAAAGGCCTCTCTGCCTTCAGAGAACAAAGGAATTTGGGATATAAATATTGGGGCCCTGACCCCATGAATTTAGATCTCGCTGGAATCAAGGAACCTGCCAAGACGAAGAGCTGGAAGAGCTGCCAGGAGGAGTACTGCCCCTTTGCTGTGTTGTTGCTTTGTTGGGTTGGCCTGCAGCTGCTGCTTCTGCCTTGGGCAGTGAAAGGACTGGACTGAACTTTCTACTACTTGTGCTGAGAATCTCCAAGGGCCTGAAACCGAGCTGGCCTCCTGTTAAGAAGTCTCAGGGACTGCAAAGACTTCACAACCCTCTGGGTACCACTTTTGGAACCGCTGTTTCAGTTGCCACAGAGGAAGGGAACCGCAACCGACTCCGTCAACCGACTCCATCGCTGGCCCGGTGTCCTGTTTGCACCGCAGACCGCACCGTCCGCATCTCGCACCGCAACCCTGGTCTCACCGACGACGACGTCCGACGCCATCGCCACCGAGTCGCTGCTTGCACCGTGACCTGTGGGCGCCGCAGTTCGCATCGCATCGCTTCACTGTGCCAGCCGGACCAGACCGACGCTGTCGCTGCAACTGGCTCAACACTCGGGACCGCATCGAAGTTGGGGCACCGCTCGCCCGCTTGCGACGCACCGCTCCGACTCGAACCACTGTCCGACGCCAGCTCCCGCACTCCGGCTTGGTCGCCTGCATCGCAACCTGCCAGCACCGCATCGAGCACCGTCTCACCCTGCACCGCACGCCTTGGACTCACCGACTCCGTCTGCACGATTGTCACCGAGCCGCTGCCTGCACTGCATCGAGAGGACACCGCACCCTGCACCGCTTCCATCTTACATCGCAACCGCGACGAACGCCGACCGGCTCGCACACTCCGTGTCAGCCACAATGAGAAAGGTACTGTGACCGAGTCTGTTCACGACTCTGCTGGCCCGTATCGACGCGGTCGGCTGGAACTGTTAGATTCTGTGGTTCTCAGCATCGCGGTAGACTCGGACGGAGTAACCGACTCGTACAAACTTTGTTTTTTAACTATTCCTGCAAAGAAGAAGTTATCTTGCAACGTAATCACTTTAAAGTACTGTATGTGGATTCTTATCGTATTTGGTCTTGTTTTAAAGTATATAAAAATATTGGATATTTTTCTAAACTGGTGTGGTGTCAGTTTGTAGTGCTTACACTGTATTACTGTTGGTTATGTGCAAATGCTTTACACACTGCCTCTAGAATAAGCCTGACTGCTCGTGCCAAGCTACCAAGGGGGTGAGCAGGGGTTATTTTAGGAGTGTAACTCCCTTACCCTGACTAGGAAGACGGGTCCCTACTTGGACAAAGGTGCAAACCCTTGCCAACTAGAGATCCCATTTCTAACAGGGGCCAATGGACATGAGTGCGATACATCGATGCCCACTTAGTCTGTGGCTCTCTAAACTTGCACAGGGTCAGAAGGAACGATGTGTGCTGACAAACGCTTGATGTAACCTGCCACGGAGGACGGATCAAGTGGAGTACTCATCCCTGTGTCGTATTGCCAGCAGGGTATCGCGTATCTAAAGAGGCCCCAGAAAACCACATGCCTGTTTCTCTCAATGCCGGGCGGCACAATTGCGCCATGGAAGGGAGTCACTCACAGCTCCAAAACAGGCTGGATAAAACAATATCCCAGGTAGTGCGTAAGACACATCACATCCTGAGACATGCCCTTAATTTCCAGACGTGGCCCCTTCACTTCCAAACGTGGGTGCCTTGCTCACTTTGCCACTGGATTCAAGCTAGCCTGGCTGATGAGGGGTGTTACCCTGAAACCAGCCCCAGGATGCTTGTTTCCAGTCCAGGGAAGACCTTGCTTGGCAGCTCTGAAGGACTGTTCCCAGGAGGAACAGGGTCAAGACTGATTTGCATATGGCTGGGTCTCAACTGGGATGGAGAAGTGAGCTAAATCACGATGATGAATTCAACCCAGATCTGTGACTGGGGGGTGAGTGTCTGAAAAGTTTCAGCATTCCGTCCATCATCTCCTTGTGTTTGCTTTGTTCGCCCTAAGTTGGCAGGGTATGCCCAGACGTGGGTCCCTTGCTCACTTTGCCACTGGATTCAAGCTAGCCTGGCTGATGAAGGGGTGTTACCCCGAAACCGGTCCCAGCATGTTTGTTTCCAGTCCAGAGAACCTGGCTTGGCAGTTCGGGCTGGACTATTCCCATGAGGAACAGGCTCAAGACTGATTTTCATATGGCTAGGTCTGAACTGGGGTGGCGAAGTGAGCTAAAGAACGATGATGGATTCAACCCAGATCCGTCCATCATCTCCTTGTGTTTGCTCAGTGAAAGTGTAAGCAACTGAATAACTGTATCAGTATGTGTATTAATCAATGAATATATGTATAAATGTGTCTATGGGGAAGTTATTGGGTGCATCAGTCCATGTATGTGTAACTAAATGGCTGGATCGCTGCATGTACAAGTGACTGACTAAGTACATCAGTGCATTTTTCTGAGTAAATGTGTGCAAGAGTACATAGGTCAGTCTCTCACTCAGTTTCTCACTGAATGCATCAGTGTCTCTGTGCTTCTGTGACTGGGTGTTTCAGTGACTGACTGGGTCTGTGAATGGGTGTGTTAGTGTCTAACTGAGACTGTCAGTGGGTGTGTCAGTATTTGAGTTCAACTGTGAGTCACTGTGTCAGTATCTGAGTGGGTTTGTCACTGGGTGTCTGAGTGGGTCCTTGAGTGGGTGCATCAGTGTCTCAGTGAGCCTGTGAAGGGGTGGTTTAGCATCTGACTGGGTCCGCTGTTAAATGCATTTATAACTAAAGAAGTCAGTGAAACATTTTTGTTGTCGTCGATATTTGAAAATGCGTTGGTCTCTGACTTGGCTTGAGAGCGAGTGAATGAGTGTCTCAGTACATCTCTGAAGGGATGCATCAGTGTCTGCGTGGGTCTGTGAGTGGATGCATCAGTGTCAGAGTGGGTCTGTGGCTGGGTGCACCAGTCTCTGAATGAGTCTAGAAGACAGTCCAACAGTGTCTGAGCAGGTCTATGAGTGGGTGCATGAGTGACTGACTGGGTTTGTGAGTGGGTGTGTCAGTGTCTAATTGGGAGTGTTAGTGGGTGTGTCAGTGTTAAATCAATATGTGAATGGGTATGTTAGTGTCTGAGTAGGTCTGTCACTGGGAGTGTCAGTGTCAGAGTACATGTGTCACTGGTGTGTCAGTATCTGAGAGGGGTCTGCATTTTAATACATTAATATCGAAAGTTCTCACTCTATATTTTTGTTGTCGATGATGTTTGGGACGCCGTTGCAAAGGTGATCGCGACGTGCCCGCAACGGTACACAGGGGGCCGTGCTGGCGGTCGCATCGTCATCGCGAATATTGAGTGTGATTAAAAAAATCTATTTTAGCCACATAACTTATGTCACTAACACACTCATTTCTCAAACATGGGGTCAGAGTACCTCCACCCTGACCCCTAATGTTAGCTTTCACAGAAATTTGCAGCTCCGGGAACCGTTCCAGATGGATAAAATGGCGGCCGCAACTTTCTTTTCAGGTTGCGTCAAGCCAATCACAGCATTCCCATTGGTGCACACATTCATGATTAATCGCGAAATCACCATGAAATATCCGCGGCCAGAGATATCACTACAATTTCAACTTAAATTTCTCAAGAACTTCTGAACGGATTTGGAACAAATAACAAAAAGCACAACCTGTGTAACAACACCTACCTGTCTGCCAAATTTGTTGTAAGTCTATTAAGTGGTTCGGGCTGTTGTCGTGTTGACAGGTTCCTATTAACATTTCAAACGCACCCTTTTTTCAACCCCATTTTTCTCAGCCCCTGCTTCATGACTAGCCCCTGAAATTTTCCATGTGCAACAAGAATTACTGGAGGACTTTTTGGGAACATTTCGTGAAGATACATCAAACAGCGCCAAAGTTATAGGCAAGTCAAAAAGCGCTTTCCCTATGGAACCATGGTCCTAACTACGGATATATATGCACATACATACATATATATATATATATATGCATCCAATTAGAGTTCCATGTAGTACACTCTCAGGAAGAAACTGACAGAGCACAAGCTAGGTATCCAAGATTTAATCCACACAACGCGTTTCGGCGAGAGCCTTGATCACGTGTGAAATGTGCACAATACAAACCATTACTGATAAAGTTTTTGGCCACACGCATCAACAACATCAACAAAGGACAACATATACTTCGTTACCACCAGTTTTCATGGCCTCCATCTTAGACTAGCAAAAGGATGTCTGTATCTTAGACTAGCAAAAGGATGTCTGTATCAATACATTGCAGCCTAGAAATAACGGGCAATTTGTCAAATACGGTGCGAAATAATAACTAATAGAACATCGACTTGTTAGGCTACCATGATGCAATCTTAAAGCATGATTGTTAATAACAGACATAGTGCCTGCTACGACCGTCAGAGAAATAAAGATTGAAGCGTCAAATGCGCAGGTGTGTGAGGTGGTAAAAGAAATACGAAGTGCACATTGCCTCTAGTTACAGGCCTAAGCGTAAAATGGAAAATGCCAAGTAAATTAGACTATCCTGGTATAGGATATACAAGGCTCATCCAAGCACCGTGATACGAAAATCACATACCAACTGAGCTATCATACATAATGTACGAATTGACGAGGATGGTCAAAGTGTACAAGAACACTCTGGGGATCCTAGCGGACTGAGTTGTGAACTACCACTAGTAGAACAGTGAGTGACCTGTTAAATACAATCGGAAAAATCATTGATCATACGTGCTTGGTTCAGGCAATAGAAGCAGAAGGTAGTGGTCGATGATTGTGCATCTGTCAGTAACTGGCTGGTGAAAAGTGATTATACAATACAGTGTAACTGGTGAGACATCTAAAACAAGAGGAAAAGGGTAGGATGCCCGTGAAGATAATACTCAGTGAGAGGGCTCCTTCCTTTTCTCCTGCGAAGAAAACATAAACAGAAAAAGAGATTAAAAACAATGTTGCAATAATACATTACAGTCTAACACCTAAAAATAACAGTAATATTTAAAAACATACAATTAAGTATAATCTGCCGCACTACGTCGAAAGAGGAAGGACAGAGATATGATAACAAACATCAAATTGGAAAAAATAGACAAATGATTATTTATGACCCTTGTCTCAAGTGAATGGAGAGTTCCTCGTCGAGGTTTAATCCCCCGGGACTTTTGGTTTGGAAATCTATGATGTATCTGGATTCACGTTGCCTGAGAGCCAATACCCTATCTCCACCCCTGGGATTCTTGGGGATGTGCTCAAGGATCAAATAACTCAATTCAGCAACATTGGAAAAGTGTTTTTCCTGGCAGTGGCGCGCCACAGGATATTTAGGGTCATTGTTGGTAACAGCTCTTAAATGTTCCAGGACCCGTTTTTTGGCTGTACAGGTCGTGCTGCCAATGTACCAGAGCTTACAGGTACATTCGATAGCATAAACAACAAAGCTGGTACTGCAAGTCAGAAACTGTGTGATTTTTTTAGAAATCCCTCCATATTCTAGCACAGCTCTGAACATGCTGTGTTTGCACGCCTTGCAGTGGCCACAAGGATAGAATCCTATGAGGCCGTGTGTTGTAGTTGTGGGATACATGGTGATGTCATTTCTGACCACTAGATCGCAAATATTTCTGTTCCGTCTGTATGTCACATTAGGTCTATCTGTTATGCTTGTGCCCAGGACATTATCGGACTTTAAGATGTCCCAATTTTTAGTGAGGATGCGTTTCACTTTGTGTGCCTCAGAATTGAAGGTGAGAATGACGCGTGTATTTTCCCAGTCCTCCTCCCCGGTCTCACAGGGTTTTTCTTGTAGGGTGTGTTTTCTATCGACCACCTCTGCCCGTTCCTTGGCTTTTTTGAGGACCCAGTTGGGATATCCCCGACTGTGAAATCTGTCAATAATGCGATCTCTCTCCTCCGTATAGGCCTCAGTGTTGTTGCAGTTCCTTTTAGCCCTCAGCAGTTCGCCAAATGGTATGCTCCATTTCAGTGCCTCTGCGTGCTGCTGAGGGCATGTAGGACACTGTTACCTGCAGTAGCCTTCCGGAAGAGAGAGGTGCACACTGTGCCCTGTTTGATTTCTAAGCAAACATCTAGGTACTCAATTTTGTCTGCCGTGATGTTGCCAGTGAGCAAGATGTTGTACCCGTTGGTGTTAAGTTTCTTAACAAAGTCATCCGCGTCACTTCTCGAGCCCCTCCAGATGATGAACAAATCATCTATGTAGCGTAGCCACATGACGATTTTCTGGAGCTCGCCCTTGAGAGTGTCGCTGCTAAAAATCTCTTGCTCCCAGTAGCCCATAAAGAGATTAGCAAAACTGGGAGCAAAGCAAGATCCCATCGCAGTACCGTTGATCTGCCTGTAGAGGGCGCCACTGAAAGCAAAGATGTTGTTTTTGAGACAAAATTCGATCATACCTATGATCATCTGGCTGTGGTCACGAAAATGTAAGGGCCTATTTTTGAGGAAGTGTTCACACGCTTCTAATCCCTGTTGGTGATCAATTATGGTATAATGCGCGTGCACGTCTAGTACAATAAAAAGATACTCAGGACTCCAGACAAGATTTTCAATTCTGCATAGAAAATATTTCGTGTCCCTCAAATAACTGGGCAATGTTGTCACAGAGTCCCTTAAGAAGTGATCAACATATTTGGAAATATGTTCACTCACACTGCCAATCGACGACACTATAGGGCGCCCAGGTGGTTTCATGCTGTCCTTATGTAATTTCGGTATCAAATACAATATGGGGAGTTTAGGATGATCTTTTTCAGATAACAAAATTCTTCCCATGTCAAAACCCCCTTATCCCTCCACATGATCTATTTGTCCCAAATGTCAGTGATACTCTGATTGTACATCTCTAATGTGATCTGTATGTAAAATTTGGTGTCATTAAGTTGGCGTAAGGCCTCATTGATGTAGTCATCACGATCCAGAATAACTACATTCCCCCCCTTGTCAGCTGGACGGATCACAATGTTTGTGTCCTCATGAAGGGATTTGAGTGCCTGTCTTTGATTGAACGATAGATTGTCTTGAATATCTCTGCGCTGCTTGTTTCTCCTATGTCTAAGTTCCAGGAGTCCCGTGTTAGTGCACTCATGGAACGTGTCTATACTGTGATGTGGAAGAAGGGGGACAAAAGTAGACTTGGCCTTGAAATCTGTTTTGGCTGCTGCCCCCAATTCTAACTCCATTTGTTCCAGTATTTGTGTGGTGTCAGTGTGTCCTTCCCTGGACTCACTGTCCTGTGCTAATTCTGCCATGGTGATAAGTGTGTCAATGTCACCAATCACTAAATTACTGTCATTCGTACTCTGGCTGGTCATGGTATTGTGATTCTGACCCAATCTCCTAAGTTTATGCCACTTTTTCAATTTCAATTTACGTACATATCTGAACAAATCAATTCTGGTATCCGTATAATTAAACCCAGAAGAAGGGCAGAAAGAGAGACCTAAGCATAAAGTTCTTTTCTCCACATAACTGATAGGTCTTTTGGACAGATTCACTACAGTTCTGTTTACCATGTTCATATCCATTAGTAATTCCTGTTGGAGCGTGTTTTACGACTTCCCATAGCGCCCCTTCCTTTGCCTGTATTGCCAGCGTTGTTTGAGTCTTTTCTTTCTGTTGCGGCGTTTCCCTGTCCTCTGCCTCTTCCTCTTCCTCGTCCCCGACCACGTTGTTTCGGTGGTGGTTTGTCTCTCTCCTTCTGTCGATCCTTCCTCATCACCCGAAATTCGTCTAAAAAATTGATTTGTCTAGGGTTACGTTCTTCGCCAGATGCGTTCCCTCCTGATATGTCCGATTCTGTATCACTCATTGTGGAATTATCAGTCACTGGATTCATAGTATTAGCGACAATGGATGTGGTATTGGGAGTTTTGTATAAATGGTCATACTTTTTGCTGAAAGTTAATATTCTGCCACATTCATAATCAGCATAGTCTCGATTCATTTTTCTCTGCTTTCTGGCCTTGATGTCTTCCTCGTATTTACTGAGGCGTTCTTTCATGGCATCCAATGATTTTTTCAAAGTATCAGAATCCAATGTTTGAGAGAGTTCCGTCATGATTTCTTTGATCTGTTTCAGTATGTCCTCTATCCTGCCAAGCATATTTTATAAGTATTTCCATCATAATCCTGGAACTTGATGCAGAGTGCTCAGACCATTCCTCCAACATTTTGGGGTTGGGAGCCTCATATGTGGGAGTAATGAAGATTCTTAATCCCCTAGGTGCCATTGCCTGGTCCACGTAATTTTGTAGGGAGATCGCCTCCCACCATTTAGACGTTTCAGTACGTTTGAGTTTTTCCAATTTCCTGATTTTCTCTTCCAGCGGTTGAGTTTTGGGGTCTGGTTTATCTGCTGCATCCGAGCTTTTGGCTACCCCGGGTTTCCTGCTGAACAAAGTAAGAGCAGCCGCTCTTCTTTCCGCTTCCTCCTCCATCTCGTGTGCTTAACTTGGACCGATTACCTATGTGCTGCTGTCTGTCTTCCCCTTCCCTTGCATGGAAAGTTCCCTTTGCCTAATGAACTGAAAAAAAATAATATATACCATATGCGATACCTCATGGACGAACAGGGTCGTGTGTAGCACCTGTAATGGCTGTAAATCAGTTACAGTCGCGAGATGCGATGATATAGTGCTGTGCTTATGTAGCGCTGGCTGAGATTTAAAGTATACCCCAAGATCAAACACTGAGTATACCGGGGAAAGCGGTCAATGCCAACACTCGGCAGTTACCTCCGCATTTGCCGCTGCCCTGGGGAAGCTCCCGCGGCACGTATCCGCCGATACGCAACCACTGCACCCCCCACAAGGGACGGACAAATTCAGGTGGTAAGCTTACCTCCGTGTGCAGTCCTCCAGTGCTTTCTCGTGTCGTGTAGCGATTCAATTCCGCTACATTAGGCCGGTTCAGTTGCACCCCTCAATCACGTACAGAAACCAAGTTGCTCCTTCCGGGATGCTGGAACCCAAGAAGGGTGGTGTACACTCCGGCGTAGCGCGCCGGTTTTCAATATCCAATTCGAGTTCCGTGTAGTACACTCTCAGGAAGAAACAGACAGAGCACAAGCTAGGTATCCAAGATTTAATCCACACAACGCGTTTCGGCGAGAGTTTTGATCACGTGTGAAATGTGCACAATACAAGCCGTTACTGATAAAGTTTTTGGCCACACGCATCAACAACATCAACAAAGGACAACATATACTTCGTTACCACCAGTTTTCATGGCCGCCATCTTAGACTAGCAAAAGGATGTCTGTATCTTAGACTAGCAAAAGGATGTCTGTATCAATACATTGCAGCCTAGAAATAACGGGCAATTTGTCAAATACGGTGCGAAATAATAACTAATAGAACATCGACTTGTTAGGCTACCATGATGCAATCTTAAAGCATGATTGTTACATAAGCACAGCACTATATCATCACATCTCGCGACTGTAACTGATTTACAGCCATTACAGGTGCTACACACGACCCTGTTCGTCCACGAGGTATCGCATATGGTATATATTATTTTTTTTCAGTTCATTAGGCAAAGGGAACTTTCCATGCAAGGGAAGGGGAAGACAGACAGCAGCACATAGGTAATCGGTCCAAGTTAAGCACACGAGATGGAGGAGGAAGCGGAAAGAAGAGCGGCTGCTCTTACTTTGTTCAGCAGGAAACCCGGGGTAGCCAAAAGCTCGGATGCAGCAGAAAAACCAGACCCCAAAACTCAACCGCTGGAAGAGAAAATCAGGAAATTGGAAAAACTCAAACGTACTGAAACGTCTAAATGGTGGGAGGCGATCTCCCTACAAAATTACGTGGACCAGGCAATGGCACCTAGGGGATTAAGAATCTTCATTACTCCCACATATGAGGCTCCCAACCCCAAAATGTTGGAGGAATGGTCTGAGCACTCCGCATCAAGTTCCAGGATTATGATGGAAATACTTATAAAATATGCTTGGCAGGATAGAGAGGACATACTGAAACAGATCAAAGAAATCATGACGGAACTCTCTCAAACATTGGATTCTGATACTTTGAAAAAATCATTGGATCCCATGAAAGAACGCCTCAGTAAATACGAGGAAGACATCAAGGCCAGAAAGCAGAGAAAAATGAATCGAGACTATGCTGATTATGAATGTGGCAGAATATTAACTTTCAGCAAAAAGTATGACCATTTATACAAAACTCCCAATACCACATCCATTGTCGCTAATACTATGAATCCAGTGACTGATAATTCCACAATGAGTGATACAGAATCGGACATATCAGGAGGGAACGCATCTGGCGAAGAACGTAACCCTAGACAAATCAATTTTTTAGACGAATTTCGGGTGATGAGGAAGGATCGACAGAAGGAGAGAGACAAACCACCACCGAAACCACGTGGTCGGGGACGAGGAAGAGGCAGAGGACAGGGAAACGCCGCAACAGAAAGAAAAGACTCAAACAACGCTGGCAATACAGGCAAAGGAAGGGGCGCTATGGGAAGTCGCAAAACACGCTCCAACAGGAATTACTAATGGATATGAACATGGTAAACAGAACTGTAGTGAATCTGTCCAAAAGACCTATCAGTGATGTGGAGAAAATAACTTTATGCTTAGGTCTCTCTTTCTGCCCTTCTTCTGGGTTTAATTATACGGATACCAGAATTGATTTGTTCAGATATGTACGTAAATTGAAATTGAAAAAGTGGCATAAACTTAGGAGATTGGGTCAGAATCACAATACCATGACCAGCCAGAGTACGAATGACAGTAATTTAGTGATTTGTGACATTGACACACTTATCACCATGGCAGAATTAGCACAGGACAGTGAGTCCAGAGAAGGACACACTGACACCACACAAATACTGGAACAAATGGAGTTAGAATTGGGGGCATCAGCCAAAACAGATTTCAAGGCCAAGTCTACTTTTGTCCCCCTTCTTCCACATCACAGTATAGACACGTTCCATGAGTGCACTAACAAGGGACTCCTGGAACTTAGACATAGGAGAAACAAGCAGCGCAGAGATATTCAAGACAATCTATCGTTCAATCAAAGACAGGCACTCAAATCCCTTCATGAGGACACAAACATTGGGATCCGTCCAGCTGATAAAGGGGGGAATGTAGTTATTCTGGATCGTGATGACTACATCAATGAGGCCTTACGCCAACTTAATAACACCAAATTTTACATACAGATCACATTAGAGATGTACAATCAGAGTATCACTGACATTTGGGACAAATTGATCATGTGGAGGGATAAGGGGGTTTTGACATGGGAAGAATTTTGTTATCTGAAAAAAGATCATCCTAAACTCCCCATATTGTATTTGATACCAAAATTACATAAGGACAGCATGAAACCACCTGGGCGCCCTATAGTGTCGTCGATTGGCAGTGTGAGTGAACATATTTCCAAATATGTTGATCACTTCTTAAGGGACTCTGTGACAACATTGCTCAGTTATTTGAGGGACACAAAAGATTTTCTATGCAGAATTGAAAATCTTGTCTGGAGTCCTGAGTATCTTTTTATTGTACTAGACGTGCACGCGCTTTATACCCTAATTGATCACCAACAGGGATTAGAAGCGTGTGAACACTTCCTCAAAAATAGGCCCTTACATTTTCATGACCACAGCCAGATGATCATAGGTATGATCGAATTTTGTCTCAAAAACAACATCTTTGCTTTCAATGGCGCCCTCTACAGGCAGATCAACGGTACTGCGATGGGATCTTGCTTTACTCCCAGTTTTGCTAATCTCTTTATGGGCTACTGGGAGCAAGAGATTTTTAGCAGCGACACTCTCAAGGGCGAGCTCCAGAAAATCATCATGTGGCTACGCTACATAGATGATTTGTTCATCATCTGGAGGGGCTCGAGAAGTGACACGGATGACTTTGTTAAGAAACTTAACACCAACGGGTACAACATCTTGCTCACTGGCAACATCACGGCAGACAAAATTGAGTACCTAGATGTTTGCTTAGAAATCAAACAGGGCAAAGTGTGCACCTCTCTCTTCCGGAAGCCTACTGCAGGTAACAGTGTCCTACATGCCCTCAGCAACCACCCAGAGGCACTGAAATGGAGCATACCATTTGGCGAACTGCTGAGGGCTAAAAGGAACTGCAACAACACTGAGGCCTATACGGAGGAGAGAGATCGCATTATTGACAGATTTCACAGTCGGGGATATCCCAACTGGGTCCTCAAAAAAGCCAAGGAACGGGCAGAGGTGGTCGATAGAAAACACACCCTACAAGAAAAACCCTGTGAGACCGGGGAGGAGGACTGGGAAAATACACGCGTCATTCTCACCTTCAATTCTGAGGCACACGAAGTGAAACGCATCCTCACTAAAAATTGGGACATCTTAAAGTCCGATAATGTCCTGGGCACAAGCATAACAGATAGACCTAATGTGACATAAGACGAAACAGAAATATTCGCGATCTAGAGGTCAGAAATGACATCACCATGTATCCCACAACTACAACACACGGCCTCATAGGATTCTATCCTTGTGGCCACTGCAAGGCGTGCAAACACAGCATGTTCAGAGCTGTGCTAGAATATGGAGGGATTTCTAAAAAAATCACACAGTTTCTGACTTGCAGTACCAGCTTTGTTGTTTATGCTATCGAATGTACCTGTAAGCTCTGGTACATTGGCAGTACGACCTGTACAGCCAAAAAACGGGTCCTGGAACATTTAAGAGCTGTTACCAACAATGACCCTAAATATCCTGTGGCGCGCCACTGCCAGGAAAAACACTTTTCCAATGTTGCTGAATTGAGTTATTTGATCCTTGAGCACATCCCCAAGAATCCCAGGGGTGGAGATAGGGTATTGGCTCTCAGGCAACGTGAATCCAGATACATCATAGATTTCCAAACCAAAAGTCCCGGGGGATTAAACCTCGACGAGGAACTCTCCATTCACTTGAGACAAGGGTCATAAATAATCATTTGTCTATTTTTTCCAATTTGATGTTTGTTATCATATCTCTGTCCTTCCTCTTTCGACGTAGTGCGGCAGATTATACTTAATTGTATGTTTTTAAATTTTACTGTTATAATTAGGTGTTAGACTGTAATGTATTATTGCAACATTGTTTTTAATCTCTTTTTCTGTTTATGTTTTCTTCGCAGGAGAAAAGGAAGGAGCCCTCTCACTGGGTATTATCTTCACGGGCATCCTACCCTTTTCCTCTTGTTTTAGACGTCTCACCAGTTACACTGTATTGTATAATCACTTTTCACCAGCCAGTTACTGACAGATGCACAATCATCGACCACTACCATCTGCTTCTATTGCCTGAACCAAGCACGTATGATCAATGATTTTTCCGATTGTATTTAACAGGTCACTCACTGTTCTACTAGTGGTAGTTCACAACTCAGTCCGCTAGGATCCCCAGAGTGTTCTTGTACACTTTGACCATCCTCGTCAATTCGTACATTATGTATGATAGCTCAGTTGGTATGTGATTTTCGTATCATGGTGCTTGGATGAGCCTTGTATATCCTATACCAGGATAGTCAAATTTACTTGGCATTTTCCATTTTACGCTTAGGCCTGTAACTAGAGGCAA
The DNA here is from genome assembly GCA_963921515.1 of Calotriton arnoldi. Taxonomy (NCBI): domain Eukaryota; kingdom Metazoa; phylum Chordata; class Amphibia; order Caudata; family Salamandridae; genus Calotriton; species Calotriton arnoldi. The sequence continues at coordinate 71,326 of CAWUFW010012294.1, forward strand.
TGTGCACTTCGTATTTCTTTTACCACCTCACACACCTGCGCATTTGACGCTTCAATCTTTATTTCTCTGACGGTCGTAGCAGGCACTATGTCTGTTATTAACAATCATGCTTTAAGATTGCATCATGGTAGCCTAACAAGTCGATGTTCTATTAGTTATTATTTCGCACCGTATTTGACAAATTGCCCGTTATTTCTAGGCTGCAATGTATTGATACAGACATCCTTTTGCTAGTCTAAGATACAGACATCCTTTTGCTAGTCTAAGATGGCGGTCATGAAAACTGGTGGTAACGAACTATATGTTGTCCTTTGTTGATGTTGTTGATGCGTGTGGCCAAAAACTTTATCAGTAACGGCTTGTATTGTGCACATTTCACACGTGATCAAGGCTCTTGCCGAAACGCGTTGTGTGTTTTAAATCTTGGATACCTAGCTTGTGCTCTGTCTGTTTCTTCCTGAGAGTGTACTACACGGAACTCTAATTGGATATTGAAAACCGGCGCGCTCCGCCGGAGTGTACACCACCCTTCTTGGGTTCCAGCATCCCGGAAGGAGCAACTTGGTTTCTATATATATATGCATATGCATATATATAGACATACATACAAATATATATATTTTCACTAAAAAACAAAGGTTAAAGGGACATTACAGTTAGGTTCAAATGTCAGTTAAAACATATCATGGATTTCCTGTTTTTTTTTTACATACAGTAATATCTTATTACCATATATAAAGCCAACTCCCATGCACAGCGGGAGTTTGGATAAAGCAGATCTATCTTCTTTCTCCAACAATCACCAATAATTTTAATCAACTGTATATTTCAATAATACACACAATGCAATGTTTATGAATATTGATTACTTCGAAATAGTTAATAACATTTTATTAAAATATAAGTCTGTGACCAGGCCTGGGCGTAGTTCAAGGAGTTTCGCTACGCGGAACTCCGCGAAGTGACAAAAAACTCCGCAAAGTTCCACAAGTGGCGGAGTGCAGTGCGAACTGCTGTTCGCGCTGGTCTTTCTGCTGCTCGGGTAGAAATTCTACCCGAGCGGCAGCTCGCGCTCGCGAACTTACTGCTCGTGGTCTTGAACTTACCGTTTGCGAGCGCGAACGGGGAAAAAACTCCGCTGTACATCGCGGAGCGCGGAGTGCAGAAAACTCTGCAAACTCCGCGAACGGAGCGGAGTTCACCGCCCAGGCCTACCTGTGACTCTTTCTTTTGCATATTTTTTTATTATTGTCTTTTTTGCAATAAAATATGTGTAAATAAATAGTAAGAGACATATTTAAAAATAATAACTTTTTCTTTTAATATTTTTACGCCCCCAAAAAATCTTGAAAACAACCACAAGAGGACCTTGTATTTTGTATACATCTTTAGGCCATATAAAACTCAACCATAGTATCAGCCCCTAGAGAGAGCTGCTATCCCCAGCTTGGAAAATGTTTGAAAAAAATATATTAAGTTCTCCTAGGGTCATGGTTTCAATGACCCAGAAGACTTGCAGTTTTTTTCCAATGTTGTTGGGGGGCTGCAGAGCTAACTGAAGCCCCCCCCCCCCCACAACAGTAAAACATTATTTGATGGTGCTGCTGCCCTTCTTTGTCAAAATAAAAAATATGTAAATAGCACTCGCAAGGCAATATTGGGTGTTCTTGAAGGAGCAGTAAATAATAAATGAGCGGCTGTGGCTGCTCATTTATTATTCGCTTTTAGGCTTTTTAAAAAAAAAATCTGGGTGTCCTGGTACTACCTGTGACATCCACTATTGTTTTTTTTTTTAAGGGGCCGCAGGGCAGCCTCAAGGCCCCACTGGCTCCCTGTAAGAGACCGCATTTCTCAGGGCTGTGTAGGAAGTGGCATTATGTTTTTATTTAAGAAGTGTCCCGGTGCCCACCCAGGGCACCCCAGATCATTATTATTATTGGAGGGCAGCAGCAGGAGCTCCAGAGTGGGGGTGGCCCAGTGCACACCAGTGACACTACACAATTGGTCTGACATTGGGCGCTGCGGAGAAGGTCCAGGGGCTCCCACAGCCCCCCTGCTTTGACTCATCCCAGGTGCAGCAGGAGCCAACAGTGCTCCCACCCAGCGGGAACAGTTTTTACTTTGCTCATGCCGTGCCAAAGCAATTCACTCTATTTCCCAGCCCAAGAGCACAAGCAGGGTAAAGTTTTGTTCTCCCACTGGGTGGGAGCAGCTTTGTGGTCCTGCCCAGTGAGAGAACATTTCACATTTTCCTGCCTGTGATCTTGGGCATGGAAACACATTGTGTTCCGGGGAATGGGGAACTAGGGGAACCATACCTGAGCTGGAACCGGGGAATGGGGTCGCCAGGGCCAATGGCTCTGTTCAGGTGACTATAACTCCTGAATTTCAATGGTTTAGTACAAGTGAAATCTGAGTCTAACTATAACATCCCTGTAATTTTTGGTTTTTTCCAGTGAATATATATATATATATATAAACAATATCCTCTCCTCTCCAGTGAAGAAATACTCAAGCCCAAATCCGTTTCACGCTGATATTTTATTCCATAAGCATGTTGTAAGCCAAACGCCTGACGCGTTTACATATATATATATATATAATATATATATATATATATATATATATATATATATATATATATATATATATGTGTGTATTCCAAAGTTCTTGGTAAATGCCGGACCGCAGCTGCCCTTAATTACAGCGTTCTCAAACACTCACTGTCACTGACTACAGTGTATCTTTGGATGGGATCAATGCGGCAGGATGAGGGTTGTGTGAAACCTGCAACACGGCATTCGCTACTATGATGTGCAAAAGGGGAAGCAGCGAGCGCCGCCCACTGTGGTATTGTTGTACTTACCGAGAGCGCCTGCACCCATGGACTCGGAGTGCCGGGACTGGGGTATTCCTCTAAGCCCACCTCTGGTTCTTCGCCTATCAGAGTGAAACTTGTTCCGTTTAAAAAACATGAAGTCCTGCAACACTTGTTGTTATCAGCATTTGAAAAAGGCAGCAATGCCGAAACGCGTCATGATGTTTAATTAAAGATTGCAAGTTCCTCGACCCGTGTGTGCTCAGATCTTTTTCCTGTGGAGAGGAGTCTAGATCTTGGATTTGGATATTTGGTGCGGCCACAAGCACCCAGAACGCCCATCCTAAAGCAGCCTGGCAGAGTGAGTGACGCACGTGTTGGATTCCAACGTTTTTGGTAAATGCCGGACCGCTGCTGCCCTTAATTACAGCGTTCTCAAACACTTGCTGTCACTGACTAGTGTATCATTGGATGGGATCAATGGGGCAGGATGAGGGTTGTGTGAAACCTGCAACACGGCACTCACTACATTGGTGTGTGAAAGGGGAAGCAGCGAGCGCCGCCCACTGTGATATTGAGGTACTTACCGAGAGCACCTGCACCCATGGACTCGGAGTGCCGGGACCAGGGTATTCCTCTACGCCCACCTCTGGTTCTCCACCTATCAGAGCGAAGCTTGTTCTGTTTAAAAAACATGAAGTCCCGCACCACCTGTTGTTATCAGCATTTGAAAAAGGCAGCAATGCCGAAACGCGTCATGCTGTTTAATTAAAGATTGCAAGTTCCTCGACCCGTGTGTGCTCAGATCTATTTCCTGTGGAGAGGAGTCTAGATCTTGGATTTGGATATTTGGTGCGGCCACAAGCACCCAGAACGCCCATCCTAAAGCAGCCTGGCAGAGTGAGTGACGCACGTGTTGGATTCCAACGTTTTGGTAAATGCCGGACCGCTGCTGCCCTTAATTACAGCGTTCTCAAACACTTGCTGTCACTGACTAGTGTATCATTGGATGGGATCAATGGGGCAGGATGAGGGTTGTGTGAAACCTGCAACACGGCACTCGCTACATTGGTGTGTGAAAGGGGAAGCAGCGAGCGCCGCCCACTGTGGTATTGAGGTACTTACCGAGAGCACCTGCACCCATGGACTCGGAGTGCCGGGACCAGGGTATTCCTCTACGCCCACCTCTGGTTCTCCACCTATCAGAGCGAAGCTTGTTCTGTTTAAAAAACATGAAGTCCCGCAACACCTGTTGTTATCAGCATTTGAAAAAGGTAGCAATGCCGAAACGCGTCATGCGGTTTAATTAAAGATTGCAAGTTCCTCAACCCATGTGTGCTCAGATCTTTTTCCTGTGGAGAGGAGTCTAGATCTTGGATTTGGATATTTTGTGCAGCCACAAGCACCTAGAGCGCCCGTCCTAAAGCAGCCCGGCAGAGTGAGTGGCGCACGTGTTGGATTCCAAAGTTCTTGGTAAATGCCGGACCGCCGCTGCCCTTAATTACAGCGTTCTCAAACACTCGCTGTCACTGACTAGTGTATCATTGGATGGGATCAATGCGGCAGGATGAGGGTTGTGTGAAACCTGCAACACGGCACTCGCTACATTGGTGTGCGAAAGGGGATGCAGCGAGCGCCACCCACTGTGGTATTGAGGTACTTACCGAGAGCGCCTGCACCCATGGACTCGGAGTGCTGGGACCGGGGTATTCCTCTACGCCCAAGTCTGGTTCTCCGCCTATCAGAGCGAAACTTGTTCCATTTAAAAAACATGAAGTCCTGCAACACTTGTTGTTATCAGCATTTGAAAAAGGCAGCAATGCCGAAACGCGTCATGCTGTTTAATTAAAGATTGCAAGTTCCTCGACCCGTGTGTGCTCAGATCTTTTTCCTGTGGAGAGGAGTCTAGATTTTGGATTTGGAAATTTGGTGCGGCCACAAGCACCCAGAGCGCCCATCCTAAAGCAGCCGGGCAGAGTGAGTGACGCATGTGTTGGATTCCAAAGTTTTTGGTAAATGCCGGAATGCCGCTGGCCTTAATTACAGCATTCTCAAACACTTGCTGTCACTGACTAGTGTATCATTGGATGGGATCATTGCAGCAGGATGAGAGTTGTGTAAAACCTGCAACACGGCACTCGCTACATTGGTGTGCGAAAGGGGAAGCAGCGAGCGCCGCCCACTGTGGTATTGAGGTACTTACCGAGAGAGTCTGCACCCATGGACTTGGAGTGCCGGGACCAGGGTATTCCTCTACGCCCACCTCTGGTTCTCCGCCTATCAGAGCAAAGCTTGTTCTGTTTAAAAAACATGAAGTCCTGCAACACTTGTTGTTATCAGCATTTGAAAAAAGGCAGCAATGCCGAAACGCGTCATGCTGTTTAATTAAAGATTGCAAGTTCCTCGACCCGTGTGTGCTCAGATCTTTTTCCTGTGGAGAGGAGTCTAGATCTTGGATTTGGATATTTGGTGCGGCCACAAACACCCAGAGCGCCCATCCTAAAGCAGCCCAGCAGAGTGAGTGGCGCACATGTTGGATTCCAAAGTTCTTGGTAAATGCCGGACCGCCGCTGCCCTTAATTACAGGGTTCTCAAGCACTCGCTGTCACTGACTACAGTGTATCATTGGATGGGATCAATGTGGCAGGATGAGGGTTGTGTGAAACCTGCAACACGGCACTCGCTACATTGATGTGCGAAAGGGGAAGCAGCGAGCGCCGCCCACTGTGGTATTGAGGTACTTACTGAGAGCGTCTGCACCCATGGACTCAGAGTGCCGGGACCAGGGTATTCCTCTACGCCCACCTCTGGTTCTCCGCCTATCAGAGCGAAACTTGTTCCGTTTAAAAAACATGAAGTCCTGCAACACTTGTTGTTATCAGCATTTGAATAAAGGCAGCAATGCCGAAACGCGTCATGCTGTTTAATTAAAGATTGCAAGTTCCTTGACCCGTGTGTGCTCAGATCTTTTTCCTGTGGAGAGGAGTCTAGATCTTGGATTTGGATATTTGGTGCGGCCAAAAGCACCCAGAGCGCCCATCCTAAAGCATCCCGGCAGAGTGAGTGGCGCACGTGTTGGATTCCAAAGTTCTTGGTAAATGCCGGACCGCCGCTGCCCTTAATTACAGGGTTCTCAAACACTCGCTGTCACTGACTACAGTGTATCATTGGATGGGATCAATGCGGCAGGATGAGGGTTGTGTGAAACCTGCAAGACGGCACTCGCTACTTTGATGTGTGAAAGGGGAAGCAGCGAGCGCCGCCCACTGTGGTATTGAAGTACTTACCGAGAGCACCTGCACCCATGGACTCGGAGTGCCGGGACCAGGGTATTCCTCTACGCCCACCTCTGGTTCTCCACCTATCAGAGCGAAGCTTGTTCTGTTTAAAACACATGAAGTCCCGCAACACCTGTTGTTATCAGCATTTGAAAAAGGTAGCAATGCCGAAACACGTCATGCGGTTTAATTAAAGATTGCAAGTTCCTCGACCCGTGTGTGCTCAGATCTTTTTCCTGTGGAGAGGAGTCTAGATCTTAGATTTGGATATTTTATGCAGCCACAAGCACCTAGAGCGCCCGTCCTAAAGCAGCCCGGCAGAGTGAGTGGCGCACGTGTTGGAATCCAAAGATCTTGGTAAATGCCATACCGCCGCTGCCCTTAATTACAGCGTTCTCAAACACTCGCTGTCACTGACTACAGTGTATCATTGGATGGGATCAATGCGGCAGGATGAGGGTTGTGTGAATCCTGCAACACGGCACTCGCTACTTTGATGTGCGAAAGGGGAAGCAGCGAGCGCCGCCCACTGTGGTATTGAGGTACTTACCGAGAGCGCCTGCACCCATGGACTCTGAGTGCCGGGACCGGGGTATTCCTCTACGCCCACCTCTGGTTCTCTGCCTATCAGAGCGAAACTTGTTCCATTTAAAAAACATCAAGTCCTGCAACACTTGTTGTTATCAGCATTTGAAAAAGGCAGCAATGCCGAAACGCGTTATGCTGTTTAATTACAGATTGCAAATTCCTCGACCCGTGTGTCCTCAGATCTTTTTCCTGTGGAGAGGAGTCTAGATTTTGGATTTGGATATTTGGTGCGGCCACAAGCACCCAGAGCGCCCATCCTAAAGCAAGCTAGCAGAGTGAGTGACGCACGTGTTGGATTCCAAAGTTTTTGGTAAATGCCGGAACGCCGCTGGCCTTAATTACAGCATTCTCCAGCACTTGCTGTCACTGACTAGTGTATCATTGGATGGGACCAATGCGGCAGGATGAGGGTTGTGTGAAACCTGCAACACAGCACTCGCTACATTGGTGTGCGAAAGGGGAAGCAGCGAGCGCCGTCCACTGTGGTATTGAGGTAGTTACCAAGAGCGCCTGCACCCATGGACTCGGAGTGCCGGGACCAGGGTATTTCTCTATGCCCACCTCTGGTTCTCCGCCAATCAGAGCGAAGCCTGTTCCGTTTAAAAAACATGAAGTCCTGCAACACTTGTTGTTATCAGCATTTGAAAAAAGGCAGCAATGCCGAAACGCGTCATGCTGTTTAATTAAAGATTGCAAGTTCCTCGACCCGTGTGTGCTCAGATCTTTTTCCTGTGGAGAGGAGTCTCGATCTTGGATTTGGATATTTTGTGCAGCCACAAGCACCTAGAGCGCCCGTCCTAAAGCAGCCCGGCAGAGTGAGTGGCACACGTGTTGGATTCCAAAGATCTTGGTAAATGCCGGACCGCAGCTGCCCTTAATTACAGCGTTCTCAAACACTCGCTGTCACTGACTACAGTGTATCATTGGATGGGATCAATGCGGCAGGATGAGGGTTGTGTGAAACCTGCAACACGGCACTCGCTACTTTGATGTGTGAAAGGGGAAGCAGCGAGCGCCGCCCACTGTGGTATTGAGGTACTTACCGAGAGCGCCTGCACCCATGGACTCTGAGTGCCGGGACCGGGGTATTCCTCTACGCCCACCTCTGGTCCTCTGCCTATCAGAGCGAAACTTGTTCCATTTAAAAAACATGAAGTCCTGCAACACTTGTTGTTATAAGCATTTAAAAAAGGCAGCAATGCCAAAACGCGTTATGCTGTTTAACTAAAGATTGCAAGTTCCTCGACCCGTGTGTGCTCAGATCATTTTCCTGTGGAGAGGAGTCTAGATTTTGGATTTCGATATTTGGTGCGGCCACAAGCACCCAGAGCGCCCATCCTAAAGCAAGCTGGCAGAGTGAGTGACGCACGTGTTGGATTCCAAAGTTTTTGGTAAATGCCGGAACGCTGCTGGACTTAATTACAGCGTTCTCAAACACTTGCTGTCACTGACTAGTGTATCATTGGATGGGACCAATGCGGCAGGATGAGGGTTATGTGAAACCTGCAACACAGCACTCTCTACATTGGTGTGCGAAAGGGGAAGCAGCGAGCGCCGCCCACTGTGGTATTGAGGTACTTACCGAGAGCGCCTGCACCCATGGACTCGGAGTGCCGCGACCGGGGTATTCCTCTACGCCCAACTCTGGTTCTCTGCCTATCAGAGCAAAACTTGTTCCATTTAAAAAACATGAAGTCCTGCAACACTTGTTGTTATAAGCATTTGAAAAAGGCAGCAATGCCAAAATGCGTTATGCTGTTTAATTAAAGATTGCAAGTTCCTCGACCCGTGTGTGCTCAGATCTTTTTCCTGTGGAGAGCAGTCTAGATCTTGGATTTGGATATTTGGTGCGGCCACAAGCACCCAGAGCGCCCATCCTAAAGTAGCCCGGCAGATTGAGTGGCGCACATGTTGGATTCCAAAGTTCTTCGTAAATGCCGGACTGCCGCTGCCCTTAATTACAGCGTTCTCAAACACTCGCTGTCACTGACTACAGTGTATCATTGGATGGGATCAATGCGGCAGGATGAGGGTTGTGTGAAACCTGCAACACGGCACTCGCTACTTTGATGTGCGAAAGGGGAAGCAGCGAGCGCCGCCCACTGCGGTATTGAGGTACTTACCGAGAGCGCCTGCACCCATGGACTCGGAGTGCCGGGACCGGGGTATTCCTCTACGCCCACCTCTGGTTCTCCGCCTATCAGAGCGAAACTTGTTCCGTTTAAAAAATATGAAGTCCTGCAACACTTGTTGTTATCAGCATTTGAAAAAGGCAGCAATGCCGAAACGCGTCATGCTGTTTAATTAAAGATTGCAAGTTCCTCGACCCGTGTGTGCTCAGATCTTTTTCCTGTGGAGAGGAGTCTAGATTTTGGATTTGGATATTTGGTGCAGCCACAAGCACCCAGAGCGCCAATCCTAAAGCAGCCTGGCAGAGTGAGTGACGCACGTGTTGGATTCCAAAGTTTTTGGTAAATGCCGGAACGCTTCTGGCCTTAATTACAGCATTCTCAAACACTTGCTGTCACTGACTAGTGTATCATTGGATGGGATCAATGCGGCAGGATGAGGGTTGTGTGAAACCTGCAACACGGCACTCGCTACATTGGTGTGCGAAAGGGGAAGCAGCGAGCGCCGCCCACTGTGGTATTGAGGTACTTACCAAGAGCGTCTGCACCCATGGACTCGGAGTGCCGGGACCAGGGTATTCCTCTACGCCCACCTCTGGTTCTCCGCCTATCAGAGCGCAGCTTGTTCCATTTAAAAAACATGAAGTCCTGCAACACTTGTTGTTATCAGCATTTGAAAAAAGGCAGCAATGCCGAAACGCGTCATGCTGTTTAATTAAAGATTGCAAGTTCCTCGACCCGTGTGTGCTCAGATCTTTTTCCTGTGGAGAGCAGTCTAGATCTTGGATTTGGATATTTGGTGCGGCCACAAGCATCAAGAGCGCCCATCCTAAAGCAGCCCGAAAGAGTGAGTGACGCACGTGTTGGATTCCTAAGTTCTTGGTAAATGCCGGACCGCCGCTGCCCTTAATTACAGGGTTCTCAAACACTCGCTGTCACTGACTACAGTGTATCATTGGATGGGATCAATGCGGCAGGATGAGGGTTGTGTGAAACCTGCAACATGGCACTCGCTACATTGGTGTGCGAAAGGGGAAGCAGCGAGCTCCGCCCACTGTGGTATTGAGGTAGTTACCAAGAGTGCCTGCACCCATGGACTCGGAGTGCCGGGACCGGGGTATTCCTCTACGCCCGCCTCTGGTTCTCCGCCTATCAGAGCGAAGCTTGTTCCGTTTAAAAAACATGAAGTCCTGCAACACTTGTTGTTATCAGCATTTGAAAAAAGGCAGCAATGCCGAAACGCGTCATGCTGTTTAATTAAAGATTGCAAGTTCCTCGACCTGTGTGTGCTCAGATCTTTTTCCTGTGGAGAGGAGTCTAGATCTTGGATTTGAATATTTGGTGCGGCCACAATCACCCAGAGCGCCCATCCTAAAGCATCCCGGCAGAGTGAGTGGCGCACGTGTTGGATTCCAAAGTTCTTGGTAAATGCCGGACCGCCACTGCCCTTAATTACAGTGTTCTCAAACACTCGCTGTCACTGACTACAGTGTATCATTGGATGGGATCAATGCGGCAGGATGAGGGTTGTGTGAAACCTGCAAGACGGCACTCGCTACTTTGATGTGCGAAAGGGGAAGCAGCGAGTGCCGTCCACTGTGGTATTGAGGTAGTTACCGAGAGCGCCTGCACCCATGGACTTGGAGTGCCGGGACTGGGGCATTCCTCTTCGCCCACCTCTGGTTCTCCACCTATCAGAGCGAAACTTGTTCCGTTTAAAAAACATGAAGTCCTGCAACACTTGTTGTTATCAGCATTTGAAAAAAGGCAGCAATGCCGAAACGCGTCATGCTGTTTAATTAAAGATTGCAAGTTCCTCGACCCGTGTGTGCTCAGATCTTTTTCCTGTGGAGAGGAGTCTAGATCTTGGATTTGAATATTTGGTGCGGCCACAAGCACCCAGAGCGCCCATCCTAGAGCAGCCTGGCAGAGTGAGTGACACACGTGTTGGATTCCAAAGTTTTTGGTAAATGCCGGACCGCCGCTGCCCTTAATTACAGCGTTCTCAAACACTTGCTGTCACTGACTAGTGTATCATTGGATGGGATCAATGGGGCAGGATGAGGGTTGTGTGAAACCTGCAACACGGCACTCGCTACATTGGTGTGAAAGGGGAAGCAGCAAGCGCCGCCCACTGTGGTATTGATGTACTTACCGAGAGCGCCTGCACCCATGGACTCGGAGTGCCGGGACCGGGGTATTCCTCTACGCCCGCCTCTGGTTCTCCGCCTATCAGAGCGAAGCTTGTTCCGTTTAAAAAACATGAAGTCCTGCAACACTTGTTGTTATCAGCATTTGAAAAAGGCAGCAATGCCAAAACGCATCATGCTGTTTAATTAAAGATTGCAAGTTCCTTGACCCGTGTTTGCTCAGATCTTTTTCCTGTGGAGAGCAGTCTAGATCTTGGATTTGGATATTTGGTGCGGCCACAAGCACCCAAAGCGCCCATCCTAAAGCAGCCCGGCAGAATGAGTGGCGCACGTGTTGGATTGCAAAGTTCTTCGTAAATGCCGGACTGCCACTGCCCTTAATTACAGTGTTCTCAAACACTCGATGTCACTGACTACAGTGTATCATTGGATGGGATCAATGCGGCAGGATGAGGGTTGTGTGAAACCTGCAACACGGCACTCACTACTTTGATGTGTGAAAGGGGAAGCAGCGAGCGCCGCCCACTGTGGTATTGAGGTACTTACCGAGAGCGCCTGCACCCATGGACTCGGAGTGCCGGGACCGGGGTATTCCTCTACGCCCACCTCTGGTTCTCCACCTATCAGAGCGAAGCTTGTTCCGTTTAAAAAACATGAAGTCCTGCAACACTTGTTGTTATCAGCATTTGAAAAAAGGCAGCAATGCAGAAACGCGTCATGCTGTTTAATTATAGATTGCAAGTTCCTCGACCCGTGTGTGCTCAGATCTTTTTCCTCTGGAGAGGAGTCTAGATCTTGGATTTGGATATTTGGTACGGCCAAAAGCACCCAGAGCGCCCATCCTAAAGCAATCCGGCAGAGTGAGTGGCGCACGTGTTGGATTCCAAAGTTCTTGGTAAACGCCGGACCGCCGCTGCCCTTAATTACAGTGTACTAAAACACTCGCTGTCACTGACTACAGTGTATCATTGGATGGGATCAATGCGGCAGGATGAGGGTTGTGTGAAACCTGCAACATGGCACTCGCTACATTGGTGTGCGAAAGGGGAAGCAGCGAGCTCCGCCCCCTGTGGTATTGAGGCACTTACTGAGAGCGCCTGCACCCATGGACTCGTAGTGCCGGGACCGGGGTATTCCTCTACGCCCACCTCTGGTTCTCCGCCTATCAGAGCGAAGCTTGTTCCGTTTAAAAAACATGAAGTCCTGCAACACTTGTTGTTATCAGCATTTGAAAAAGGCAGCAATGCCGAAACGCGTCATGCTGTTTAATTAAAGATTGCAAGTTCCTCGACCCGTGTGTGCTCAGATCTTTTTCCTGTGGAGAGGAGTCTAGATCTTGGATTTGGATATTTGGTGCGGCCACAAGCACCCAGAGCGCCCATCCTAAAGCAGCCTGGCAGAGTGAGTGGCGCACGTGTTGGATTCCAAAGTTCTTGGTAAATGCCGGACCGCCGCTGCCCTTAATTACAGCGTTCTCAAACACTCGCTGTCACTGACTACAGTGTATCATTGGATGGGACCAATGCGGCAGGATGAGGGTTGTGTGAAACCTGCAACACAGCACTCGCTACATTGGTGTGCGAAAGGGGAAGCAGCGAGCGCCGTCCACTGTGGTATTGAGGTACTTACCGAGAGCGCCTGCACCCATGGACTCGGAGTGCCGGGACCAGGGTACTCCTCTACGCCCACCTCTCGTTCTCCACCTATCAGAGCGAAGCTTGTTCCGTTTAAAAAACATGAAGTCCTGCAACACTTGTTGTTATCAGCATTTGAAAAAAGGCAGCAATGCCGAAACGCGTCATGCTGTTTAATTAAAGATTGCAAGTTCCTCGACCCGTGTGTGCTCAGATCTTTTTCCTGTGGAGAGCAGTCTAGATCTTGGATTTGGATATTTGGTGCGGCCACAAGCACCCAGAGCGCCCATCCTAAAGCAGCCCGGCAGAATGAGTGGCGCACATGTTGGATTCCAAAGTTCTTCGTAAATGCCGGACTGCCGCTGCCCTTAATTACAGCGTTCTCAAACACTCGCTGTCACTGACTACAGTGTATCATTGGATGGGATCAATGCGGCAGGATGAGGGTTGTGTGAAACCTGCAACACGGCACTCGCTACTTTGGTGTGCGAAAGGGGAAGCAGCGAGCGCCGCCCACTGTGGTATTGAGGTACTTACCGAGAGCGCCTGCACCCATGGACTCGGAGTGCCGGGACCGGGGTATTCCTCTATGCCCACCTCTGGTTCTCCGCCTATCAGAGCGAAGCTTGTTCAGTTTAAAAAACATGAAGTCCTGCAACACTTGTTGTTATCAGCATTTGAAAAAGGCAGCAATGCCGAAACGCGTCATGCTGTTTAATTAAAGATTGCAAGTTCCTAGACCCGTGTGTGCTCAGATCTTTTTCCTGTGGAGAGCAGTCTAGATCTTGAATTTGGATATTTGGTGCGGTCACAAGCACCCAGAGTGCCCATCCTAAGGCAGCCCGGCAGAGTGAGTGGCGCACGTGTTGGATTCCAAAGTTCTTCGCAAATGCCAGACTGCCGCTGCCCTGAATTACAGCGTTCTCAAACACTCGCTGTCACTGACTACAGTGTATCATTGGATGGGATCAATGCAGCAGGATGAGGGTTGTGTGAAACCTGCAAGACGGTACTCGCTACTTTGATGTGCGAAAGGGGAAGCAGCGAGTGCCATTCACTGTGGTATTGAGGTAGTTACCGAGAGCGCCTGCACCCATGGACTTGGAGTGCCGGGACTGGGGCATTCCTCTTCGCCCACCTCTGGTTCTCCGCCTATCAGAGCGAAACTTGTTCCGTTTAAAAAACATGAAGTCCTGCAACACTTGTTGGTTTCAGCATTTGAAAAAGGCAGCAATGCCGAAACGCGTCATGCTGTTTAATTAAAGATTGCAAGTTCCTCGACCCGTGTGTGCTCAGATCTTTTTCCTGTGGAGAGGAGTCTAGATCTTGGATTTGAATATTTGGTGCGGCCACAAGCACCCAGAGCGCCCATCCTAAAGCAGCCTGGCAGAGTGAGTGACACACCTGTTGGATTCCAACGTTTTTGGTAAATGCCGGACCGCCGCTGCCCTTAATTACAGCGTTCTCAAACACTTGCTGTCACTGACTAGTGTATCATTGGATGGGATCAATGGGGCAGGATGAGGGTTGTGTGAAACCTGCAACACGGCACTCGCTACATTGGTGTGTGAAAGGGGAAGCAGCAAGCGCCGCCCACTGTGGTATTGAGGTACTTACCGAGAGCGCCTGCACCCATGGACTCAGAGTGCCGGGACCAGGGTACTCCTCTACGCCCACCTCTCGTTCTCCGCCTATCAGAGCGAAGCTTGTTCCGTTTAAAAAACATGAAGTCCTGCAACACTTGTTGTTATCAGCATTTGAAAAAAGGCAGCAATGCCGAAACGCGTCATGCTGTTTAATTAAAGATTGCAAGTTCCTCGACCCGTGTGTGCTCAGATCTTTTTCCTGTGGAGAGCAGTCTAGATCTTGGATTTGGATATTTGGTGCGGCCACAAGCACCCAGAGCGCCCATCCTAAAGCAGCCCGGCAGAATGAGTGGCGCACGTGTTGGATTCCAAAGTTCTTCGTAAATGCCGGACTGCCGCTGCCCTTAATTACAGCGTTCTCAAACACTCGCTGTCACTGACTACAGTGTATCATTGGATGGGATCAATGCGGCAGGATGAGGGTTGTGTGAAACCTGCAACACGGCACTCGCTACTTTGGTGTGCGAAATGGGAAGCAGCGAGCGCCGCCCACTGTGGTATTGAGGTACTTACCGAGAGCGCCTGCACCCATGGACTCGGAGTGCCGGGACCGGGGTATTCCTCTATGCCCACCTCTGGTTCTCCGCCTATCAGAGCGAAGCTTGTTCAGTTTAAAAAACATGAAGTCCTGCAACACTTGTTGTTATCAGCATTTGAAAAAGGCAGCAATGCCGAAACGCGTCATGCTGTTTAATTAAAGATTGCAAGTTCCTAGACCCGTGTGTGCTCAGATCTTTTTCCTGTGGAGAGCAGTCTAGATCTTGAATTTGGATATTTGGTGCGGTCACAAGCACCCAGAGTGCCCATCCTAAGGCAGCCCGGCAGAGTGAGTGGCGCACCTGTTGGATTCCAAAGTTCTTCGTAAATGCCGGACTGCCGCTGCCCTGAATTACAGCGTTCTCAAACACTCGCTGTCACTGACTACAGTGTATCATTGGATGGGATCAATGCAGCAGGATGAGGGTTGTGTGAAACCTGCAAGACGGTACTCGCTACTTTGATGTGCGAAAGGGGAAGCAGCGAGTGCCATCCACTGTGGTATTGAGGTAGTTACCGAGAGCGCCTGCACCCATGGACTTGGAGTGCCGGGACTGGGGCATTCCTCTTCGCCCACCTCTGGTTCTCCGCCTATCAGAGCGAAACTTGTTCCGTTTAAAAAACATGAAGTCCTGCAACACTTGTTGGTTATCAGCATTTGAAAAAAGGCAGCAATGCCGAAACGCGTCATGCTGTTTAATTAAAGATTGCAAGTTCCTCGACCCGTGTGTGCTCAGATCTTTTTCCTGTGGAGAGGAGTCTAGATCTTGGATTTGAATATTTGGTGCGGCCACAAGCACCCAGAGCGCCCATCCTAAAGCAGCCTGGCAGAGTGAGTGACACACCTGTTGGATTCCAACGTTTTTGGTAAATGCCGGACCGCCGCTGCCCTTAATTACAGCGTTCTCAAACACTTGCTGTCACTGACTAGTGTATCATTGGATGGGATCAATGGGGCAGGATGAGGGTTGTGTGAAACCTGCAACACGGCACTCGCTACATTGGTGTGTGAAAGGGGAAGCAGCAAGCGCCGCCCACTGTGGTATTGAGGTACTTACCGAGAGCGCCTGCACCCATGGACTCGGAGTGCCGGGACCGGGGTATTCCTCTACGCCCGCCTCTGGTTCTCCGCCTATCAGAGCGAAGCTTGTTCCGTTTAAAAAACATGAAGTCCTGCAACACTTGTTGTTTATCAGCATTTGAAAAAGGCAGCAATGCCGAAACGCGTCATGCTGTTTAATTAAAGATTGCAAGTTACTTGACCCGTGTGTGCTCAGATCTTTTTCCTGTGGAGAGCAGTCTAGATCTTGGATTTGGATATTTGGTGCGGCCACAAGCACCCAAAGCTCCCATCCTAAAGCAGCCCGGCAGAATGAGTGGCGCACGTGTTGGATTGCAAAGTTCTTCGTTAATGCCGGACTGCCGCTGCCCTTAATTACAGTGTTCTCAAACACTCGCTGTCACTGACTACAGTGTATCATTGGATGGGATCAATGCGGCAGGATGAGGGTTGTGTGAAACCTGCAACACGGCACTCACTACTTTGATGTGCGAAAGGGGCAGCAGCGAGCGCCGCCCACTGTGGTATTGAGGTACTTACCGAGAGCGCCTGCACCCATGGACTCGGAGTGCCGGGACCGTGGTATTCTTCAACGCCCACCTCTGGTTCTCCGCCTATTAGAGCGAAACTTGTTCCGTTTAAAAAACATGAAGTCCTGCAACACTTGTTGTTATCAGCATTTGAAAAAGGCAGCAATGCCGAAACGCGTCATGCTGTTTAATTAAAGATTGCAAGTTCCTCGACCCGTGTGTGCTCAGATCTTTTTCCTGTGGAGAGGAGTCTAGATCTTGGATTTGGATATTTGGTGCGGCCACAAGCACCCAGAGCGCCCATCCTAAAGCAGCCCGGCAGAGTAAGTGGCGCACGTGTTGGATTCCAAAGTTCTTGGTAAATCCCGGACCGCCGCTGCCCTTAATTACAGGGTTCTCAAACACTCGCTGTCACTGACTTCAGTGTATCATTGGATGGGATCAATGCGGCAGGATGAGGGTTGTGTGAAACCTGCAACACAGCACTCGCTACATTGGTGTGCGAAAGGGGAAGCAGCGAGCTCCGCCCACTGTGGTATTGAGGTACTTACCGAGAGCGCCTGCACCCATGGACTCGGAGTGCCGGGACCGGGGTATTCCTCTACGCCCACCTCTGGTTCTCCACCTATCAGAGCGAAGCTTGTTCCGTTTAAAAAACATGAAGTCCTGCAACACTTGTTGTTATCAGCATTTGAAAAAAGGCAGCAATGCCGAAACGCGTCATGCTGTTTAATTAAAGATTGCAAGTTCCTCGACCCGTGTGTGCTCAGATCTTTTTCCTGTGGAGAGGAGTCTAGATCTTGGATTTGGATATTTGGTGCGGCCAAAAGCACCCAGAGCGCCCATCCTAAAGCATCCCGGCAGAGTGAGTGGCGCACGTGTTGGATTCCAAAGTTCTTGGTAAACGCCGGACCGCCGCTGCCCTTAATTACAGGGTACTCAAACACTCGCTGTCACTGACTACAGTGTATCATTGGATGGGATCAAGGCGGCAGGATGAGGGTTGTGTGAAACCTGCAACATGGCACTCGCTACATTGGTGTGCGAAAGGGGAAGCAGCGAGCTCTGCCCACTGCGGTATTGAGGCACTTACTGAGAGCGCCTGCACCCATGGACTCGTAGTGCCGGGACCGGGGTATTCCTCTACGCCCACCTCTGGTTCTCCGCCTATCAGAGCGAAGCTTGTTCCGTTTAAAAAACATGAAGTCCTGCAACACTTGTTGTTATCAGCATTTGAAAAAGGCAGCAATGCCGAAACGCGTCATGCTGTTTAATTAAAGATTGCAAGTTCCTCGACCCGTGTGTGCTCAGATCTTTTTCCTGTGGAGAGGAGTCTAGATCTTGGATTTGGATATTTGGTGCGGCCACAAGCACCCAGAGCGCCCATCCTAAAGCAGCCTTGCAGAGTGAGTGGCGCACGTGTTGGATTCCAAAGTTCTTGGTAAATGCCGGACCGCCGCTGCCCTTCATTACAGTGTTCTCAAACACTCGCTGTCACTGACTACAGTGTATCATTGGATGGGATCAATGCGGCAGGATGAGGGTTGTGTGAAACCTGCAAGACGGCACTCGCTACTTTGATGTGTGAAAGGGGAAGCAGCGAGCGCTGCCCACTGTGGTATTGAGGTACTTACCGAGAGCGCCTGCACCCATGGACTCGGAGTACCGGGACCAGGGTATTCCTCTAAGCCCACCTCTGGTTCTCCGCCTATCAGAGCGAAGCTTGTTCCGTTTAAAAAACATGAAGTCCTGCAACACTTGTTGTTATCAGCATTTGAAAAAGGCAGCAATGCCGAAACGCGTCATGCTGTTTAATTAAAGATTGCAAGTTCCTCGACCCGTGTGTGCTCAGATCTTTTTCCTGTGGAGAGGAGTCTAGATCTTGGATTTGGATATTTGGTGCGGCCACAAGCACCCAGAGCGCCCATCCTAAAGCAGCCTTGCAGAGTGAGTGGCGCACGTGTTGGATTCCAAAGTTCTTGGTAAATGCCGGACCGCCGCTGCCCTTCATTACAGTGTTCTCAAACACTCGCTGTCACTGACTACAGTGTATCATTGGATGGGATCAATGCGGCAGGATGAGGGTTGTGTGAAACCTGCAAGACGGCACTCGCTACTTTGATGTGTGAAAGGGGAAGCAGCGAGCGCTGCCCACTGTGGTATTGAGGTACTTACCGAGAGCGCCTGCACCCATGGACTCGGAGTACCGGGACCAGGGTATTCCTCTACGCCCACCTCTGGTTCTCCGCCTATCAGAGCGAAGCTTGTTCCGTTTAAAAAACATGAAGTCCTGCAACACTTGTTGTTATCAGCATTTGAAAAAGGCAGCAATGCCGAAACGCGTCATGCTGTTTAATTAAAGATTGCAAGTTCCTCGACCCGTGTGTGCTCAGATCTTTTTCCTGTGGAGAGGAGTCTAGATCTTGGATTTGGATATTTGGTGCGGCCACAAGCACCCAGAGCGCCCATCCTAAAGCAGCCTTGCAGAGTGAGTGGCGCACGTGTTGGATTCCAAAGTTCTTGGTAAATGCCGGACCGCCGCTGCCCTTCATTACAGTGTTCTCAAACACTCGCTGTCACTGACTACAGTGTATCATTGGATGGGACCAATGCGGCAGGATGAGGGTTGTGTGAAACCTGCAACACAGCACTCGCTACATTGGTGTGCGAAAGGGGAAGCAGCGAGCGCCGTCCACTGTGGTATTGAGGTACTTACCGAGAGCGCCTGCACCCATGGACTCGGAGTGCCGGGACCAGGGTACTCCTCTACGCCCACCTCTCGTTCTCCGCCTATCAGAGCGAAGCTTGTTCCGTTTAAAAAACATGAAGTCCTGCAACACTTGTTGTTATCAGCATTTGAAAAAAGGCAGCAATGCCGAAACGCGTCATGCTGTTTAATTAAAGATTGCAAGTTCCTCGACCCGTGTGTGCTCAGATCTTTTTCCTGTGGAGAGCAGTCTAGATCTTGGATTTGGATATTTGGTGCGGCCACAAGCACCCAGAGCGCCCATCCTAAAGCAGCCCGGCAGAATGAGTGGCGCACATGTTGGATTCCAAAGTTCTTCGTAAATGCCGGACTGCCGCTGCCCTTAATTACAGCGTTCTCAAACACTCGCTGTCACTGACTACAGTGTATCATTGGATGGGATCAATGCGGCAGGATGAGGGTTGTGTGAAACCTGCAACACGGCACTCGCTACTTTGGTGTGCGAAAGGGGAAGCAGCGAGCGCCGCCCACTGTGGTATTGAGGTACTTACCGAGAGCGCCTGCACCCATGGACTCGGAGTGCCGGGACCGGGGTATTCCTCTATGCCCACCTCTGGTTCTCCGCCTATCAGAGCGAAGCTTGTTCAGTTTAAAAAACATGAAGTCCTGCAACACTTGTTGTTATCAGCATTTGAAAAAGGCAGCAATGCCGAAACGCGTCATGCTGTTTAATTAAAGATTGCAAGTTCCTAGACCCGTGTGTGCTCAGATCTTTTTCCTGTGGAGAGCAGTCTAGATCTTGAATTTGGATATTTGGTGCGGTCACAAGCACCCAGAGTGCCCATCCTAAGGCAGCCCGGCAGAGTGAGTGGCGCACCTGTTGGATTCCAAAGTTCTTCGCAAATGCCAGACTGCCGCTGCCCTGAATTACAGCGTTCTCAAACACTCGCTGTCACTGACTACAGTGTATCATTGGATGGGATCAATGCAGCAGGATGAGGGTTGTGTGAAACCTGCAAGACGGTACTCGCTACTTTGATGTGCGAAAGGGGAAGCAGCGAGTGCCATTCACTGTGGTATTGAGGTAGTTACCGAGAGCGCCTGCACCCATGGACTTGGAGTGCCGGGACTGGGGCATTCCTCTTCGCCCACCTCTGGTTCTCCGCCTATCAGAGCGAAACTTGTTCCGTTTAAAAAACATGAAGTCCTGCAACACTTGTTGGTTTCAGCATTTAAAAAAGGCAGCAATGCCGAAACGCGTCATGCTGTTTAATTAAAGATTGCAAGTTCCTCGACCCGTGTGTGCTCAGATCTTTTTCCTGTGGAGAGGAGTCTAGATCTTGGATTTGAATATTTGGTGCGGCCACAAGCACCCAGAGTGCCCATCCTAAAGCAGCCTGGCAGAGTGAGTGACACACCTGTTGGATTCCAACGTTTTTGGTAAATGCCGGACCGCCGCTGCCCTTAATTACAGCGTTCTCAAACACTTGCTGTCACTGACTAGTGTATCATTGGATGGGATCAATGGGGCAGGATGAGGGTTGTGTGAAACCTGCAACACGGCACTCGCTACATTGGTGTGTGAAAGGGGAAGCAGCAAGCGCCGCCCACTGTGGTATTGAGGTACTTACCGAGAGCGCCTGCACCCATGGACTCGGAGTGCCGGGACCGGGGTATTCCTCTACGCCCGCCTCTGGTTCTCCGCCTATCAGAGCGAAGCTTGTTCCGTTTAAAAAACATGAAGTCCTGCAACACTTGTTGTTTACAGCATTTGAAAAAGGCAGCAATGCCGAAACGCGTCATGCTGTTTAATTAAAGATTGCAAGTTACTTGACCCGTGTGTGCTCAGATCTTTTTCCTGTGGAGAGCAGTCTAGATCTTGGATTTGGATATTTGGTGCGGCCACAAGCACCCAAAGCTCCCATCCTAAAGCAGCCCGGCAGAATGAGTGGCGCACGTGTTGGATTGCAAAGTTCTTCGTTAATGCCGGACCGCCGCTGCCCTTAATTACAGGGTTCTCAAACACTCGCTGTCACTGACTTCAGTGTATCATTGGATGGGATCAATGCGGCAGGATGAGGGTTGTGTGAAACCTGCAACACAGCACTCGCTACATTGGTGTGCGAAAGGGGAAGCAGCGAGCTCCGCCCACTGTGGTATTGAGGTACTTACCGAGAGCGCCTGCACCCATGGACTCGGAGTGCCGGGACCGGGGTATTCCTCTACGCCCACCTCTGGTTCTCCACCTATCAGAGCGAAGCTTGTTCCGTTTAAAAAACATGAAGTCCTGCAACACTTGTTGTTATCAGCATTTGAAAAAAGGCAGCAATGCCGAAACGCGTCATGCTGTTTAATTAAAGATTGCAAGTTCCTCGACCCGTGTGTGCTCAGATCTTTTTCCTGTGGAGAGGAGTCTAGATCTTGGATTTGGATATTTGGTGCGGCCAAAAGCACCCAGAGCGCCCATCCTAAAGCATCCCGGCAGAGTGAGTGGCGCACGTGTTGGATTCCAAAGTTCTTGGTAAACACCGGACCGCCGCTGCCCTTAATTACAGGGTACTCAAACACTCGCTGTCACTGACTACAGTGTATCATTGGATGGGATCAAGGCGGCAGGATGAGGGTTGTGTGAAACCTGCAACATGGCACTCGCTACATTGGGGTGCGAAAGGGGAAGCAGCGAGCTCTGCCCACTGCGGTATTGAGGCACTTACCGAGAGCGCCTGCACCCATGGACTCGTAGTGCCGGGACCGGGGTATTCCTCTACGCCCACCTCTGGTTCTCCGCCTATCAGAGCGAAGCTTGTTCCGTTTAAAAAACATGAAGTCCTGCAACACTTGTTGTTATCAGCATTTGAAAAAGGCAGCAATGCCGAAACGCGTCATGCTGTTTAATTAAAGATTGCAAGTTCCTCGACCCGTGTGTGCTCAGATCTTTTTCCTGTGGAGAGGAGTCTAGATCTTGGATTTGGATATTTGGTGCGGCCACAAGCACCCAGAGCGCCCATCCTAAAGCAGCCTGGCAGAGTGAGTGGCGCACGTGTTGGATTCCAAAGTTCTTGGTAAATGCCGGACCGCCGCTGCCCTTCATTACAGTGTTCTCAAACACTCGCTGTCACTGACTACAGTGTATCATTGGATGGGATCAATGCGGCAGGATGAGGGTTGTGTGAAACCTGCAAGACGGCACTCGCTACTTTGATGTGTGAAAGGGGAAGCAGCGAGCGCTGCCCACTGTGGTATTGAGGTACTTACCGAGAGCGCCTGCACCCATGGACTCGGAGTGCCGGGACCAGGGTATTCCTCTACGCCCACCTCTGGTTCTCCGCCTATCAGAGCGAAGCTTGTTCCGTTTAAAAAACATGAAGTCCTGCAACACTTGTTGTTATCAGCATTTGAAAAAGGCAGCAATGCCGAAACGCGTCATGCTGTTTAATTAAAGATTGCAAGTTCCTCGACCCGTGTGTGCTCAGATCTTTTTCCTGTGGAGAGGAGTCTAGATCTTGGATTTGGATATTTGGTGCGGCCACAAGCACCCAAAGCTCCCATCCTAAAGCAGCCCGGCAGAATGAGTGGCGCACGTGTTGGATTGCAAAGTTCTTCGTTAATGCCGGACTGCCGCTGCCCTTAATTACAGTGTTCTCAAACACTCGCTGTCACTGACTACAGTGTATCATTGGATGGGATCAATGCGGCAGGATGAGGGTTGTGTGAAACCTGCAACACGGCACTCACTACTTTGATGTGCGAAAGGGGCAGCAGCGAGCGCCGCCCACTGTGGTATTGAGGTACTTACAGAGAGCGCCTGCACCCATGGACTCGGAGTGCCGGGACCGTGGTATTCTTCAACGCCCACCTCTGGTTCTCCGCCTATTAGAGCGAAACTTGTTCCGTTTAAAAAACATGAAGTCCTGCAACACTTGTTGTTATCAGCATTTGAAAAAGGCAGCAATGCCGAAACGCGTCATGCTGTTTAATTAAAGATTGCAAGTTCCTCGACCCGTGTGTGCTCAGATCTTTTTCCTGTGGAGAGGAGTCTAGATCTTGGATTTGGATATTTGGTGCGGCCACAAGCACCCAGAGCGCCCATCCTAAAGCAGCCCGGCAGAGTAAGTGGCGCACGTGTTGGATTCCAAAGTTCTTGGTAAATCCCGGACCGCCGCTGCCCTTAATTACAGGGTTCTCAAACACTCGCTGTCACTGACTTCAGTGTATCATTGGATGGGATCAATGCGGCAGGATGAGGGTTGTGTGAAACCTGCAACACAGCACTCGCTACATTGGTGTGCGAAAGGGGAAGCAGCGAGCTCCGCCCACTGTGGTATTGAGGTACTTACCGAGAGCGCCTGCACCCATGGACTCGGAGTGCCGGGACCGGGGTATTCCTCTACGCCCACCTCTGGTTCTCCACCTATCAGAGCGAAGCTTGTTCCGTTTAAAAAACATGAAGTCCTGCAACACTTGTTGTTATCAGCATTTGAAAAAAGGCAGCAATGCCGAAACGCGTCATGCTGTTTAATTAAAGATTGCAAGTTCCTCGACCCGTGTGTGCTCAGATCTTTTTCCTGTGGAGAGGAGTCTAGATCTTGGATTTGGATATTTGGTGCGGCCAAAAGCACCCAGAGCGCCCATCCTAAAGCATCCCGGCAGAGTGAGTGGCGCACGTGTTGGATTCCAAAGTTCTTGGTAAACGCCGGACCGCCGCTGCCCTTAATTACAGGGTACTCAAACACTCGCTGTCACTGACTACAGTGTATCATTGGATGGGATCAAGGCGGCAGGATGAGGGTTGTGTGAAACCTGCAACATGGCACTCGCTACATTGGTGTGCGAAAGGGGAAGCAGCGAGCTCTGCCCACTGCGGTATTGAGGCACTTACTGAGAGCGCCTGCACCCATGGACTCGTAGTGCCGGGACCGGGGTATTCCTCTACGCCCACCTCTGGTTCTCCGCCTATCAGAGCGAAGCTTGTTCCGTTTAAAAAACATGAAGTCCTGCAACACTTGTTGTTATCAGCATTTGAAAAAGGCAGCAATGCCGAAACGCGTCATGCTGTTTAATTAAAGATTGCAAGTTCCTCGACCCGTGTGTGCTCAGATCTTTTTCCTGTGGAGAGGAGTCTAGATCTTGGATTTGGATATTTGGTGCGGCCACAAGCACCCAGAGCGCCCATCCTAAAGCAGCCTTGCAGAGTGAGTGGCGCACGTGTTGGATTCCAAAGTTCTTGGTAAATGCCGGACCGCCGCTGCCCTTCATTACAGTGTTCTCAAACACTCGCTGTCACTGACTACAGTGTATCATTGGATGGGATCAATGCGGCAGGATGAGGGTTGTGTGAAACCTGCAAGACGGCACTCGCTACTTTGATGTGTGAAAGGGGAAGCAGCGAGCGCTGCCCACTGTGGTATTGAGGTACTTACCGAGAGCGCCTGCACCCATGGACTCGGAGTACCGGGACCAGGGTATTCCTCTAAGCCCACCTCTGGTTCTCCGCCTATCAGAGCGAAGCTTGTTCCGTTTAAAAAACATGAAGTCCTGCAACACTTGTTGTTATCAGCATTTGAAAAAGGCAGCAATGCCGAAACGCGTCATGCTGTTTAATTAAAGATTGCAAGTTCCTCGACCCGTGTGTGCTCAGATCTTTTTCCTGTGGAGAGGAGTCTAGATCTTGGATTTGGATATTTGGTGCGGCCACAAGCACCCAGAGCGCCCATCCTAAAGCAGCCTTGCAGAGTGAGTGGCGCACGTGTTGGATTCCAAAGTTCTTGGTAAATGCCGGACCGCCGCTGCCCTTCATTACAGTGTTCTCAAACACTCGCTGTCACTGACTACAGTGTATCATTGGATGGGATCAATGCGGCAGGATGAGGGTTGTGTGAAACCTGCAAGACGGCACTCGCTACTTTGATGTGTGAAAGGGGAAGCAGCGAGCGCTGCCCACTGTGGTATTGAGGTACTTACCGAGAGCGCCTGCACCCATGGACTCGGAGTACCGGGACCAGGGTATTCCTCTACGCCCACCTCTGGTTCTCCGCCTATCAGAGCGAAGCTTGTTCCGTTTAAAAAACATGAAGTCCTGCAACACTTGTTGTTATCAGCATTTGAAAAAGGCAGCAATGCCGAAACGCGTCATGCTGTTTAATTAAAGATTGCAAGTTCCTCGACCCGTGTGTGCTCAGATCTTTTTCCTGTGGAGAGGAGTCTAGATCTTGGATTTGGATATTTGGTGCGGCCACAAGCACCCAGAGCGCCCATCCTAAAGCAGCCTTGCAGAGTGAGTGGCGCACGTGTTGGATTCCAAAGTTCTTGGTAAATGCCGGACCGCCGCTGCCCTTCATTACAGTGTTCTCAAACACTCGCTGTCACTGACTACAGTGTATCATTGGATGGGACCAATGCGGCAGGATGAGGGTTGTGTGAAACCTGCAACACAGCACTCGCTACATTGGTGTGCGAAAGGGGAAGCAGCGAGCGCCGTCCACTGTGGTATTGAGGTACTTACCGAGAGCGCCTGCACCCATGGACTCGGAGTGCCGGGACCAGGGTACTCCTCTACGCCCACCTCTCGTTCTCCGCCTATCAGAGCGAAGCTTGTTCCGTTTAAAAAACATGAAGTCCTGCAACACTTGTTGTTATCAGCATTTGAAAAAAGGCAGCAATGCCGAAACGCGTCATGCTGTTTAATTAAAGATTGCAAGTTCCTCGACCCGTGTGTGCTCAGATCTTTTTCCTGTGGAGAGCAGTCTAGATCTTGGATTTGGATATTTGGTGCGGCCACAAGCACCCAGAGCGCCCATCCTAAAGCAGCCCGGCAGAATGAGTGGCGCACATGTTGGATTCCAAAGTTCTTCGTAAATGCCGGACTGCCGCTGCCCTTAATTACAGCGTTCTCAAACACTCGCTGTCACTGACTACAGTGTATCATTGGATGGGATCAATGCGGCAGGATGAGGGTTGTGTGAAACCTGCAACACGGCACTCGCTACTTTGGTGTGCGAAAGGGGAAGCAGCGAGCGCCGCCCACTGTGGTATTGAGGTACTTACCGAGAGCGCCTGCACCCATGGACTCGGAGTGCCGGGACCGGGGTATTCCTCTATGCCCACCTCTGGTTCTCCGCCTATCAGAGCGAAGCTTGTTCAGTTTAAAAAACATGAAGTCCTGCAACACTTGTTGTTATCAGCATTTGAAAAAGGCAGCAATGCCGAAACGCGTCATGCTGTTTAATTAAAGATTGCAAGTTCCTAGACCCGTGTGTGCTCAGATCTTTTTCCTGTGGAGAGCAGTCTAGATCTTGAATTTGGATATTTGGTGCGGTCACAAGCACCCAGAGTGCCCATCCTAAGGCAGCCCGGCAGAGTGAGTGGCGCACCTGTTGGATTCCAAAGTTCTTCGCAAATGCCAGACTGCCGCTGCCCTGAATTACAGCGTTCTCAAACACTCGCTGTCACTGACTACAGTGTATCATTGGATGGGATCAATGCAGCAGGATGAGGGTTGTGTGAAACCTGCAAGACGGTACTCGCTACTTTGATGTGCGAAAGGGGAAGCAGCGAGTGCCATTCACTGTGGTATTGAGGTAGTTACCGAGAGCGCCTGCACCCATGGACTTGGAGTGCCGGGACTGGGGCATTCCTCTTCGCCCACCTCTGGTTCTCCGCCTATCAGAGCGAAACTTGTTCCGTTTAAAAAACATGAAGTCCTGCAACACTTGTTGGTTTCAGCATTTAAAAAAAGGCAGCAATGCCGAAACGCGTCATGCTGTTTAATTAAAGATTGCAAGTTCCTCGACCCGTGTGTGCTCAGATCTTTTTCCTGTGGAGAGGAGTCTAGATCTTGGATTTGAATATTTGGTGCGGCCACAAGCACCCAGAGTGCCCATCCTAAAGCAGCCTGGCAGAGTGAGTGACACACCTGTTGGATTCCAACGTTTTTGGTAAATGCCGGACCGCCGCTGCCCTTAATTACAGCGTTCTCAAACACTTGCTGTCACTGACTAGTGTATCATTGGATGGGATCAATGGGGCAGGATGAGGGTTGTGTGAAACCTGCAACACGGCACTCGCTACATTGGTGTGTGAAAGGGGAAGCAGCAAGCGCCGCCCACTGTGGTATTGAGGTACTTACCGAGAGCGCCTGCACCCATGGACTCGGAGTGCCGGGACCGGGGTATTCCTCTACGCCCGCCTCTGGTTCTCCGCCTATCAGAGCGAAGCTTGTTCCGTTTAAAAAACATGAAGTCCTGCAACACTTGTTGTTTACAGCATTTGAAAAAGGCAGCAATGCCGAAACGCGTCATGCTGTTTAATTAAAGATTGCAAGTTACTTGACCCGTGTGTGCTCAGATCTTTTTCCTGTGGAGAGCAGTCTAGATCTTGGATTTGGATATTTGGTGCGGCCACAAGCACCCAAAGCTCCCATCCTAAAGCAGCCCGGCAGAATGAGTGGCGCACGTGTTGGATTGCAAAGTTCTTCGTTAATGCCGGACCGCCGCTGCCCTTAATTACAGGGTTCTCAAACACTCGCTGTCACTGACTTCAGTGTATCATTGGATGGGATCAATGCGGCAGGATGAGGGTTGTGTGAAACCTGCAACACAGCACTCGCTACATTGGTGTGCGAAAGGGGAAGCAGCGAGCTCCGCCCACTGTGGTATTGAGGTACTTACCGAGAGCGCCTGCACCCATGGACTCGGAGTGCCGGGACCGGGGTATTCCTCTACGCCCACCTCTGGTTCTCCACCTATCAGAGCGAAGCTTGTTCCGTTTAAAAAACATGAAGTCCTGCAACACTTGTTGTTATCAGCATTTGAAAAAGGCAGCAATGCCGAAACGCGTCATGCTGTTTAATTAAAGATTGCAAGTTCCTCGACCCGTGTGTGCTCAGATCTTTTTCCTGTGGAGAGGAGTCTAGATCTTGGATTTGGATATTTGGTGCGGCCACAAGCACCCAGAGCGCCCATCCTAAAGCATCCCGGCAGAGTGAGTGGCGCACGTGTTGGATTCCAAAGTTCTTGGTAAACACCGGACCGCCGCTGCCCTTAATTACAGGGTACTCAAACACTCGCTGTCACTGACTACAGTGTATCATTGGATGGGATCAAGGCGGCAGGATGAGGGTTGTGTGAAACCTGCAACATGGCACTCGCTACATTGGGGTGCGAAAGGGGAAGCAGCGAGCTCTGCCCACTGCGGTATTGAGGCACTTACTGAGAGCGCCTGCACCCATGGACTCGTAGTGCCGGGACCGGGGTATTCCTCTACGCCCACCTCTGGTTCTCCGCCTATCAGAGCGAAGCTTGTTCCGTTTAAAAAACATGAAGTCCTGCAACACTTGTTGTTATCAGCATTTGAAAAAGGCAGCAATGCCGAAACGCGTCATGCTGTTTAATTAAAGATTGCAAGTTCCTCGACCCGTGTGTGCTCAGATCTTTTTCCTGTGGAGAGGAGTCTAGATCTTGGATTTGGATATTTGGTGCGGCCACAAGCACCCAGAGCGCCCATCCTAAAGCAGCCTTGCAGAGTGAGTGGCGCACGTGTTGGATTCCAAAGTTCTTGGTAAATGCCGGACCGCCGCTGCCCTTCATTACAGTGTTCTCAAACACTCGCTGTCACTGACTACAGTGTATCATTGGATGGGATCAATGCGGCAGGATGAGGGTTGTGTGAAACCTGCAAGACGGCACTCGCTACTTTGATGTGTGAAAGGGGAAGCAGCGAGCGCTGCCCACTGTGGTATTGAGGTACTTACCGAGAGCGCCTGCACCCATGGACTCGGAGTGCCGGGACCAGGGTATTCCTCTACGCCCACCTCTGGTTCTCCGCCTATCAGAGCGAAGCTTGTTCCGTTTAAAAAACATGAAGTCCTGCAACACTTGTTGTTATCAGCATTTGAAAAAGGCAGCAATGCCGAAACGCGTCATGCTGTTTAATTAAAGATTGCAAGTTCCTCGACCCGTGTGTGCTCAGATCTTTTTCCTGTGGAGAGGAGTCTAGATCTTGGATTTGGATATTTGGTGCGGCCACAAGCACCCAGAGCGCCCATCCTAAAGCAGCCTTGCAGAGTGAGTGGCGCACGTGTTGGATTCCAAAGTTCTTGGTAAATGCCGGACCGCCGCTGCCCTTCATTACAGTGTTCTCAAACACTCGCTGTCACTGACTACAGTGTATCATTGGATGGGATCAATGCGGCAGGATGAGGGTTGTGTGAAACCTGCAAGACGGCACTCGCTACTTTGATGTGTGAAAGGGGAAGCAGCGAGCGCTGCCCACTGTGGTATTGAGGTACTTACCGAGAGCGCCTGCACCCATGGACTCGGAGTACCGGGACCAGGGTATTCCTCTACGCCCACCTCTGGTTCTCCGCCTATCAGAGCGAAGCTTGTTCCGTTTAAAAAACATGAAGTCCTGCAACACTTGTTGTTATCAGCATTTGAAAAAGGCAGCAATGCCGAAACGCGTCATGCTGTTTAATTAAAGATTGCAAGTTCCTCGACCCGTGTGTGCTCAGATCTTTTTCCTGTGGAGAGGAGTCTAGATCTTGGATTTGGATATTTGGTGCGGCCACAAGCACCCAGAGCGCCCATCCTAAAGCAGCCTTGCAGAGTGAGTGGCGCACGTGTTGGATTCCAAAGTTCTTGGTAAATGCCGGACCGCCGCTGCCCTTCATTACAGTGTTCTCAAACACTCGCTGTCACTGACTACAGTGTATCATTGGATGGGATCAATGCGGCAGGATGAGGGTTGTGTGAAACCTGCAAGACGGCACTCGCTACTTTGATGTGTGAAAGGGGAAGCAGCGAGCGCCGCCCACTGTGGTATTGAGGTACTTACCGAGAGCACCTGCACCCATGGACTCGGATGCCGGGACCAGGGTATTCCTCTACGCCCACCTCTGGTTCTCCACCTATCAGAGCGAAGCTTGTTCCGTTTAAAAAACATGAAGTCCTGCAACACTTGTTGTTATCAGCATTTGAAAAAGGCAGCAATGCCGAAACGCGTCATGCTGTTTAATTAAAGATTGCAAGTTCCTCGACCCGTGTGTGCTCAGATCTTTTTCCTGTGGAGAGGAGTCTAGATCTTGGATTTGGATATTTGGTGCGGCCACAAGCACCCAGAGCGCCCATCCTAAAGCAGCCTTGCAGAGTGAGTGGCGCACGTGTTGGATTCCAAAGTTCTTGGTAAATGCCGGACCGCCGCTGCCCTTCATTACAGTGTTCTCAAACACTCGCTGTCACTGACTACAGTGTATCATTGGATGGGATCAATGCGGCAGGATGAGGGTTGTGTGAAACCTGCAAGACGGCACTCGCTACTTTGATGTGCGAAAGGGGAAGCAGCGAGCGCTGCCCACTGTGGTATTGAGGTACTTACCGAGAGCGCCTGCACCCATGGACTCGGAGTGCCGGGACCAGGGTATTCCTCTACGCCCACCTCTGGTTCTCCGCCTATCAGAGCGAAGCTTGTTCCGTTTAAAAAACATGAAGTCCTGCAACACTTGTTGTTATCAGCATTTGAAAAAGGCAGCAATGCCGAAACGCGTCATGCTGTTTAATTAAAGATTGCAAGTTCCTCGACCCGTGTGTGCTCAGATCTTTTTCCTGTGGAGAGGAGTCTAGATCTTGGATTTGGATATTTGGTGCGGCCACAAGCACCCAGAGCGCCCATCCTAAAGCAGCCTTGCAGAGTGAGTGGCGCACGTGTTGGATTCCAAAGTTCTTGGTAAATGCCGGACCGCCGCTGCCCTTCATTACAGTGTTCTCAAACACTCGCTGTCACTGACTACAGTGTATCATTGGATGGGATCAATGCGGCAGGATGAGGGTTGTGTGAAACCTGCAAGACGGCACTCGCTACTTTGATGTGTGAAAGGGGAAGCAGCGAGCGCCGCCCACTGTGGTATTGAGGTACTTACCGAGAGCGCCTGCACCCATGGACTCGGAGTGCCGGGACCAGGGTATTCCTCTACGCCCACCTCTGGTTCTCCGCCTATCAGAGCGAAGCTTGTTCTGTTTAAAAAACATGAAGTCCTGCAACACTTGTTGTTATCAGCATTTGAAAAAGGCAGCAATGCCGAAACGCGTCATGCTGTTTAATTAAAGATTGCAAGTTCCTCGACCCGTGTGTGCTCAGATCTTTTTCCTGTGGAGAGGAGTCTAGATCTTGGATTTGGATATTTGGTGCGGCCACAAGCACCCAGAGCGCCCATCCTAAAGCAGCCCGGCAGAGTGAGTGGCGCACGTGTTGGATTCCAAAGTTCTTGGTAAATGCCAGACCGCCGCTGCCCTTAATTACAGCGTTCTCAAACACTCGCTGTCACTGACTACAGTGTATCATTGGATGGGATCAATGCGGCAGGATGAGGGTTGTGTGAAACCTGCAACACGGCACTCGCTACTTTGATGTGCGAAAGGGGAAGCAGCGAGCGCCGCCCACTGTGGTATTGAGGTACTTACCGAGAGCGCCTGCACCCATGGACTCGGAGTGCCGGGACCGGGGTATTCCTCTACGCCCACCTCTGGTTCTCCGCCTATCAGAGCGAAACTTGTTCCGTTTAAAAAACATGAAGTCCTGCAACACTTGTTGTTATCAGCATTTGAAAAAGGCAGCAATGCCGAAACGCGTCATGCTGTTTAATTAAAGATTGCAAGTTCCTCGACCCGTGTGTGCTCAGATCTTTTTCCTGTGGAGAGGAGTCTAGATCTTGGATTTGGATATTTGGTGCGGCCACAAGCACCCAGAGCGCCCATCCTAAAGCAAGCCTGGCAGAGTGAGTGACGCACATGTTGGATTCCAAAGTTCTTGGTAAATGCCGGACCGCCGCTGCCCTTAATTACAGCGTTCTCAAACACTCGCTGTCACTGACTACAGTGTATCATTGGATGGGATCAATGCGGCAGGATGAGGGTTGTGTGAAACCTGCAACACGGCACTCGCTACTTTGATGTGCGAAAGGGGAAGCAGCGAGCGCCGCCCACTGTGGTATTGAGGTACTTACCGAGAGCGCCTGCACCCATGGACTCGGAGTGCCGGGACCGGGGTATTCCTCTACGCCCACCTCTGGTTCTCCGCCTATCAGAGCGAAGCTTGTTCCGTTTAAAAAACATGAAGTCCTGCAACACTTGTTGTTATCAGCATTTGAAAAAAGGCAGCAATGCCGAAACGCGTCATGCTGTTTAATTAAAGATTGCAAGTTCCTCGACCCGTGTGTGCTCAGATCTTTTTCCTGTGGAGAGCAGTCTAGATCTTGGATTTGGATATTTGGTGCGGCCACAAGCACCCAGAGCGCCCATCCTAAAGCAGCCCGGCAGAATGAGTGGCGCACATGTTGGATTCCAAAGTTCTTCGTAAATGCCGGACTGCCGCTGCCCTTAATTACAGCGTTCTCAAACACTCGCTGTCACTGACTACAGTGTATCATTGGATGGGATCAATGCGGCAGGATGAGGGTTGTGTGAAACCTGCAACACGGCACTCGCTACTTTGGTGTGCGAAAGGGGAAGCAGCGAGCGCCGCCCACTGTGGTATTGAGGTACTTACCGAGAGCGCCTGCACCCATGGACTCGGAGTGCCGGGACCGGGGTATTCCTCTACGCCCACCTCTGGTTCTCCGCCTATCAGAGCGAAGCTTGTTCCGTTTAAAAAACATGAAGTCCTGCAACACTTGTTGTTATCAGCATTTGAAAAAGGCAGCAATGCCGAAACGCGTCATGCTGTTTAATTAAAGATTGCAAGTTCCTCGACCCGTGTGTGCTCAGATCTTTTTCCTGTGGAGAGCAGTCTAGATCTTGGATTTGGATATTTGGTGCGGCCACAAGCACCCAGAGCGCCCATCCTAAAGCAGCCCGGCAGAGTGAGTGGCGCACGTGTTGGATTCCAAAGTTCTTGGTAAATGCCGGACCGCCGCTGCCCTTAATTACAGGGTTCTCAAACACTCGCTGTCACTGACTACAGTGTATCATTGGATGGGATCAATGCGGCAGGATGAGGGTTGTGTGAAACCTGCAACATGGCACTCGCTACATTGGTGTGCGAAAGGGGAAGCAGCGAGCTCCGCCCACTGTGGTATTGAGGTACTTACCGAGAGCGCCTGCACCCATGGACTCGGAGTGCCGGGACCGGGGTATTCCTCTACGCCCACCTCTGGTTCTCCGCCTATCAGAGCGAAGCTTGTTCCGTTTAAAAAACATGAAGTCCTGCAACACTTGTTGTTATCAGCATTTGAAAAAGGCAGCAATGCCGAAACGCGTCATGCTGTTTAATTAAAGATTGCAAGTTCCTCGACCCGTGTGTGCTCAGATCTTTTTCCTGTGGAGAGGAGTCTAGATCTTGGATTTGGATATTTGGTGCGGCCACAAGCACCCAGAGCGCCCATCCTAAAGCAGCCCGGCAGAGTGAGTGGCGCACGTGTTGGATTCCAAAGTTCTTGGTAAATGCCGGACCGCCGCTGCCCTTAATTACAGGGTTCTCAAACACTCGCTGTCACTGACTACAGTGTATCATTGGATGGGATCAATGCGGCAGGATGAGGGTTGTGTGAAACCTGCAACACGGCACTCGCTACATTGGTGTGCGAAAGGGGAAGCAGCGAGCGCCGCCCACTGTGGTATTGAGGTACTTACCGAGAGCGCCTGCACCCATGGACTCGGAGTGCCGGGACCGGGGTATTCCTCTACGCCCACCTCTGGTTCTCCGCCTATCAGAGCGAAGCTTGTTCCGTTTAAAAAACATGAAGTCCTGCAACACTTGTTGTTATCAGCATTTGAAAAAGGCAGCAATGCCGAAACGCGTCATGCTGTTTAATTAAAGATTGCAAGTTCCTCGACCCGTGTGTGCTCAGATCTTTTTCCTGTGGAGAGGAGTCTAGATCTTGGATTTGGATATTTGGTGCGGCCACAAGCACCCAGAGCGCCCATCCTAAAGCAGCCTGGCAGAGTGAGTGGCGCACGTGTTGGATTCCAAAGTTCTTGGTAAATGCCGGACCGCCGCTGCCCTTAATTACAGCGTTCTCAAACACTCGCTGTCACTGACTACAGTGTATCATTGGATGGGATCAATGCGGCAGGATGAGGGTTGTGTGAAACCTGCAACACGGCACTCGCTACTTTGATGTGCGAAAGGGGAAGCAGCGAGCGCCGCCCACTGTGGTATTGAGGTACTTACCGAGAGCGCCTGCACCCATGGACTCGGAGTGCCGGGACCGGGGTATTCCTCTACGCCCACCTCTGGTTCTCCGCCTATCAGAGCGAAGCTTGTTCCGTTTAAAAAACATGAAGTCCTGCAACACTTGTTGTTATCAGCATTTGAAAAAGGCAGCAATGCCGAAACGCGTCATGCTGTTTAATTAAAGATTGCAAGTTCCTCGACCCGTGTGTGCTCAGATCTTTTTCCTGTGGAGAGGAGTCTAGATCTTGGATTTGGATATTTGGTGCGGCCACAAGCACCCAGAGCGCCCATCCTAAAGCAGCCCGGCAGAGTGAGTGGCGCACGTGTTGGATTCCAAAGTTCTTGGTAAATGCCGGACCGCCGCTGCCCTTAATTACAGCGTTCTCAAACACTCGCTGTCACTGACTACAGTGTATCATTGGATGGGATCAATGCGGCAGGATGAGGGTTGTGTGAAACCTGCAACACGGCACTCGCTACATTGGTGTGCGAAAGGGAAGCAGCGAGCGCCGCCCACTGTGGTATTGAGGTACTTACCGAGAGCGCCTGCACCCATGGACTCGGAGTGCCGGGACCGGGGTATTCCTCTACGCCCACCTCTGGTTCTCCGCCTATCAGAGCGAAGCTTGTTCCGTTTAAAAAACATGAAGTCCTGCAACACTTGTTGTTATCAGCATTTGAAAAAGGCAGCAATGCCGAAACGCGTCATGCTGTTTAATTAAAGATTGCAAGTTCCTCGACCCGTGTGTGCTCAGATCTTTTTCCTGTGGAGAGGAGTCTAGATCTTGGATTTGGATATTTGGTGCGGCCACAAGCACCCAGAGCGCCCATCCTAAAGCAGCCCGGCAGAGTGAGTGGCGCACGTGTTGGATTCCAAAGTTCTTGGTAAATGCCGGACCGCCGCTGCCCTTAATTACAGCGTTCTCAAACACTCGCTGTCACTGACTACAGTGTATCATTGGATGGGATCAATGCGGCAGGATGAGGGTTGTGTGAAACCTGCAACACGGCACTCGCTACTTTGATGTGCGAAAGGGGAAGCAGCGAGCGCCGCCCACTGTGGTATTGAGGTACTTACCGAGAGCGCCTGCACCCATGGACTCGGAGTGCCGGGACCGGGGTATTCCTCTACGCCCACCTCTGGTTCTCCGCCTATCAGAGCGAAGCTTGTTCCGTTTAAAAAACATGAAGTCCTGCAACACTTGTTGTTATCAGCATTTGAAAAAGGCAGCAATGCCGAAACGCGTCATGCTGTTTAATTAAAGATTGCAAGTTCCTCGACCCGTGTGTGCTCAGATCTTTTTCCTGTGGAGAGGAGTCTAGATCTTGGATTTGGATATTTGGTGCGGCCACAAGCACCCAGAGCGCCCATCCTAAAGCAGCCCGGCAGAGTGAGTGGCGCACGTGTTGGATTCCAAAGTTCTTGGTAAATGCCGGACCGCCGCTGCCCTTAATTACAGTGTTCTCAAACACTCGCTGTCACTGACTACAGTGTATCATTGGATGGGATCAATGCGGCAGGATGAGGGTTGTGTGAAACCTGCAACACGGCACTCGCTACTTTGATGTGCGAAAGGGGAAGCAGCGAGCGCCGCCCACTGTGGTATTGAGGTACTTACCGACGAGCGCCTGCACCCATGGACTCGGAGTGCCGGGACCGGGGTATTCCTCTACGCCCACCTCTGGTTCTCCGCCTATCAGAGCGAAGCTTGTTCCGTTTAAAAAACATGAAGTCCTGCAACACTTGTTGTTATCAGCATTTGAAAAAGGCAGCAATGCCGAAACGCGTCATGCTGTTTAATTAAAGATTGCAAGTTCCTCGACCCGTGTGTGCTCAGATCTTTTTCCTGTGGAGAGGAGTCTAGATCTTGGATTTGGATATTTGGTGCGGCCACAAGCACCCAGAGCGCCCATCCTAAAGCAGCCCGGCAGAGTGAGTGGCGCACGTGTTGGATTCCAAAGTTCTTGGTAAATGCCGGACCGCCGCTGCCCTTAATTACAGGGTTCTCAAACACTCGCTGTCACTGACTACAGTGTATCATTGGATGGGATCAATGCGGCAGGATGAGGGTTGTGTGAAACCTGCAACACGGCACTCGCTACTTTGATGTGCGAAAGGGGAAGCAGCGAGCGCCGCCCACTGTGGTATTGAGGTACTTACCGAGAGCGCTTGCACCCATGGACTCGGAGTGCCGGGACCGGGGTATTCCTCTACGCCCACCTCTGGTTCTCCACCTATCAGAGCGAAGCTTGTTCCGTTTAAAAAACATGAAGTCCTGCAACACTTGTTGTTATCAGCATTTGAAAAAGGCAGCAATGCCGAAACGCGTCATGCTGTTTAATTAAAGATTGCAAGTTCCTCGACCCGTGTGTGCTCAGATCTTTTTCCTGTGGAGAGGAGTCTAGATCTTGGATTTGGATATTTGGTGCGGCCACAAGCACCCAGAGCGCCCATCCTAAAGCAGCCTGGCAGAGTGAGTGGCGCACGTGTTGGATTCCAAAGTTCTTGGTAAATGCCGGACCGCCGCTGCCCTTAATTACAGCGTTCTCAAACACTCGCTGTCACTGACTACAGTGTATCATTGGATGGGATCAATGCGGCAGGATGAGGGTTGTGTGAAACCTGCAAGACGGCACTCGCTACTTTGATGTGCGAAAGGGGAAGCAGCGAGCGCCGTCCACTGTGGTATTGAGGTACTTACCGAGAGCGCCTGCACCCATGGACTCGGAGTGCCGGGACCGGGGTATTCCTCTACGCCCACCTCTGGTTCTCCGCCTATCAGAGCGAAGCTTGTTCCGTTTAAAAAACATGAAGTCCTGCAACACTTGTTGTTATCAGCATTTGAAAAAGGCAGCAATGCCGAAACGCGTCATGCTGTTTAATTAAAGATTGCAAGTTCCTCGACCCGTGTGTGCTCAGATCTTTTTCCTGTGGAGAGGAGTCTCGATCTTGGATTTGGATATTTGGTGCAGCCACAAGCACCCAGAGCGCCCGTCCTAAAGCAGCCCGGCAGAGTGAGTGGCGCACGTGTTGGATTCCAAAGTTCTTGGTAAATGCCGGACCGCCGCTGCCCTTAATTACAGCGTTCTCAAACACTCGCTGTCACTGACTACAGTGTATCATTGGATGGGATCAATGCGGCAGGATGAGGGCTGTGTGAAACCTGCAACACGGCACTCGCTACTTTGGTGTGCGAAAGGGGAAGCAGCGAGCGCCGTCCACTGTGGTATTGAGGTACTTACCGAGAGCGCCTGCACCCATCGACTCGGAGTGCTGGGACCGGGGTATTCCTCTATGCCCAC
The DNA here is from genome assembly GCA_963921515.1 of Calotriton arnoldi. Lineage (NCBI taxonomy): Eukaryota > Metazoa > Chordata > Amphibia > Caudata > Salamandridae > Calotriton > Calotriton arnoldi. The sequence continues at coordinate 108,868 of CAWUFW010012294.1, forward strand.
CTCTGGTTCTCCGCCTATCAGAGCGAAGCTTGTTCAGTTTAAAAAACATGAAGTCCTGCAACACTTGTTGTTATCAGCATTTGAAAAAGGCAGCAATGCCGAAACGCGTCATGCTGTTTAATTAAAGATTGCAAGTTCCTAGACCCGTGTGTGCTCAGATCTTTTTCCTGTGGAGAGCAGTCTAGATCTTGGATTTGGATATTTGGTGCGGTCACAAGCACCCAGAGTGCCCATCCTAAGGCAGCCCAGCAGAGTGAGTGGCGCACGTGTTGGATTCCAAAGTTCTTCGCAAATGCCGGACTGCCGCTGCCCTGAATTACAGCGTTCTCAAACACTCGCTGTCACTGACTACAGTGTATCATTGGATGGGATCAATGCGGCAGGATGAGGGTTGTGTGAAACCTGCAACACGGCACTCGCTACTTTGATGTGCGAAAGGGGAAGCAGCGAGCGCCGCCCACTGTGGTATTGAGGTACTTACCGAGAGCGCCTGCACCCATGGACTCTGAGTGCCGGGACCGGGGTATTCCTCTACGCCCACCTCTGGTTCTCTGCCTATCAGAGCGAAACTTGTTCAATTTAAAAAACATGAAGTCCTGCAACACTTGTTGTTATCAGCATTTAAAAAAGGCAGCAATGCCAAAACGCGTTATGCTGTTTAATTAAAGATTGCAAGTTCCTCGACCCGTGTGTGCTCAGATCTTTTTCCTGTGGAGAGGAGTCTAGATTTTGGATTTGGATATTTGGTGCGGCCACAAGCACCCAGAGCGCCCATCCTAAAGCAAGCCTGGCAGAGTGAGTGACGCACGTGTTGGATTCCAAAGTTTTTGGTAAATGCCGGACCGCCGCTGCCCTTAATTACAGCGTTCTCAAACACTTGCTGTCACTGACTACAGTGTATCATTGGATGGGATCAATGCGGCAGGATGAGGGTTGTGTGAAACCTGCAACACAGCACTCGCTACATTGGTGTGCGAAAGGGGAAGCAGCGAGCGCCGCCCACTGTGGTATTGAGGTACTTACCGAGAGCGCCTGCACCCATGGACTCGGAGTGCCGGGACCGGGGTATTCCTCTACGCCCACCTCTGGTTCTCCGCCTATCAGAGCGAAGCTTGTTCCGTTTAAAAAACATGAAGTCCTGCAACACTTGTTGTTATCAGCATTTGAAAAAAGGCAGCAATGCCGAAACGCGTCATGCTGTTTAATTAAAGATTGCAAGTTCCTCGACCCGTGTGTGCTCAGATCTTTATCCTGTGGAGAGCAGTCTAGATCTTGGATTTGGATATTTGGTGCGGCCACAAGCACCCAGAGCGCCCATCCTAAAGCAGCCCGGCAGAATGAGTGGCGCACATGTTGGATTCCAAAGTTCTTCGTAAATGCCGGACTGCCGCTGCCCTTAATTACAGCGTTCTCAAACACTCGCTGTCACTGACTACAGTGTATCATTGGATGGGATCAATGCGGCAGGATGAGGGTTGTGTGAAACCTGCAACACGGCACTCGCTACTTTGATGTGCGAAAGGGAAGCAGCGAGCGCCGCCCACTGTGGTATTGAGGTACTTACCGAGAGCGCCTGCACCCATGGACTCGGAGTGCCGGGACCGGGGTATTCCTCTACGCCCACCTCTGGTTCTCCACCTATCAGAGCGAAGCTTGTTTTGTTTAAAAAACATGAAGTCCTGCAACACCTGTTGTTATCAGCATTTGAAAAAGGTAGCAATGCCGAAACGCGTCATGCTGTTTAATTAAAGATTGCAAGTTCCTCGACCCGTGTGTGCTCAGATCTTTTTCCTGTGGAGAGGAGTCTCGATCTTGGATTTGGATATTTTGTGCAGCCACAAGCACCCAGAGCGCCCGTCCTAAAGCAGCCCGGCAGAGTGAGTGGCGCACGTGTTGGATTCCAAAGATCTTGGTAAATGCCGGACCGCCGCTGCCCTTAATTACAGCGTTCTCAAACACTCGCTGTCACTGACTACAGTGTATCATTGGATGGGATCAATGCGGCAGGATGAGGGCTGTGTGAAACCTGCAACACGGCACTCGCTACTTTGGTGTGCGAAAGGGAAGCAGCGAGCGCCGCCCACTGTGGTATTGAGGCACTTACCGAGAGCGCCTGCACCCATGGACTCGGAGTGCCGGGACCGGGGTATTCCTCTATGCCCACCTCTGGTTCTCCGCCTATCAGAGCAAAGCTTGTTCAGTTTAAAAAACATGAAGTCCTGCAACACTTGTTGTTATCAGCATTTGAAAAAGGCAGCAATGCCGAAACGCGTCATGCTGTTTAATTAAAGATTGCAAGTTCCTAGACCCGTGTGTGCTCAGATCTTTTTCCTGTGGAGAGCAGTCTAGATCTTGGATTTGGATATTTGGTGCGGTCACAAGCACCCAGAGTGCCCATCCTAAAGCAGCCCGGCAGAGTGAGTGGCGCACGTGTTGGATTCCAAAGTTCTTCGTAAATGCCGGACTGCCGCTGCCCTTAATTACAGCGTTCTCAAACACTTGCTGTCACTGACTACAGTGTATCATTGGATGGGATCAAATGCGGCAGGATGAGGGTTGTGTGAAACCTGCAACACGGCACTCGCTACATTGGTGTGCGAAAGGGAAGCAGCGAGCGCTGCCCACTGTGGTATTGAGGTACTTACCGAGAGTGCCTGCACCCATGGACTCGGAGTGCCGGGAGCAGGGTATTCCTCTACGCCCACCTCTGGTTCTCCGCCTATCAGAGCGAAGCTTGTTCCGTTTAAAATACATGAAGTCCTGCAACACTTGTTGTTATCAGCATTTGAAAAAGGCAGCAATGCCGAAACGCGTCATGCTGTTTAATTAAAGATTGCAAGTTCCTCGACCCGTGTGTGCTCAGATCTTTTTCCTGTGGAGAGCAGTCTAGATCTTGGATTTGGATATTTGGTGCGGCCACAAGCACCCAGAGCGCCCATCCTAAAGCAGCCCGGCAGAATGAGTGGCGCACATGTTGGATTCCAAACTTCTTGGTAAATGCCGGACCGCCGCTGCCCTTAATTACAGCGTTCTCAAACACTCGCTGTCACTGACTACAGTGTATCATTGGATGGGATCAATGCGGCAGGATGAGGGTTGTGTGAAACCTGCAACACGGCACTCGCTACTTTGATGTGCGAAAGGGGAAGCAGCGAGCGCCGCCCACTGTGGTATTGAGGTACTTACCGAGAGCGCCTGCACCCATGGACTCGGAGTGCCGGGACCGAGGTATTCCTCTACGCCCACCTCTGGTTCTCCGCCTATCAGAGCAAAACTTGTTCCATTTAAAAAACATGAAGTCCTGCAACACTTGTTGTTATCAGCATTTGAAAAAGGCAGCAATGCCGAAACGCGTCATGCTGTTTAATTAAAGATTGCAAGTTCCTCGACCCGTGTGTGCTCAGATCTTTTTCCTGTGGAGAGCAGTCTAGATCTTGGATTTGGATATTTGGTGCGGCCACAAGCACCCAGAGCGCCCATCCTAAAGCAGCCCGGCAGAGTGAGTGACGCACGTGTTGGATTCCAAAGTTCTTGGTAAATGCCGGACCGCCGCTGCCCTTAATTACAGGGTTCTCAAACACTCGCTGTCACTGACTACAGTGTATCATTGGATGGGATCAATGCGGCAGGATGAGGGTTGTGTGAAACCTGCAACACGGCACTCGCTACATTGGTGTGCGAAAGGGGAAGCAGCGAGCTCCGCCCACTGTGGTATTGAGGTACTTACCGACGAGCGCCTGCACCCATGGACTCGGAGTGCCGGGACCGGGGTATTCCTCTATGCCCACCTCTGGTTCTCCGCCTATCAGAGCGAAGCTTGTTCCGTTTAAAAAACATGAAGTCCTGCAACACTTGTTGTTATCAGCATTTGAAAAAAGGCAGCAATGCCGAAACGCGTCATGCTGTTTAATTAAAGATTGCAAGTTCCTCGACCCGTGTGTGCTCAGATCTTTTTCCTGTGGAGAGGAGTCTAGATCTTGGATTTGGATATTTGGTGCGGCCACAAGCACCCAGAGCGCCCATCCTAAAGCAGCCCGGCAGAGTGAGTGGCGCACGTGTTGGATTCCAAAGTTCTTGGTAAATGCCGGACCGCCGCTGCCCTTAATTACAGGGTTCTCAAACACTCGCTGTCACTGACTACAGTGTATCATTGGATGGGATCAATGCGGCAGGATGAGGGTTGTGTGAAACCTGCAACACGGCACTCGCTACATTGGTGTGCGAAAGGGGAAGCAGCGAGCGCCGCCCACTGTGGTATTGAGGTACTTACCGAGAGCGCCTGCACCCATGGACTCGGAGTGCCGGGACCGGGGTATTCCTCTACACCCACCTCTGGTTCTCCGCCTATCAGAGCGAAGCTTGTTCCGTTTAAAAAACATGAAGTCCTGCAACACTTGTTGTTATCAGCATTTGAAAAAGGCAGCAATGCCGAAACGCGTCATGCTGTTTAATTAAAGATTGCAAGTTCCTCGACCCGTGTGTGCTCAGATCTTTTTCCTGTGGAGAGGAGTCTAGATCTTGGATTTGGATATTTGGTGCGGCCACAAGCACCCAGAGTGCCCATCCTAAAGCAGCCTGGCAGAGTGAGTGGCGCACGTGTTGGATTCCAAAGTTCTTGGTAAATGCCGGACCGCCGCTGCCCTTAATTACAGCGTTCTCAAACACTCGCTGTCACTGACTACAGTGTATCATTGGATGGGATCAATGCGGCAGGATGAGGGTTGTGTGAAACCTGCAAGACGGCACTCGCTACTTTGATGTGCGAATGGGGAAGCAGCGAGCGCCGTCCACTGTGGTATTGAGGTACTTACCGAGAGCGCCTGCACCCATGGACTCGGAGTGCCGGGACCGGGGTATTCCTCTACGCCCACCTCTGGTTCTCCGCCTATCAGAGCGAAGCTTGTTCCGTTTAAAAAACATGAAGTCCTGCAACACTTGTTGTTATCAGCATTTGAAAAAAGGCAGCAATGCCGAAACGCGTCATGCTGTTTAATTAAAGATTGCAAGTTCCTCGACCCGTGTGTGCTCAGATCTTTTTCCTGTGGAGAGGAGTCTAGATCTTGGATTTGGATATTTGGTGCAGCCACAAGCACCCAGAGCGCCCATCCTAAAGCAGCCCGGCAGAGTGAGTGGCGCACGTGTTGGATTCCAAAGATCTTGGTAAATGCCGGACCGCCGCTGCCCTTAATTACAGCGTTCTCAAACACTCGCTGTCACTGACTACAGTGTATCATTGGATGGGATCAATGCGGCAGGATGAGGGTTGTGTGAAACCTGCAACACGGCACTCGCTACTTTGGTGTGCGAAAGGGGAAGCAGCGAGCGCCGTCCACTGTGGTATTGAGGTACTTACCGAGAGCGCCTGCACCCATGGACTCGGAGTGCCGGGACCGGGGTATTCCTCTACGCCCACCTCTGGTTCTCCGCCTATCAGAGCGAAGCTTGTTCCAGTTTAAAAAACATGAAGTCCTGCAACACTTGTTGTTATCAGCATTTGAAAAAGGCAGCAATGCCGAAACGCGTCATGCTGTTTAATTAAAGATTGCAAGTTCCTCGACCCGTGTGTGCTCAGATCTTTTTCCTGTGGAGAGGAGTCTAGATCTTGGATTTGGATATTTGGTGCGGCCACAAGCACCCAGAGTGCCCATCCTAAAGCAGCCCGGCAGAGTGAGTGGCGCACGTGTTGGATTCCAAAGTTCTTGGTAAATGCCGGACCGCCGCTGCCCTTAATTACAGCGTTCTCAAACACTCGCTGTCACTGACTACAGTGTATCATTGGATGGGATCAATGCGGCAGGATGAGGGTTGTGTGAAACCTGCAACACGGCACTCGCTATTTTGATGTGCGAATGGGGAAGCAGCGAGTGCCGTCCACTGTGGTATTGAGGTAGTTACCGAGAGCGTCTGCACCCATGGACTTGGAGTGCCGGGACTGGGGCATTCCTCTTCACCCACCTCTGGTTCTCCGCCTATCAGAGCGAAACTTGTTCCGTTTAAAAAACATGAAGTCCTGCAACACTTGTTGTTATCAGCATTTGAAAAAGGCAGCAATGCCGAAACGCGTCATGCTGTTTAATTAAACATTGCAAGTTCCTCGACCCGTGTGTGCTCAGATCTTTTTCCTGTGGAGAGGAGTCTCGATCTTCGATTTGGATATTTTGTGCAGCCACAAGCACCTAGAGCGCCCGTCCTAAAGCAGCCCGGCAGAGTGAGTGGCGCACGTGTTGGATTCCAAAGATCTTGGTAAATGCCGGACCGCCGCTGCCGTTAATTACAGCATTCTCAAACACTCGCTGTCACTGACTACAGTGTATCATTGGATGGGATCAATGCGGCAGGATGAGGGCTGTGTGAAACCTGCAACACGGCACTCGCTACTTTGGTGTGCGAAAGGGAAGCAGCGAGCGCCGTCCACTGTGGTATTGAGGTACTTACCGAGAGCGCCTGCACCCATGGACTCGGAGTGCTGGGACCGGGGTATTCCTCTATGCCCACCTCTGGTTCTCCGCCTATCAGAGCGAAGCTTGTTCAGTTTAAAAAACATGAAGTCCTGCAACACTTGTTGTTATCAGCATTTGAAAAAGGCAGCAATGCCGAAACGCGTCATGCTGTTTAATTAAAGATTGCAAGTTCCTAGAGCCGTGTGTGCTCAGATCTTTTTCCTGTGGAGAGCAGTCTAGATCTTGGATTTGGATATTTGGTGCGGTCACAAGCACCCAGAGTGCCCATCCTAAGGCAGCCCAGCAGAGTGAGTGGCGCACATGTTGGATTCCAAAGTTCTTCGCAAATGCCGGACTGCCGCTGCCCTGAATTACAGCGTTCTCAAACAGTCGCTGTCACTGACTACAGTGTATCATTGGATGGGATAAATGCTGCAGGATGAGGGTTGTGTGAAACCTGCAACACGGCACTCGCTACTTTGATGTGCGAAAGGGAAGCAGCGAGCGCCGCCCACTGTGGTATTGAGGTACTTACCGAGAGCGCCTGCACCCATGGACTCTGGAGTGCCGGGACCGGGGTATTCCTCTACGCCCACCTCTGGTTCTCTGCCTATCAGAGCGAAACTTGTTCAATTTAAAAAACATGAAGTCCTGCAACACTTGTTGTTATAAGCATTTAAAAAAGGCAGCAATGCCGAAACGCGTTATGCTGTTTAATTAAAGATTGCAAGTTCCTCGACCCGTGCGTGCTCAGATCATTTTCCTGTGGAGAGGAGTCTAGATTTTGGATTTGGATATTTGGTGCGGCCACAAGCACCCAGAGCGCCCATCCTAAAGCAAGCTCGGCAGAGTGAGTGACGCACGTGTTGGATTCCAAAGTTCTTGGTAAATGCCGGACCGCCGCTGGCCTTAATTACAGCGTTCTCAAACACTTGCTGTCACTGACTACAGTGTATCATTGGATGGGACCAATGCGGCAGGATGAGGGTTGTGTGAAACCTGCAACACAGCACTCGCTACATTGGTGTGCGAAAGGGAAGCAGCGAGCGCTGCCCACTGTGGTATTGAGGTACTTACCGAGAGCGCCTGCACCCATGGACTCGGAGTGCCGGGACCAGGGTATTCCTCTACGCCCACCTCTGGTTCTCCGCCTATCAGAGCGAAGCTTGTTCCGTTTAAAAAACATGAATTCCTGCAACACTTGTTGTTATCAGCATTTGAAAAAAGGCAGCAATGCCGAAACGCGTCATGCTGTTTAATTAAAGATTGCAAGTTCCTCGACCCGTGTGTGCTCAGATCTTTATCCTGTGGAGAGCAGTCTAGATCTTGGATTTGGATATTTGGTGCGGCCACAAGCACCCAGAGCGCCCATCCTAAAGCAGCCCGGCAGAATGAGTGGCGCACATGTTGGATTCCAAAGTTCTTCGTAAATGCCGGACTGCAGCTGCCCTTAATTACAACGTTCTCAAACACTCGCTGTCACTGACTACAGTGTATCATTGGATGGGATCAATGCGGCAGGATGAGGGTTGTGTGAAACCTGCAACACGGCACTCGCTACTTTGATGTGCGAAAGGGGAAGCAGCGAGCGCCGCCCACTGTGGTATTGAGGTACTTACCGAGAGCGCTTGCACCCATGGACTCGGAGTGCCGGGACCGGGGTATTCCTCTACGCCCACCTCTGGTTCTCCACCTATCAGAGCAAAGCTTGTTTTGTTTAAAAAACATGAAGTCCTGCAACACTTGTTGTTATCAGCATTTGAAAAAGGCAGCAATGCCGAAACGCGTCATGCTGTTTAATTAAAGATTGCAAGTTCCTCGACCCGTGTGTGCTCAGATCTTTTTCCTGTGGAGAGGAGTCTCGATCTTGGATTTGGATATTTTGTGCAGCCACAAGCACCTAGAGCGCCCGTCCTAAAGCAGCCCGGCAGAGTGAGTGGCGCACGTGTTGGATTCCAAAGATCTTGGTAAATGCCGGACCGCCGCTGCCCTTAATTACAGCGTTCTCAAACACTCGCTGTCACTGACTACAGTGTATCATTGGATGGGATCAATGCGGCAGGATGAGGGCTGTGTGAAACCTGCAACACGGCACTCGCTACTTTGGTGTGCGAAAGGGGAAGCAGCGAGCGCCGCCCACTGTGGTATTGAGGCACTTACCGAGAGCGCCTGCACCCATGGACTCGGAGTGCCGGGACTGGGGTATTCCTCTATGCCCACCTCTGGTTCTCCGCCTATCAGAGCAAAGCTTGTTCAGTTTAAAAAACATGAAGTCCTGCAACACTTGTTGTTATCAGCATTTGAAAAAGGCAGCAATGCCGAAACGCGTCATGCTGTTTAATTAAAGATTGCAAGTTCCTCGACCCGTGTGTGCTCAGATCTTTTTCCTGTGGAGAGCAGTCTAGATCTTGGATTTGGATATTTGGTGCGGCCACAAGCACCCAGAGCGCCCATCCTAAAGCAGCCCGGCAGAATGAGTGGCGCACATGTTGGATTCCAAACTTCTTCGTAAATGCCGGACTACCGCTGCCCTTAATTACAGCGTTCTCAAACACTCGCTGTCACTGACTACAGTGTATCATTGGATGGGATCAATGCGGCAGGATGAGGGTTGTGTGAAACCTGCAACACGGCACTCGCTACTTTGATGTGCGAAAGGGAAGCAGCGAGCGCCGCCCACTGTGGTATTGAGGTACTTACCGAGAGCGCCTGCACCCATGGACTCGGAGTGCCGGGACCGAGGTATTCCTCTACGCCCACCTCTGGTTCTCCGCCTATCAGAGCAAAACTTGTTCCATTTAAAAAACATGAAGTCCTGCAACACTTGTTGTTATCAGCATTTGAAAAAGGCAGCAATGCCGAAACGCGTCATGCTGTTTAATTAAAGATTGCAAGTTCCTCGACCCGTGTGTGCTCAGATCTTTTTCCTGTGGAGAGCAGTCTAGATCTTGGATTTGGATATTTGGTGCGGCCACAAGCACCCAGAGCGCCCATCCTAAAGCAGCCCGGCAGAGTGAGTGACGCACGTGTTGGATTCCAAAGTTCTTGGTAAATGCCGGACCGCCGCTGCCCTTAATTACAGGGTTCTCAAACACTCGCTGTCACTGACTACAGTGTATCATTGGATGGGATCAATGCGGCAGGATGAGGGTTGTGTGAAACCTGCAACATTGCACTCGCTACATTGGTGTGCGAAAGGGGAAGCAGCGAGCTCCGCCCACTGTGGTATTGAGGTACTTACCACGAGTGCCTGCACCCATGGACTCGGAGTGCCGGGACCGGGGTATTCCTCTACGCCCACCTCTGGTTCTCCGCCTATCAGAGCGAAGCTTGTTCCGTTTAAAAAACATGCAGTCCTGCAACACTTGTTGTTATCAGCATTTGAAAAAAGGCAGCAATGCCGAAACGCGTCATGCTGTTTAATTAAAGATTGCAAGTTCCTCAACCCGTGTGTGCTCAGATCTTTTTCCTGTGGAGAGGAGTCTAGATCTTGGATTTGGATATTTGGTGCGGCCAAAAGCACCCAGAGCGCCCATCCTAAAGCATCCCGGCAGAGTGAGTGGCGCACGTGTTGGATTCCAAAGTTCTTGGTAAATGCCGGACCGCCGCTGCCCTTAATTACAGGGTTCTCAAACACTCGCTGTCACTGACTACAGTGTATCATTGGATGGGATCAATGCGGCAGGATGAGGGTTGTGTGAAACTTGCAACACGGCACTCGCTACATTGGTGTGCGAAAGGGGAAGCAGCGAGCTCCGCCCACTGTGGTATTGAGGTACTTACTGAGAGCGCCTGCACCCATGGACTCGGAGTGCCGGGACCGGGGTATTCCTCTACATCCACCTCTGGTTCTCCACCTATCAGAGCGAAGCTTGTTCCGTTTAAAAAACATGAAGTCCTGCAACACTTGTTGTTATCAGCATTTGAAAAAGGCAGCAATGCCGAAACGCGTCATGCTGTTTAATTAAAGATTGCAAGTTCCTCGACCCGTGTGTGCTCAGATCTTTTTCCTGTGGAGAGGAGTCTAGATCTTGGATTTGGATATTTGGTGCGGCCACAAGCACCCAGAGTGCCCATCCTAAAGCAGCCTGGCAGAGTGAGTGGCGCACGTGTTGGATTCCAAAGTTCTTGGTAAATGCCGGACCGCCGTTGCCCTTAATTACAGCGTTCTCAAACACTCGCTGTCACTGACTACAGTGTATCATTGGATGGGATCAATGCGGCAGGATGAGGGTTGTGTGAAACCTGCAAGACGGCACTCACTATTTTGATGTGCGAAAGGGGAAGCAGCGAGTGCCGTCCACTGTGGTATTGAGGTAGTTACCGAGAGCGTCTGCACCCATGGACTTGGAGTGCCGGGACTGGGACATTCCTCTTCACCCACCTCTGGTTCTCCGCCTATCAGAGCGAAACTTGTTCCGTTTAAAAAACATGAAGTCCTGCAACACTTGTTGTTATCAGCATTTGAAAAAGGCAGCATGCCGAAACGCGTCATGCTGTTTAATTAAACATTGCAAGTTCCTCGACCCGTGTGTGCTCAGATCTTTTTCCTGTGGAGAGGAGTCTCGATCTTCGATTTGGATATTTTGTGCAGCCACAAGCACCTAGAGCGCCCGTCCTAAAGCAGCCCTGCAGAGTGAGTGGCGCACGTGTTGGATTCCAAAGATCTTGGTAAATGCCGGACCGTCGCTGCCGTTAATTACAGCATTCTCAAACACTCGCTGTCACTGACTACAGTGTATCATTGGATGGGATCAATGCGGCAGGATGAGGGCTGTGTGAAACCTGCAACACGGCACTCGCTACTTTGGTGTGCGAAAGGGGAAGCAGCGAGCGCCGTCCACTGTGGTATTGAGGTACTTACCGAGAGCGCCTGCACCCATCGACTCGGAGTGCTGGGACCGGGGTATTCCTCTATGCCCACCTCTGGTTCTCCGCCTATCAGAGCGAAGCTTGTTCAGTTTAAAAAACATGAAGTCCTGCAACACTTGTTGTTATCAGCATTTGAAAAAGGCAGCAATGCCGAAACGCGTCATGCTGTTTAATTAAAGATTGCAAGTTCATAGAGCCGTGTGTGCTCAGATCTTTTTCCTGTGGAGAGCAGTCTAGATCTTGGATTTGGATATTTGGTGCGGTCACAAGCACCCAGAGTGCCCATCCTAAGGCAGCCCAGCAGAGTGAGTGGCGCACGTGTTGGATTCCAAAGTTCTTCGTAAATGCCAGACTGCCGCTGCCCTGAATTACAGCGTTCTCAAACACTCGCTGTCACTGACTACAGTGTATCATTGGATGGGATAAATGCTGCAGGATGAGGGTTGTGTGAAACCTGCAACACGGCACTCGCTACTTTGATGTGCGAAAGGGGAAGCAGCGAGCGCCGCCCACTGTGGTATTGAGGTACTTACCGAGAGCGCCTGCACCCATGGACTCTGAGTGCCGGGACCGGGGTATTCCTCTACGCCCACCTCTGGTTCTCTGCCTATCAGAGCGAAACTTGTTCAATTTAAAAAACATGAAGTCCTGCAACACTTGTTGTTATAAGCATTTAAAAAAGGCAGCAATGCCAAAACGCGTTATGCTGTTTAATTAAAGATTGCAAGTTCCTCGACCCGTGCGTGCTCAGATCATTTTCCTGCGGAGAGGAGTCTAGATTTTGGATTTGGATATTTGGTGCGGCCACAAGCACCCAGAGCGCCCATCCTAAAGCAAGCTGGCAGAGTGAGTGACGCACGTGTTGGATTCCAAAGTTTTTGGTAAATGCCGGAACGCCGCTGGCCTTAATTACAGCGTTCTCAAACACTTGCTGTCACTGACTAGTGTATCATTGGATGGGACCAATGCGGCAGGATGAGGGTTGTGTGAAACCTGCAACACAGCACTCGCTACATTGGTGTGCGAAAGGGGAAGCAGCGAGCGCTGCCCACTGTGGTATTGAGGTACTTACCGAGAGCGCCTGCACCCATGGACTCGGAGTGCCGGGACCAGGGTATTCCTCTACGCCCACCTCTGGTTCTCCGCCTATCAGAGCGAAGCTTGTTCCGTTTAAAAAACATGAATTCCTGCAACACTTGTTGTTATCAGCATTTGAAAAAAGGCAGCAATGCCGAAACGCGTCATGCTGTTTAATTAAAGATTGCAAGTTCCTCGACCCGTGTGTGCTCAGATCTTTATCCTGTGGAGAGCAGTCTAGATCTTGGATTTGGATATTTGGTGCGGCCACAAGCACCCAGAGCGCCCATCCTAAAGCAGCCCGGCAGAATGAGTGGCGCACATGTTGGATTCCAAAGTTCTTCGTAAATGCCGGACTGCAGCTGCCCTTAATTACAGCGTTCTCAAACACTCGCTGTCACTGACTACAGTGTATCATTGGATGGGATCAATGCGGCAGGATGAGGGTTGTGTGAAACCTGCAACACGGCACTCGCTACATTGGTGTGCGAAAGGGAAGCAGCGAGCGCCGCCCACTGTGGTATTGAGGTACTTACCGAGAGCGCCTGCACCCATGGACTCTGGAGTGCCGGGACCGGGGTATTCCTCTACGCCCACCTCTGGTTCTCTGCCTATCAGAGCGAAACTTGTTCCATTTAAAAAACATGAAGTCCTGCAACACTTGTTGTTATCAGCATTTGAAAAAGGCAGCAATGCCGAAACGCGTTATGCTGTTTAATTAAAGATTGCAAGTTCCTCGACCCGTGTGTGCTCAGATCTTTTTCCTGTGGAGAGGAGTCTAGATTTTGGATTTGGATATTTGGTGCGGCCACAAGCACCCAGAGCGCCCATCCTAAAGCAAGCCTGGCAGAGTGAGTGGCGCACGTGTTGGATTCCAAAGTTCTTGGTAAATGCCGGAACGCCGCTGGCCTTAATTACAGCGTTCTCAAGCACTTGCTGTCACTGACTACAGTGTATCATTGGATGGGACCAATGCGGCAGGATGAGGGTTGTGTGAAACCTGCAACACAGCACTCGCTACATTGGTGTGCGAAAGGGGAAGCAGCGAGCGCCGTCCACTGTGGTATTGAGGTACTTACCGAGAGCGCCTGCACCCATGGACTCGGAGTGCTGGGACCAGGGTATTCCTCTACGCCCACCTCTGGTTCTCCGCCTATCAGAGCGAAGCTTGTTCCGTTTAAAAAACATGAAGTCCCGCAACACCTGTTGTTATCAGCATTTGAAAAAGGTAGCAATGCCGAAACGCGTCATGCGGTTTAATTAAAGATTGCAAGTTCCTCGACCCGTGTGTGCTCAGATCTTTTTCCTGTGGAGAGGAGTCTCGATCTTGGATTTGGATATTTTGTGCAGCCACAAGCACCTAGAGCGCCCGTCCTAAAGCAGCCCGGCAGAGTGAGTGGCGCACGTGTTGGATTGCAAAGTTCTTCGTAAATGCCGGACTGCCGCTGCCCTTAATTACAGCGTTCTCAAACACTCGCTGTCACTGACTACAGTGTATCATTGGATGGGATCAATGCGGCAGGATGAGGGTTGTGTGAAACCTGCAACACGGCACTCGCTACTTTGATGTGTGAAAGGGGCAGCAGCGAGCGCCGCCCACTGTGGTATTGAGGTACTTACCGAGAGCGCCTGCACCCATGGACTCGGAGTGCCGGGACCGGGGTATTCCTCTACGCCCACCTCTGGTTCTCCGCCTATCAGAGCGAAACTTGTTCCGTTTAAAAAACATGAAGTCCTGCAACACTTGTTGTTATCAGCATTTGAAAAAGGCAGCAATGCCGAAACGCGTCATGCTGTTTAATTAAAGATTGCAAGTTCCTCGACCCGTGTGTGCTCAGATCTTTTTCCTGTGGAGAGGAGTCTAGATCTTGGATTTGGATATTTGGTGCGGCCACAAGCACCCAGAGCGCCCATCCTAAAGCAGCCCGGCAGAGTGAGTGGCGCACGTGTTGGATTCCAAAGTTCTTGGTAAATGCCGGACCGCCGCTGCCCTTAATTACAGGGTTCTCAAACACTCGCTGTCACTGACTACAGTGTATCATTGGATGGGATCAATGCGGCAGGATGAGGGTTGTGTGAAACCTGCAACACAGCACTCGCTACATTGGTGTGCGAAAGGGGAAGCAGCGAGCGCCGCCCACTGTGGTATTGAGGTACTTACCGAGAGCGCCTGCACCCATGGACTCGGAGTGCCGGGACCGGGGTATTCCTCTACGCCCACCTCTGGTTCTCCACCTAACAGAGCGAAGCTTGTTCCATTTAAAAAACATGAAGTCCTGCAACACTTGTTGTTATCAGCATTTGAAAAAAGGCAGCAATGCCGAAACGCGTCATGCTGTTTAATTAAAGATTGCAAGTTCCTCGACCCGTGTGTGCTCAGATCTTTTTCCTGTGGAGAGGAGTCTAGATCTTGGATTTGGATATTTGGTGCGGCCACAAGCACCCAGAGCGCCCATCCTAAAGCATCCCGGCAGAGTGAGTGGCGCACGTGTTGGATTCCAAAGTTCTTGGTAAATGCCGGACCGCCGCTGCCCTTAATTACAGGGTTCTCAAACACTCGCTGTCACTGACTACAGTGTATCATTGGATGGGATCAATGCGGCAGGATGAGGGTTGTGTGAAACCTGCAACATGGCACTCGCTACATTGGTGTGCGAAAGGGGAAGCAGCGAGCTCCGCCCACTGTGGTATTGAGGCACTTACTGAGAGCGCCTGCACCCATGGACTCGTAGTGCCGGGACCAGGGTATTCCTCTACGCCCACCTCTGGTTCTCCGCCTATCAGAGCAAAGCTTGTTCCATTTAAAAAACATGAAGTCCTGCAACACTTGTTGTTATCAGCATTTGAAAAAGGCAGCAATGCCGAAACGCGTCATGCTGTTTAATTAAAGATTGCAAGTTCCTCGACCCGTTTGTGCTCAGATCTTTTTCCTGTGGAGAGGAGTCTAGATCTTGGATTTGGATATTTGGTGCGGCCACAAGCACCCAGAGCGCCCATCCTAAAGCAGACTGGCAGAGTGAGTGGCGCACGTGTTGGATTCCAATGTTCTTGGTAAATGCCGGACCACCGCTGCCCTTAATTACAGCGTTCTCAAACACTCGCTGTCACTGACTACAGTGTATCATTGGATGGGATCAATGTGGCAGGATGAGGGTTGTGTGAAACCTGCAAGACGGCACTCGCTACTTCGATGTGTGAAAGGGGAAGCAGCGCGCGCAGCCCACTGTGGTATTGAGGTACTTACCGAGATCACCTGCAGCCATGGACTCGGAGTGCCGGGACCAGGGTATTCCTCTACGCCCACCTCTGGTTCTCCACCTATCAGAGCGAAGCTTGTTCTGTTTAAAACACATGAAGTCCCGCAACACCTGTTGTTATCAGCATTTGAAAAAGGTAGCAATGCCGAAACACGTCATGCGATTTAATTAAAGATTGCAAGTTCCTCGACCCGTGTGTGCTCAGATCTTTTTCCTGTCGAGAGGAGTCTAGATCTTAGATTTGGATATTTTATGCAGCCACAAGCACCTAGAGCGCCCGTCCTAAAGCAGCCCGGCAGAGTGAGTGGCGCACGTGTTGGAATCCAAAGATCTTGGTAAATGCCATACCGTCGCTGCCCTTAATTATAGCGTTCTCAAACACTCGCTGTCACTGACTACAGTGTATCATTGGATGGGATCAATGCAGCAGGATGAGGGCTGTGTGAAACCTGCAACACGGCACTCGCTACTTTGGTGTGCGAAAGGGGAAGCAACGAGCGCCGCCCACTGTGGTATTGAGGTACTTACCGAGAGCGCCTGCACCCATGGACTCTGAGTGCCGGGACCGGGGTATTCCTCTATGCCCACCTCTGGTTCTCCGCCTATCAGAGCGAAGCTTGTTCAGTTTAAAAAACATCAAGTCCTGCAACACTTGTTGTTATCAGCATTTGAAAAAAGGCAGCAATGCCGAAACGCGTCATGCTGTTTAATTAAAGATTGCAAGTTCCTCGACCTGTGTATGCTCAGATCTTTTTCCTGTGGAGAGCAGTCTAGATCTTGGATTTGGATATTTGGTGCGGTCACAAGCACCCAGAGCGCCCATCCTAAAGCAGCCCGGCAGAGTGAGTGGCGCACCTGTTGGATTCCAAAGTTCTTCGCAAATGCCGGACTGCCGCTGCCCTTAATAACAGCGTTCTCAAACACTCGCTGTCACTGACTACAGTGTATCATTGGATGGGATCAATGCGGCAGGATGAGGGTTGTGTGAAACCTGCAACACGGCACTCGCTACTTTGATGTGCGAAAGGGGAAGCAGCGAGCGCCGCCCACTGTGGTATTGAGGTACTTACCGAGAGCGCCTGCACCCATGGACTCTGAGTGCCGGGACCGGGGTATTCCTCTATGCCCACCTCTGGTTCTCTGCCTATCAGAGCGAAACTTGTTCCATTTAAAAAACATGAAGTCCTGCAACACTTGTTGTTATCAGCATTTGAAAAAGGCAGCAATGCCGAAACGCGTTATGCTGTTTAATTACAGATTGCAAATTCCTCGACCCGTGTGTGCTCAGATCTTTTTCCTGTGGAGAGGAGTCTAGATTTTGGATTTGGATATTTGGTGCGGCCACAAGCACCCAGAGCGCCCATCCTAAAGCAAGCTGGCAGAGTGAGTGACGCACGTGTTGGATTCCAAAGTTTTTGGTAAATGCCGGAACGCCGCTGCCCTTAATTACAGCGTTCTCAAACACTCGCTGTCACTGACTACAGTGTATCATTGGATGGGATCAATGCGGCAGGATGAGGGTTGTGTGAGACCTGCAACACGGCACTCGCTACTTTGATGTGCGAAAGGGGAAGCAGCGAGCGCCGCCCACTGTGGTATTGAGGTACTTACCGAGAGCGCCTGCACCCATGGACTCGGAGGGCCGGGACCGGGGTATTCCTCTACGCCCACCTCTGGTTCTCCGCCTATCAGAGCGAAACTTGTTCCATTTAAAAAACATGAATTCCTGCAACACTTGTTGTTATCAGCATTTGAAAAAGGCAGCAATGCCGAAACGCGTCATGCTGTTTAATTAAAGATTGCAAGTTCCTCGACCCGTGTGTGCTCAGATCTTTTTCCTGTGGAGAGGAGTCTAGATTTTCGATTTG
Organism: Calotriton arnoldi; assembly: GCA_963921515.1. Classification (NCBI taxonomy): domain Eukaryota; kingdom Metazoa; phylum Chordata; class Amphibia; order Caudata; family Salamandridae; genus Calotriton; species Calotriton arnoldi. The sequence continues at coordinate 126,382 of CAWUFW010012294.1, forward strand.
GATATTTGGTGCAGCCACAAGCACCCAGAGCGCCCATCCTAAAGCAGCCTGGCAGAGTGAGTGGCGCACGTGTTGGATTCCAAAGTTCTTGGTAAATGCCGGAACGCTGCTGGCCTTAATTACAGCATTCTCAAACACTCGCTGTCACTGACTACAGTGTATCATTTGATGGGATCAATGCGGCAGGATGAGGGTTGTGTGAAACCTGCAACACGGCACTCGCTACTTTGATGTGCGAAAGGGGAAGCAGCGAGCGCCGCCCACTGTGGTATTGAGGTACTTACCGAGAGCGCATACACCCATGGACTCGGAGTGCCGGGACCGGGGTATTCCTCTACGCCCACCTCTGGTTCTCCACCTATCAGAGGGAAGCTTGTTTTGTTTAAAAAACATGAAGTCCCGCAACACCTGTTGTTATCAGCATTTGAAAAAGGTAGCAATGCCGAAACGCGTCATGCGGTTTAATTAAAGATTGCAAGTTCCTCGACCCGTGTGTGCTCAGATCTTTTTCCTGTGGAGAGGAGTCTCGATCTTGGATTTGGATATTTTGTGCAGCCACAAGCACCTAGAGCGCCCGTCCTAAAGCAGCCCGGCAGAGTGAGTGGCGCACGTGTTGGATTCCAAAGATCTTGGTAAATGCCGGACCGCAGCTGCCCTTAATTACAGCGTTCTCAAACACTCGCTGTCACTGACTACAGTGTATCATTGGATGGGATCAATGCCGCAGGATGAGGGCTGTGTGAAACCTGCAACACGGCACTCGCTACTTTGGTGTGCGAAAGGGGAAGCAGCGAGCGCCGCCCACTGTGGTATTGAGGTACTTACCGAGAGCGCCTGCACCCATGGACTCGGAGTGCCGGGACCGGGGTATTCCTCTATGCCCACCTCTGGTTCTCCGCCTATCAGAGCGAAGCTTGTTCAGTTTAAAAAACATGAAGTCCTGCAACACTTGTTGTTATCAGCATTTGAAAAAGGCAGCAATGCTGAAACGCGTCATGCTGTTTAATTAAAGATTGCAAGTTCCTAGACCCGTGTGTGCTCAGATCTTTTTCCTGTGGAGAGCAGTCTAGATCTTGGATTTGGATATTTGGTGCGGTCACAAGCACCCAGAGTGCCCATCCTAAGGCAGCCCGGCAGAGTGAGTGGCCACGTGTTGGATTCCAAAGTTCTTCGCAAATGCCAGACTGCAGCTGCCCTGAATCACAGCATTCTCAAACACTTGCTGTCACTGACTAGTGTATCATTGGATGGGATCAATGCGGCATGATGAGGGTTGTGTGAAACCTGCAACACGGCACTCGCTACATTGGTGTGCGAAAGGGGAAGCAGCGAGCGCCGCCCACTGTGCTATTGAGGTACTTACCGAGAGCGTCTGCACCCATGGACTCTGAGTGCCGGGACCGGGGTATTCCTCTACGCCCACCTCTGGTTCTCTGCCTATCAGAGCGAAACTTGTTCCATTTAAAAAACATGAAGTCCTGCAACACTTGTTGTTATCAGCATTTGAAAAAGGCAGCAATGCCGAAACGCGTTATGCTGTTTAATTACACATTGCAAATTCCTCGACCCGTGTGTGCTCAGATCCTTTTCCTGTGGAGAGGAGTCTAGATTTTGGATTTGTATATTTGGTGCGGCCACAAGCACCCAGAGCGCCCATCCTAAAGCAAGCTGGCAGAGTGAGTGACGCACGTGTTGGATTCCAAAGTTTTTGGTAAATGCCGGAACGCCGCTGGCCTTAATTACAGCGTTCTCCAGCACTTGCTGTCACTGACTAGTGTATCATTGGATGGGACCAATGCGGCAGGATGAGGGTTGTGTGAAACCTGCAACACAGCACTCGCTACATTGGTGTGCGAAAGGGGAAGCAGCGAGCGCCGTCCACTGTGGTATTGAGTTACTTACCGAGAGCGCCTGCACCCATGGACTCGGAGTGCCGGGACCAGGGTATTCCTCTACGCCCACCTCTGGTTCTCCGCCTATCAGAGCGAAGCTTGTTCCATTTAAAAAACATGAAGTCCTACAACACTTGTTGTTATCAGCATTTGAAAAAAGGCAGCAATGCCGAAACGCGTCATGCTGTTTAATTAAAGATTGCAAGTTCCTCGACCCGTGTGTGCTCAGATCTTTTTCCTGTGGAGAGCAGTCTAGATCTTGGATTTGGATATTTGGTGCGGCCACAAGCACCCAGAGCGCCCATCCTAAAGCAGCCCGGAAGAATGAGTGGCGCACATGTTGGATTCCAAAGTTCTTCGTAAATGCCGGACTGCCGCTGCCCTTAATTACAGCGTTCTCAAACACTTGCTGTCACTGACTACAGTGTATCATTGGATGGGATCAATGCGGCAGGATGAGGGTTGTGTGAAACCTGCAACACGGCACTCGCTACTTTGATGTGCTAAAGGGGAAGCAGCGAGCACCGCCCACTGTGGTATTGAGGTACTTACCGAGAGCGCCTGCACCCATGGACTCGGAGTGCCGGGACCGGGGTATTCCTCTACGCCCACCTCTGGTTCTCCACCTATCAGAGCGAAGCTTGTTTTGTTTAAAAAACATGAAGTCCCGCAACACCTGTTGTTATCAGCATTTGAAAAAGGTTGCAATGCCGAAACGCGTCATGCGGTTTAATTAAAGATTGCAAGTTCCTCGACCCGTGTGTGCTCAGATCTTTTTCCTGTGGAGAGGAGTCTCGATCTTGGATTTGGATATTTTGTGCAGCCACAAGCACCTAGAGCGCCCGTCCTAAAGCAGCCCGGCAGAGTGAGTGGCGCACGTGTTGGATTCCAAAGATCTTGGTAAATGCCGGACCGCCGCTGCCTTTAATTACAGCGTTCTCAAACACTCGCTGTCACGGACTACAGTGTATCATTGGATGGGATCAATGCCGCAGGATGAGTGCTGTGTGAAACCTGCAACACGGCACTCGCTACTTTGGTGTGCGAAAGGGGAAGCAGCAAGCGCCGCCCACTGTGGTATTGAGGTACTTACCGAGAGCGCCTGCACCCATGGACTCGGAGTGCCGGGACCGGGGTATTCCTCTACGCCCACCTCTGGTTCTCCACCTATCAGAGCGAAGCTTGTTTAGTTTAAAAAACATGAAGTCCCGCAACACCTGTTGTTATCAGCATTTGAAAAAGGTAGCAATGCCGAAACGCGTCATGCGGTTTAATTAAAGATTGCAAGTTCCTCGACCCGTGTGTGCTCAGATCTTTTTCCTGTGGAGAGGAGTCTCGATCTTGGATTTGGATATTTTGTGCAGCCACAAGCACCTAGAGCGCCCGTCCTAAAGCTGCCCGGCAGAGTGAGTGGCGCACGTGTTGGATTGCAAAGTTCTTCGTAAATGCCGGACTGCCGCTGCCCTTAATTACAGTGTTCTCAAACACTCGCTGTCACTGACTACAGTGTATCATTGGATGGGATCAATGCGGCAGGATGAGGGTTGTGTGAAACCTGCAACACGGCACTCACTATTTTGATGTGTGAAAGGGGCAGCAGCGAGCGCCGCCCACTGTGGTATTGAGGTACTTACAGAGAGCGCCTGCACCCATGGACTCGGAGTGCCGGGACCGGGGTATTCCTCAACGCCCACCTCTGGTTCTCCGCCTATCAGAGCGAAACTTGTTCCGTTTAAAAAACATGAAGTCCTGCAACACTTGTTGTTATCAGCATTTGAAAAAGGCAGCAATGCCGAAACGAGTCATGCTGTTTAATTAAAGATTGCAAGTTCCTCGACCCGTGTGTGCTCAGATCTTTTTCCTGTGGAGAGGAGTCTAGATCTTGGATTTGGATATTTGGTGCGGCCACAAGCACCCAGAGCGCCCATCCTAAAGCAGCCCGGCAGAGTGAGTGGCGCACGTGTTGGATTCCAAAGTTCTTGGTAAATCCCAGACCGCCGCTGCCCTTAATTACAGGGTTCTCAAACACTCGCTGTCACTGAGTACAGTGTATCATTGGATGGGATCAATGCGGCAGGATGAGGGTTGTGTGAAACCTGCAACACAGCACTCGCTACATTGGTGTGCGAAAGGGGAAGCAGCGAGCGCCGTCCACTGTGGTATTGAGTTACTTACCGAGAGCGCCTGCACCCATGGACTCGGAGTGCCGGGACCAGGGTATTCCTCTACGCCCACCTCTGGTTCTCCGCCTATCAGAGCGAAGCTTGTTCCATTTAAAAAACATGAAGTCCTACAACACTTGTTGTTATCAGCATTTGAAAAAGGCAGCAATGCCGAAACGCGTCATGCTGTTTAATTAAAGATTGCAAGTTCCTCGACCCGTGTGTGCTCAGATCTTTTTCCTGTGGAGAGCAGTCTAGATCTTGGATTTGGATATTTGGTGCGGCCACAAGCACCCAGAGCGCCCATCCTAAAGCAGCCCGGAAGAATGAGTGGCGCACATGTTGGATTCCAAAGTTCTTCGTAAATGCCGGACTGCCGCTGCCCTTAATTACAGCGTTCTCAAACACTTGCTGTCACTGACTACAGTGTATCATTGGATGGGATCAATGCGGCAGGATGAGGGTTGTGTGAAACCTGCAACACGGCACTCGCTACTTTGATGTGCGAAAGGGGAAGCAGCGAGCACCGCCCACTGTGGTATTGAGGTACTTACCGAGAGCGCCTGCACCCATGGACTCGGAGTGCCGGGACCGGGGTATTCCTCTACGCCCACCTCTGGTTCTCCACCTATCAGAGCAAAGCTTGTTTTGTTTAAAAAACATGAAGTCCCGCAACACCTGTTGTTATCAGCATTTGAAAAAGGTTGCAATGCCGAAACGCGTCATGCGGTTTAATTAAAGATTGCAAGTTCCTCGACCCGTGTGTGCTCAGATCTTTTTCCTGTGGAGAGGAGTCTCGATCTTGGATTTGGATATTTTGTGCAGCCACAAGCACCTAGAGCGCCCGTCCTAAAGCAGCCCGGCAGAGTGAGTGGCGCACGTGTTGGATTCCAAAGATCTTGGTAAATGCCGGACCGCCGCTGCCTTTAATTACAGCGTTCTCAAACACTCGCTGTCACGGACTACAGTGTATCATTGGATGGGATCAATGCCGCAGGATGAGGGCTGTGTGAAGCCTGCAACACGGCACTCGCTACTTTGGTGTGCGAAAGGGGAAGCAGCAAGCGCCGCCCACTGTGGTATTGAGGTACTTACCGAGAGCGCCTGCACCCATGGACTCGGAGTGCCGGGACCGGGGTATTCCTCTACGCCCACCTCTGGTTCTCCACCTATCAGAGCGAAGCTTGTTTAGTTTAAAAAACATGAAGTCCCGCAACACCTGTTGTTATCAGCATTTGAAAAAGGTAGCAATGCCGAAATCCGTCATGCGGTTTAATTAAAGATTGCAAGTTCCTCGACCCGTGTGTGCTCAGATCTTTTTCCTGTGGAGAGGAGTCTAGATCTTGGATTTGGATATTTGGTGCGGCCACAAGCACCCAGAGCGCCCATCCTAAAGCAGCCCGGCAGAGTGAGTGGCGCACGTGTTGGATTCCAAAGTTCTTGGTAAATCCCAGACCGCCGCTGCCCTTAATTACAGGGTTCTCAAACACTCGCTGTCACTGAGTACAGTGTATCATTGGATGGGATCAATGCGGCAGGATGAGGGTTGTGTGAAACCTGCAACACAGCACTCGCTACATTGGTGTGCGAAAGGGGAAGCAGCGAGCTCCGCCCACTGTGGTATTGATGTACTTACCGAGAGCGCCTGCACCCATGGACTCGGAGTGCCGGGACCGGGGTATTCCTCTACGCCCACCTCTGGTTCTCCACCTAACAGAGCGAAGCTTGTTCCATTTAAAAAACATGAAGTCCTGCAACACTTGTTGTTATCAGCATTTGAAAAAAGGCAGCAATGCCGAAACGCGTCATGCTGTTTAATTAAAGATTGCAAGTTCCTCGACCCGTGTGTGCTCAGATCTTTTTCCTGTGGAGAGGAGTCTAGATCTTGGATTTGGATATTTGGTGCGGCCAAAAGCACCCAGAGCGCCCATCCTAAAGCATCCCGGCAAAGTGAGTGGCGCACGTGTTGGATTCCAAAGTTCTTGGTAAATGCCGGATCGCCGCTGCCCTTAATTACAGGGTACTCAAACACTCGCTGTCACTGACTACAGTGTATCATTGGATGGGATCAATGCGGCAGGATGAGGGTTGTGTGAAACCTGCAACATGGCACTCGCTACATTGGTGTGCGAAAGGGGAAGCAGCGAGCTCCGCCCACTGTGGTATTGAGGCACTTACTGAGAGCACCTGCACCCATGGACTCGTAGTGCCCGGACCAGGGTATTCCTCTACGCCCACCTCTGGTTCTCCGCCTATCAGAGCGAAGCTTGTTCCATTTAAAAAACATGAAGTCCTGCAACACTTATTGTTATCAGCATTTGAAAAAAGGCACCCGTTTGTGCTCAGATCTTTTTCCTGTCGAGAGGAGTCTAGATCTTAGATTTGGATATTTTATGCAGCCACAAGCACCTAGAGCGCCCGTCCTAAAGCAGCCCGGCAGAGTGAGTGGCGCACGTGTTGGAATCCAAAGATCTTGGTAAACGCCATACCGTCGCTGCCCTTAATTATAGCGTTCTCAAACACTCGCTTCCACTGACTACAGTGTATCATTGGATGGGATCAATGCGGCAGGATGAGGGATGTGTGAAACCTGCAACACGGCACTCTCTACCTTGATGTGCGAAAGGGGAAGCAGCGAGCGCCGCCCACTGTGGTATTGAGGTACTTACCGAGAGCGCCTGCACCCATGGACTCTGAGTGCCGGGACCGGGGTATTCCTCTACGCCCACCTCTGGTTCTCTGCCTATCAGAGCGAAACTTGTTCCATTTAAAAAACATGAAGTCCTGCAACACTTGTTGTTATCAGCATTTGAAAAAGGCAGCAATGCCGAAACGCGTTATGCTGTTTAATTACAGATTGCAAATTCCTTGACCCGTGTGTGCTCAGATCTTTTTCCTGTGGAGAGGAGTCTAGATTTTGGATTTGGATATTTGGTGCGGCCACAAGCACCCAGAGCACCCATCCTAAAGCAAGCTGGCAGAGTGAGTGACGCACGTGTTGGATTCCAAAGTTTTTGGTAAATGCCGGAACGCCGCTGGCCTTAATTACAGCGTTCTCCAGCACTTGCTGTCACTGACTAGTGTATCATTGGATGGGACCAATGCGGCAGGATGAGGGTTGTGTGAAACCTGCAACACAGCACTCGCTACATTGGTGTGCGAAAGGGGAAGCAGCGAGCGCCGTCCACTGTGGTATTGAGGTACTTACCGAGAGCGCCTGCACCCATGGACTCGGAGTGCCGGGACCAGGGTATTCCTCTACGCCCACCTCTGGTTCTCCGCCTATCAGAGCGAAGCTTGTTCCGTTTAAAAAACATGAAGTCCTACAACACTTGTTGTTATCAGCATTTGAAAAAGGCAGCAATGCCGAAACGCGTCATGCTGTTTAATTAAAGATTGCAAGTTCCTCGACCCGTGTGTGCTCAGATCTTTTTCCTGTGGAGAGCAGTCTAGATCTTGGATTTGGATATTTGGTGCAGCCACAAGCACCCAGTGCGCCCATCCTAAAGCAGCACGGAAGAATGAGTGGCGCACATGTTGGATTCCAAAGTTCTTCGTAAATGCCGGACTGCCGCTGCCCTTAATTACAGCGTTCTCAAACACTCACTGTCACTGACTACAGTGTATCATTGGATGGGATCAATGCGGCAGGATGAGGGTTGTGTGAAACCTGCAACACGGCACTCGCTACTTTGATGTGCGAAAGGGGAAGCAGCGAGCGCCAGCCAATGTGGTATTGAGGTACTTACCGAGAGCGCCTGCACCCATGGACTCGGAGTGCCGGGACCGGGGTATTCCTCTACGCCCACCTCTGGTTCTCCACCTATCAGAGCGAAGCTTGTTTTGTTTAAAAAACATGAAGTCCCGCAACACCTGTTGTTATCAGCATTTGAAAAAGGTAGCAATGCCGAAACGCGTCATGCGGTTTAATTAAAGATTGCAAGTTCCTCGACCCGTGTGTGCTCAGATCTTTTTCCTGTGGAGAGGAGTCTCGATCTTGGATTTGGATATTTTGTGCATCCACAAGCACCTAGAGCGCCCGTCGTAAAGCAGCCCGGCAGAGTGAGTGGCGCACGTGTTGGATTCCAAAGATCTTGGTAAATGCCGGACCGCTGCTGCCCTTAATTACAGCGTTCTCAAACACTCGCTGTCACTGACTACAGTGTATCATTGGATGGGATCAATGCCGCAGGATGAGGGCTGTGTGAAACCTGCAACACGGCACTCGCTACTTTGGTGTGCGAAAGGGGAAGCAGCGAGCGCCGCCCACTGTGGTATTGAGGTACTTACCGAGAGCGCCTGCACCCATGGACTCGGAGTGCCGGGACCGGGGTATTCCTCTATGCCCACCTCTGGTTCTCCGCCTATCAGAGCGAAGCTTGTTCAGTTTAAAAAACATGAAGTCCTGCAACACTTGTTGTTATCAGCATTCGAAAAAGGCAGCAATGCCGAAACGCGTCATGCTGTTTAATTAAAGATTGCAAGTTCCTAGACCCGTGTGTGCTCAGATCTTTTTCCTGTGGAGAGCAGTCTAGATCTTGGATTTGGATATTTGGTGCGGTCACAAGCACCCAGAGTGCCCATCCTAAGGCAGCCCAGCAGAATGAGTGGCACACATGTTGGATTCCAAAGTTCTTCGTAAATGCCGGACTGCCGCTGCCCTGAATTACAGCGTTCTCAAACACTCGCTGTCACTGACTACAGTGTATCATTGGATGGGATCAATGCGGCAGGATGAGGGTTGTGTGAAACCTTCAACACGGCACTCGCTACTTTGATGTGCGAAAGGGGAAGCAGCGAGCGCCGCCCACTGTGGTATTGAGGTACTTACCGAGAGCGCCTGCACCCATGGACTCGGAGGGCCGGGACCGGGGTATTCCTCTACGCCCACCTCTGGTTCTCCGCCTATCAGAGCGAAACTTGTTCCATTTAAAAAACATGAATTCCTGCAACACTTGTTGTTATCAGCATTTGAAAAAGGCAGCAATGCCGAAACGCGTCATGCTGTTTAATTAAAGATTGCAAGTTCCTCGACCCGTGTGTGCTCAGATCTTTTTCCTGTGGAGAGGAGTCTAGATTTTCGATTTGGATATTTGGTGCAGCCACAAGCCCCAGAGCGCCCATCCTAAAGCAGCCTGGCAGAGTGAGTGACGCACGTGTTGGATTCCAAAGTTTTTGGTAAATGCCGGAACGCTTCTGGCCTTAATTACAGCATTCTCAAACACTTGCTATCACTGACTAGTGTATCATTGGATGGGATCAATGCGGCAGGATGAGGGTTGTGTGAAACCTGCAACACGGCACTCGCTACATTGGTGTGCGAAAGGGGAAGCAGCGAGCGCCGCCCACTGTGGTATTGAGGTACTTACCGAGAGCGTCTGCACCCATGGACTCGGAGTGCCGGGACCAGGGTATTCCTCTACGCCCACCTCTGGTTCTCCGCCTATCAGAGCGAAGCTTGTTCCGTTTAAAAAACATGAAGTCCTGCAACACGTGTTGTTATCAGCATTTGAAAAAAGACAGCAATGCCGAAACGCGTCATGCTGTTTAATTAAAGATTGCAAGTTCCTCGACCCGTGTGTGCTCAGATCTTTTTCCTGTGGAGAGCAGTCTAGATCTTGGATTTATATATTTGGTGCGGCCACAAGCACCCAGAGCGCCCATCCTAAAGCAGCCCGGCAGAATGAGTGGTGCACATGTTGGATTCCAAAGTTCTTCGTAAATGCCGGACTGCCGCTGCCCTTAATTACAGCGTTCTCAAACACTCGCTGTCACTGACTACAGTGTATCATTGGATGGGATCAATGCGGCAGGATGAGGGTTGTGTGAAACCTGCAACACGGCACTTGCTACTTTGATGTGCGAAAGGGGAAGCAGCGAGCGCCGGCCACTGTGGTATTGAGGTACTTACCGAGAGCGCCTGCACCCATGGACTCGGAGTGCCGGGACCGGGGTATTCCTCCACGCCCACCTCTGGTTCTCCACCTATCAGAGCGAAGCTTGTTTTGTTTAAAAAACATGAAGTCCCGCAACACCTGTTGTTATCAGCATTTGAAAAAGGTAGCAATGCCGAAACGCGTCATGCGGTTTAACTAAAGATTGCAAGTTCCTCGACCCGTGTGTGCTCAGATCTTTTTCCTGTGGAGAGGAGTCTCGATCTTGGATTTGGATATTTTGTGCAGCCACAAGCACCTAGAGCGCACGTCCTAAAGCAGCCCGGCAGAGTGAGTGGCGCACGTGTTGGATTGCAAACTTCTTCGTAAATGCCGGACTGCCGCTGCCCTTAATTACAGTGTTCTCAAACACTCGCTGTCACTGACTACAGTGTATCATTGGATGGGATCAATGCGGCAGGATGAGGGTTGTGTGAAACCTGCAACACGGCACTCACTACTTTGATGTGCGAAAGGGCAGCAGCGAGCGCCGCCCACTGTGGTATTGAGGTACTTACAGAGAGCGCCTGCACCCATGGACTCGGAGTGCCGGGACCGGGGTATTCCTCAACGCACACCTCTGGTTCTCCGCCTATCAGAGCGAAACTTGTTCCGTTTAAAAAACATGAAGTCCTGCAACACTTGTTGTTATCAGCATTTGAAAAAGGCAGCAATGCTGAAACGCGTCATGCTGTTTAATTAAAGATTGCAAGTTCCTCGACCTGTGTGTGCTCAGATCTTTTTCCTGTGGAGAGCAGTCTAGATCTTGGATTTGGATATTTGGTGTGGCCACAAGCACCCAGAGCGCCCATCCTAAAGCAGCCCGGCAGAGTGAGTGGCGCACGTGTTGGATTCCAAAGATCTTGGTAAATGCCGGACCGCCGCTGCCCTTAATTACAGCGTTCTCAAACACTCGCTGTCACTGACTACAGTGTATCATTGGATGGGATCAATGCGGCAGGATGAGGGCTGTGTGAAACCTGCAACACGGCACTCGCTACTTTGGTGTGCGAAAGGGGAAGCAGCGAGCGCCGCCCACTGTGGTATTGAGGTACTTACCGAGAGCGCCTGCACCCATGGACTCGGAGTGCCGGGACCGGGGTATTCCTCTATGCCCACCTCTGGTTCTCCGCCTATCAGAGCAAAGCTTGTTCAGTTTAAAAAACATGAAGTCCTGCAACACTTGTTGTTATCAGCATTTGAAAAAGGCAGCAATGCCGAAATGCGTCATGCTGTTTAATTAAAGATTGCAAGTTCCTAGACCCGTGTGTGCTCAGATCTTTTTCCTGTGGAGAGCAGTCTAGATCTTCGATTTGGATATTTGGTGCGGTCACAAGCACCCAGAGTGCCCATTCTAAGGCAGCGCGGCAGAGTGAGTGGCGCATGTGTTGGATTCCAAAGTTCTTCGCAAATGCCGGACTGCCGCTGCCCTGAATTACAGCGTTCTCAAACACTCGCTGTCACTGACTACAGTGTATCATTGGATGGGATCAATGCGGCAGGATGAGGGTTGTGTGAAACCTGCAACACGGCACTCGCTACTTTGATGTGCGAAAGGGGAAGCAGCGAGTGCCACCCACTGTGGTATTGAGGTACTTACCGAGAGCGTCTGCACCCATGGACTCGGAGTGCCGGGACCATGGTATTCGTCTACGCCCACCTCTGGTTCTCCGCCTATCAGAGCGAAGCTTGTTCCGTTTAAAAAACATGAAGTCCTGCAACACGTGTTGTTATCAGCATTTGAAAAAAGACAGCAATGCCGAAACGCGTCATGCTGTTTAATTAAAGATTGCAAGTTCCTCGACCCGTGTGTGCTCAGATCTTTTTCCTGTGGAGAGCAGTCTAGATCTTGGATTTGGATATTTGGTGCGGCCACAAGCACCCAGAGCGCCCATCCTAAAGCAGCCCAGCAGAATGAGTGGTGCACATGTTGGATTCCAAAGTTCTTCGTAAATGCCGGACTGCCGCTGCCCTTAATTACAGCGTTCTCAAACGCTCGCTGTCACTGACTACAGTGTATCATTGGATGGGATCAATGCGGCAGGATGAGGGTTGTGTGAAACCTGCAACACGGCACTCGCTACTTTGATGTGCGAATGGGGAAGCAGCGAGCACCGCCCACTGTGGTATTGAGGTACTTACCCAGAGCGCCTGCACCCATGGACTCGGAGTGCCGGGACCGGGGTATTCCTCTACGCCCACCTCTGGTTCTCCAACTATCAGAGCGAAGCTTGTTTTGTTTAAAAAACATGAAGTCCCGCAACACCTGTTGTTATCAGCATTTGAAAAAGGTAGCAATGCCGAAACGCGTCATGCGGTTTAATTAAAGATTGCAAGTTCCTCGACCCGTGTGTGCTCAGATCTTTTTCCTGTGGAGAGGAGTCTCGATCTTGGATTTGGATATTTTGTGCAGCCACAAGCACCTAGAGCGCCCGTCCTAAAGCAGCCCGGCAGAGTGAGTGGCGCACGTGTTGGATTCCAAAGATCTTGGTAAATGCCGGACCGCCGCTGCCCTTAATTACAGCGTTCTCAAACACTCGCTGTCACTGACTACAGTGTATCATTGGATGGGATCAATGCGGCAGGATGAGGGCTGTGTGAAACCTGCAACACGGCACTCGCTACTTTGGTGTGCGAAAGGGGAAGCAGCGAGCGCCGCCCACTGTGGTATTGAGGCACTTACCGAGAGCGCCTGCACCCATGGACTCGGAGTGCCGGGACTGGGGTATTCCTCTATGCCCACCTCTGGTTCTCCGCCTATCAGAGCAAAGCTTGTTCAGTTTAAAAAACATGAAGTCCTGCAACACTTGTTGTTATCAGCATTTGAAAAAGGCAGCAATGCCGAAACGCATCATGCTGTTTAATTAAAGATTGCAAGTTCCTAGACCCGTGTGTGCTCAGATCTTTTTCCTGTGGAGAGCAGTCTAGATCTTGGATTTGGATATTTGGTGCGGTCACAAGCACCCAGAGTGCCCATTCTAAGGCAGCCCGGCAGAGTGAGTGACGCACGTGTTGGATTCCAAAGTTCTTCGCAAATGCCGGACTGCCGCTGCCCTGAATTACAGCGTTCTCAAACACTTGCTGTCACTGACTAGTGTATCATTGGATGGGACAAATGCGGCAGGATGAGGGTTGTGTGAAACCTGCAACACAGCACTCGCTACATTGGTGTGCGAAAGGGGAAGCAGCGAGCGCTGCCCACTGTGGTATTGAGGTACTTACCGAGAGTGCCTGCACCCATGGACTCGGAGTGCCGGGAGCAGGGTATTCCTCTACGCCCACCTCTGGTTCTCCGCCTATCAGAGCGAAGCTTGTTTCGTTTAAAATACATGAAGTCCTGCAACACTTGTTGTTATCAGCATTTGAAAAAAGGCAGCAATGCCGAAACGCGTCATGCTGTTTAATTAAAGATTGCAAGTTCCTCGACCCGTGTGTGCTCAGATCTTTTTCCTGTGGAGAGCAGTCTAGATCTTGGATTTGGATATTTGGTGCGGCCACAAGCACCCAGAGTGCCCATCCTAAAGCAGCCCGGCAGAATGAGTGGCGCACATGTTGGATTCCAAACTTCTTCGTAAATGCCGGACTACCGCTGCCCTTAATTACAGCGTTCTCAAACACTCGCTGTCACTGACTACAGTGTATCATTGGATGGGATCAATGCGGCAGGATGAGGGTTGTGTGAAACCTGCAACACGGCACTCGCTACTTTGATGTGCGAAAGGGGAAGCAGCGAGCGCCGCCCACTGTGGTATTGAGGTACTTACCGAGAGCGCCTGCACCCATGGACTCGGAGTGTCGGGACCGGGGTATTCCTCTACGCCCACCTCTGGTTCTCCGCCTATCAGAGCAAAACTTGTTCCATTTAAAAAACATGAAGTCCTGCAACACTTGTTGTTATCAGCATTTGAAAAAGGCAGCAATGCCGAAACGCGTCATGCTGTTTAATTAAAGATTGCAAGTTCCTCGACCCGTGTGTGCTCAGATCTTTTTCCTGTGGAGAGCAGTCTAGAGCTTGGATTTGGATATTTGGTGCGGCCACAAGCACCCAGAGCGCCCATCCTAAAGCAGCCTGGCAGAGTGAGTGACACACGTGTTGGATTCCAACGTTTTTGGTAAATGCCGGACCGCCGCTGCCCTTAATTACAGGGTTCTCAAACACTCGCTGTCACTGACTACAGTGTATCATTGGATGGGATCAATGCGGCAGGATGAGGGTTGTGTGAAACCTGCAACACGGCACTCGCTACATTGGTGTGTGAAAGGGGAAGCAGCAGGTGCCGCCCACTGTGGTATTGAGGTACTTACCGAGAGCGCCTGCACCCATGGACTCGGAGTGCCGGGACCGGGGTATTCCTCTACGCCCGCCTCTGGTTCTCCGCCTATCAGAGCGAAGCTTGTTCCGTTTAAAAAACATGAAGTCCTGCAACACTTGTTGTTATCAGCATTTGAAAAAGGCAGCAATGCCGAAACGCGTCATGCTGTTTAATTAAAGATTGCAAGTTCCTTGACCCGTGTGTGCTCAGATCTTTTTCCTGTGGAGAGCAGTCTAGATCTTGGATTTGGATTTTTGGTGCGGCCACAAGCACCCAGAGCGCCCATCCTAAAGCAGCCCGGCAGAATGAGTGGCGCACGTGTTGGAGTCCAAAGTTCTTCGTAAATGCCGGACTGCCGCTGCCCTTAATTACAGCGTTCTCAAACACTCGCTGTCACTGACTACAGTGTATCATTGGATGGGATCAATGTGGCAGGATGAGGGTTGTGTGAAACCTGCAACACGGCACTCACTACTTTGATGTGCGAAAGGGGCAGCAGCGAGCGCCGCCCACTGTGGTATTGAGGTACTTACAGAGAGCGCCTGCACCCATGGATTCGGAGTGCCGGGACCGGGGTATTCCTCTACGCCCACCTCTGGTTCTCCGCCTATCAGAGCGAAACTTGTTCCGTTTAAAAAACATGAAGTCCTGCAACACTTGTTGTTATCAGCATTTGAAAAAGGCAGCAATGCCGAAACGCGTCATGCTGTTTAATTAAAAATTGCAAGTTCCTCGACCCGTGTGTGCTCAGATCTGTTTCCTGTGGAGAGGAGTCTATATTTTGGATTTGGATATTTGGTGCGGCCACAAGCACCCAGAGCGCCCATCCTAAAGCAACCTGGCAGAGTGAGTGACGCACGTGTTGGATTCCAAAGTTTTTGGTAAATGCCAGAACGCCGCTGGCCTTAATTACAGTGTTCTCAAACACTTGCTGTCACTGACTAGTGTACCATTGGATGGTATCAATGTGGCAGGATGAGGGTTGTGTGAAACCTGCAACACGGCACTCGCTACATTGGTGTGCGAAAGGAGAAGCAGCGAGCGCCGCCCACTGTGGTATTGAGGTACTTACCGAGAGCGCCTGCACTCATGGACTCGGAGTGCCGGGGCCGGGGTATTCCTCTACGCCCACCTCTGGTTCTCCGCCTATCAGAGCGAAGCTTGTTCCGTTTAAAAAACATGAAGTCCTGCAACACTTGTTGTTATCAGCATTTGAAAAAGGCAGCAATGCCAAAACGCGTCATGCTGTTTAATTAAAGATTGCAAGTACCTCGACCCGTGTGTGCTCAGATCTTTTTCCTGTGGAGAGGAGTCTAGATCTTGGATTTGGATATTTGGTGCGGCCACAAGCACCTAGAGCGCCCATCCTAAAGCAGCCCGGCAGAGTGAGTGGCGCACGTGTTGGATTCCAAAGTTCTTGGTAAATGCCGGAACGCCGCTGCCCTTAATTACAGCGTTCTCAAACACTCGCTGTCACTGACTACAGTGTATCATTGGATGGGATCAATGCGGCAGGATGAGGGTTGTGTGAAACCTGCAACACGGCACTCGCTACTTTGGTGTGCGAAAGGGGAAGCAGCGAGCACCACCCACTGTGGTAATGAGGTACTAACTGAGAGCGCCTGCACCCATGGAGTCAGAGTGCTGGGACCGGGGTATTCCTCTATGCCCACCTCTGGTTCTCCGCCTATCAGAGCGAAGGTTGTTCCGTTTAAAAAACATGAATTCCTGCAACACTTGTTGTTATCAGCATTTGAAAAAGGCAGCAATGCAGAAACAAGTCATTCTGTTTAATTAAAGATTGCAAGTTCCTCAACCCGTGACTGCTGAGATCTTTTTCCTGTGGAGAGGAGCCTAGATCTTGGATTTGGATATATATATATATATATATATATATATATATATTGGAGTATTGGATTTGGATATATATATATATATATATTGGAGTATTTGATTTGGTGATTTGGTGTTTTACCAGCGGTACGCCCTCTCGATCAGGAGCTACGCGGTGTGCCTGCAGCTTTGGTCGGTGCATGGAACTGCAACGCATCGCCCCCCCTGGTACAGTCAATTTCCACATGGAGGTTACCGTTACCTGGGGAGAGAGGAGGCAATATTGAATTGCCTGAGAAGGGGGACAGAAAGTGCCTTGGCCTTCCGGACGACTGGGTTCATCAGCCACAGAGTGGGGCATCACATGGTGTTGTGCAATACCCCATCACGGCATGGGACTGCTCTGAGGACTCCATCTACCAGCATGCTGTGGTCTGGGAGGAGTAGCGCGAGGTGCCACTGTATCATCGAGGCGGAAGGAGGGGTAAGTGACCAGCTGACTGGGTGAGGTCACTGTTAAAAGACCACTTGAGCTGACCGCCAGAGATGAAGAGAGATCATGAGAACGGGCACTGAGGAAAGCCATTAAGGGCTGAAATGCGTCTGCCAGCATTTCATAGACTCGTAATGCCAGCGCTATATCATCAATAAAGCCAATTTTTGTACCCCAGAGCTGTGCCGCAATCCTTTTTTTACTTAGAGGGAGTATTGGATTTGGTGTTTTGCCAGCAGGCAGGCTGCTGGCCAAGCGGTACGCCCTCTTGATCAGGAGCTATGCGGTGTGCCTGCAGCTTTGGTCGGTGCATAGAACTGCAACGCGTCGCCCCCCCTGGTACAGTCGATTTCCACATGGAGGTTACCGTTACCTGGGGAGAGAGGAGGCAATATTGAATTGCCTGAGAAGGGGGACAGAAAGTGGCTTGGCCTTCCGGACGACTGCGGCAGTGTGGGGTTCATCAGCCACAGATTGGGGCATCACATGGTGTTGTGCAATACCCCATCACGGCATGGGACTGCTCTGAAGACTCCATCTACCAGCATGCCGTGGTCTGGGAGGAGTAGCGCGAGGTGCCGCTGTATCATTGAGGCGGAAGGAGGGGCAAGTGACCAGCTGACTGGGCGAGGTCGCTGCTAAAAGACCACTTGAGATGACCCCCAGAGATGAAGAGAGATCATGAGAACGGGCACTGAGGAAAGCCATTAAGGGCTGAAACGCGTCTGCCAGCGTTTCATGGACTTGTAATGCCAGCGCTATATCATCAATAAAGCCAATTTTTGTACCCCGGAGCTGTGCCGCACTCCTTTTTAGGTCTCGGCCTGGCGAAAGCAGCGCACGCGCTGCTCTGCCATGCAGAGGCTTCTTGGAATCGATACGATTCCAGAAGCCTCGTCCCAGCTCCGCCTTAAGTTTTGATTCGTGCGCGTCGTTTTGCATCACAAATTATGCCAAAGGCAGTGCAATGATTGCACTGAAGGCATGTCACTCGCTGCTTGTTGCCACCCTGTCTCCTTTTATCCACGCCCTGCGGGATTGGATCTCTTACCGGCGGCGTGACACAGTAGGTTTATTATTTGCTTGCTGCACTTTTTTTTTTTAACAATTGCATATGTTTGTCTGTGGAATGCATTGTATGTTTGCATGCTATTTTGTATGGAATTGCATGTGTTTGTCTGTGGAATGCATTGTATGTTTGCATGCTATTTTGTATGGAATTGCATGTGTTTGTCTCTGGAAAGCATTGTATGTTTGCATGCTATTTTGTATTGTCTTATTATTATTAGCTACTTTGTTGTTATGCGGTTATTTTTTAAATGTGCAGATGGTGGGGGAGTTTGAAGGGGATACTTTGTAACTGTCCGCTTAATGCTGTTTTTTCTTTTTCTAGGTTTGTCGCGATTACGAGCCTCGTTGCCAAACGAGCAGAGAGCAGGGCGGAGCGCAGCTACATGGAGGTAAGAGTCTGTTATATTTTATAATCTGTGTTTGTTTAATCTGGTTTTTATTTTACAGGTCCGCGTGATTACGGGCCCCATTGCCAAGCGAGCATAGCATGGCGGAGCGCAGCAATACTAAGGTATGTTTCTTTTGCGTTATGTTTTGTTTTGTAGGGATGCTTATTTTTTGTTGTTGCCAATTGTGTGTTTTGTAATGTGTTTATTTTTTATTTTTTACAGGTCCGGTGTGATTACCAGCCCCCTTGCCAAGCCAGCATAGCATGGCGGAGCGCAGCAATACTAAGCTACGTTTCTTTTGCGTTGGCGCACCTGAGGGCGGAGCGCTGCTACATGGAGGTAACAGTCTGTGATATTTTATACTGTGTGTTTGTTTAATCTTATTTTTTTTTTTACAGGTCCGGCGTGATTATGGGCCCCATTGCCAAGCAAGCAGAGGATGGCGGAGCGCAGCGATCCAAAGGTACGTTTTTTTTGCGTTATGTTATGTTTTGTAGGGATGATTATTTTTTGTTGTTGCCAATTCTGTGTATGTTTAATGTGTTTATTTTTTTACAGGTCTGGCATGATTACATGTCTCATTGCCAAGCGAGCAGAGGATGGCGGAGCGCAGCGATCCAAAGGTACTTTTTTTTGTGTTATGTTATGTTTTGTAGGGATGATTATTTTTTGTTGTTGCCAATTGTGTGTTTGTTTCATGTGGTTTTTTTTTACAGGTCCGGTGTGATGAGCAGATAGCATGGCGGACTGCAGCTATAGTAAGGTAAGGGGTATGTTTTTTTTTTTAACATGTTGCCAATTGTACTTTTTGTATTGTAATATGCACGTTTTGTAATGAATCTGCAATTTTTTTGTTTTTTTTCTGAACTTTACTTGGCGAATGCGAGCACAGAGCAGGGCGGATCGCAGCAATCCAAAGGTACGTTTTTTTGGCGTTATGTTATGTTTTGTAGGGATGGTTATTTTTTGTTGTTGCCAATTGTGTGTTTGTTTCATGTGTGTTAGAGTCTGTTATATTTTATATTCTGTGTTTGTTCAATATGTTTACTTTTTTACAGGTCCGGCGTGATTACGGGCCCCATTGCCAAGAGAGCAGAGAGTAGGGCGGAGCGCAGCTACATGGAGGTAAGAGTCTGTTTTATTTTACATTGTGATTTTGTTTTAATATGTTTATTTTTTTACAGGTCCGGCAACCAGACGGAGGTAAGGAGAGCTATGCAATGTTTAACATGTGTTTTTAATATTGTTTAATATATGCGTTTTATATTTTAATGGGTAAGTCCTTTTTTTAATTTTCTTTTGCCATTTTGTTTTGTACTTTATAATACATGTTACAAAAGTGCTTTTTCTATTTAAGAATATGCGCCTTTTGTATGGAATCTGCCAAGTTTGGTTGTCTTCTAGAACTTTCCTCGTTGATCGGTAGCAGAGAACAGGGCGGAGCGTACCACAAGGGAGGTAAGTTTTTCTTGAAGTTTGTTATCTTTTTACTTTATTGTATGATAAATGCGTTTTATATTATGGTGTGTAATTTTTTTTTTCCCCTTTCTGTTATTATGTGCTTTGTTATGTTTTTTTATATGTAAATTTTTGTATGGAATCTGCCAACTTTGTTTTTTTTCTCGAACTTTACTAGCCGGACGTTAACACACAGGTAAGGTTTTTTTAAAGTTTGTTATCTTTTTACTTTATTGTACGATAAATGCGTTTTATATCATGGTGTGTAAATAATTTGTTCCCCTTTGTGTTATTATGTGCTTTGTTTTGTTTTTTAATATGCACATTTTTGGATCGAATCTGCCAACTTTGTTTGTTTTCTCGAACTTTCCTAGCCGAACGCTAACACAGCAGGGCGGAGCAAAGTTATAGGGAGGTAAGTTTTTTTATTTTTTGTTTTACATTTGGTATTTTTTGTGCAATATATGTGTTTTGTGTGTTGCTGTTGCAATCTTTTTTGCCATTTCTGTTTTTAATGTAGTTGTGGAATTTTATAATGTACACGTTTTTAGGATCTGTAGCTAATCTGTAAACTTTGTTTGTTTTTTAGAAGTTTCATTCGCGGACAGTAGCAGATAGCAAGGCGGCGTGCAATTACAAAGAGGTAAGTGTTTTTTGGGTACCATGTGTTTTTGGATTATTCTGCAGTATATGCCTTTAGTAGTAATTTTATGCACGTTTTTGGATTGTATCTGCCGACTTTGGTTGTTTTTTGCACTTTCCTTTTCGGACGCTAGCAGAAAGCATCACGGAGCGCAACCAGACGGAGGTAAGAGAGCTATGTAATGTTTAATATGTGTTTTTAATATTGTTTAATATATGCATTTTATATTTTGATGGGTAAGTCCTTTTTTTAATTTTCTTTTGCCGTTTTATTTTGTATTTTTTAATATATGTTACGGAAGTGCTTTTTGTATTTTACAATATGCGCCTTTTCTATGGAATCTGCCAAGTTTGGTTGTGTTCTAGAACTTTCCTCGTTAATCAGTAGCAGAGAACAGGGCGGAGCGTACCAAAAGGGAGGTAAGTTTATTTTAAAAGTTTGTTATCTTTTTACTTTATTGTACGATAAATGCGTTTTTTATCATGGCGTGCGAATACATTTTTACCATTTCTGTTATTATGTGCTTTGTGATGTTTTTTAATATGCACATTTTTGCATCGAATCAGCCAACTTTGTTTGTTTTCTCGAACTTTCCTACGCGAACGCTAACACACAACAGGGCGGAGCGCAGTTAAAGGGAGGTAAGTTTTTTTTGTTTTTGTTTTACATTTGGTAATTTCAATATGTTTACTTTTTTACAGGTCCGGCGTAATTACGGGCCCCATTGCCAAGCGAGCAGAGAGTACGGCGGAGCGCAGCTACATGGAGGTAAGAGTCTGTTTTATTTTACATTGTGATTTTGTTTTAATATGTTGATTTTTTTACAGGTCCGGCAACCAGACGAAGGTAAGGAGAGCTATGTAATGTTTAACATGTGTTTTTAATAATGTTTAATATATGCGTTTTATATTTTAATGGGTACGTACTTTTTAAAATTTTCTTTTGCCATTTTGTTTTGTACTTTAGAATACATGGCTTAGGGTCTCTCCATGTTTAGTTTTTGTTATACTTTTTCATTTACTAAGTGTAATAGTTAACTGTTGTGTATAGTCTGAAATTTTGAGGAATTTATTTATTATACGTGCTTATTTTGGGGCGTATACACATTGGGGCCGATTCCGATTCGGGCCGGAAATCTCTCCGACCGAGCCGGAGCCGGAGAGATTTCCGACCGAATCGGACCCTAGCAGTCCGACCGATCGAGTACGATGCGCACGCATGCTATCGGACTCGTGTCGGTCGGACTCCCATTGAAGTCAATGGGAGCCTGTCATACGACGCGTACGCGGGCTCCCATTGACTCAATGGGTGCGAGGCGGACAAGGGCGCCCCCTACAGCGGGTACGCATCCATGCGCATTGCGGCGTACATGCACAGGTAGGGGGGACCCATGGGTCCCCCCTGTGTGCGACTCGCGCGCCTACGCGTACAGGGGGGTCCGACGCGGACCCCCAAAGTCCGGCTCCGACAGCTTTTTCGAGCCGGACGGCGTGAGTCGGTCGGACTGCTCGCGGCGCGCATCGTACTTACCCGGCCGGGAAACGTCTCCATAGCGCGGTGCGAGTCGTGTCCATGCGAGTCGGTCGGAGCGTGTTGAAGCCGCGTACGAGTCGGTCGGCGATTTCGCGGGTGCTTGCATCGTACTCGCTCGGCCGGACCCGCGTACCATTCGGTCGGGAAACAGGGCTCCGAATCGGATCCGGTGAATCCGAATCCGATTCGGAGCACTACCGGCCGAGATCGGAATCGGCCCCATTATGTTTTGGAATTGCAAATGTGGCATTTCTTCCAATTGCATTTGTTCAAATGTTTCTAGGGCATTTACGTTGTTATTTGGTGCTTTTGACTAATAGTACAGTTCTAGCCAAGTTGAGGTTGTGTTTTAAAGAATATAGGTTATTACCGTACCGTACTTAATTATGTACTTTAATACATTCCTCTATTTTAATAGCCTTGCCTTTACGGCGCGTTGTTGGTATTGTTCTTTGCACTAATATGTGCATAGATGTGTAACTTATTTGTCCACTTGCAAAAAACATTAGCATGGTTTGGTGGTGTACACATAAAAGGTAGCTTCGTTCTGTGTACTTTTCTTGCAAACTGTGTTGTGTTTTATATTGTGCGTTTGCAAATGGATTATGCTTCCTATTTTTTTTTCTTTTTTTTTGCGGCATAACTAGGATTTGGTAAAAAAACATTTAAATTTTAGAGGGGGGATTTTTGGGGATTGTGGGTGTGCAGATACTATGTGAATATGCTTACAGAACAATTACTTACTTTACACTTTTTACCATTTTATGTGTATCATGGGGCATGTAGCATTGGGAGTTAATGTGCATGGCTGTCAGTGTCTCCTCTGCATGCATGGCTCTCTCCTGGGCATGCATAGCTGTGGGTCTCTCCGGTGCATGGCTGCAGGTCTCTCCTGTGCGTGTATGGCTGTGGGTCTCTCCTGTGCATGTCTGCGGGTCTCTTCTGTGCATGACTGTTGGTCTCTCCTCTGCATAGCTGTGGGTCTTACCTGTGCATAGCTGTGGGTCTCTCCTGTCTATGGATGTGGGTCTCTCGTGTCCATGGCTGTGGGTCTCTCCTGTCCTGTCCATGGCTGTGGGTCTCTCCTTTTCATGCATGGCTCTTTCCTTTGCATGTCTGTAAATCTCTCCTGTCCATTGCTATAGGTCTGCTGTGCATCACTGTGGGTTTCTCCTGTGCATGGCTGTGGGTCCCTCCTGTCCATGGCTGTGGGTCTCTCCTGTCCATGGCTGAGGGTCTCTCATTTTCTCTATGGCTCTTCCCTTTGCATGTCTGTGGGTCTCTCCTGTCCATGGCTGTGGGTCTCCTGTGCATGACTGTAGGTCTCTCCTGTGCATGGCTGTGGGTTTCTCCTGTGCATGGCTGTGGGTCTCTCCTGTGCATAGCTATGGGTCTTTCCTGTGCATGGCTGTGTGTCTTTCTTGTGCATGGCTGTGGGTTTTTCCTGTGCATGGCTGTGGGTCTCTCCTGTGCATGTCTGAGGGCCTCTCCTGTGTATAGCTGTGGGTCTCTCCTGTGCATTACTGATGGTCTCTCATGTGCATAGCTGTGGGTCTCTCCTGTCTATGGCAGTGGGTCTCCTGTGCATGACTGTGGGTCTCTCCTATGCATTGCTGTCGGTCTCTCCTGTGCATACATGGCTGCGGGTCTCTCGTGTCCATGGCTGTGGGTCTCTCCTGTCCATGGCTGTGTGTCTCCTGTGCATAACTGTGGGTCTCTCCTGTGCATGCATGGCTGTGGGTCTCTCCTGTGCATGGCTGCGGGTCTCTCCTGTGCATGGCTGTGGGTTTCTCCTGTGCATGGCTGTGGGTCTCTCCTATATATGTCTAAGGGTCTATCCTGTGTATAGCTGTGGGTCTCTCCTGCACATAGCTGATGGTCTCTCCTGTGTATGGCTGCGGGTCTCTCCTGTGCATAGCTGCGGGTCTCTCCTGTGCATACATGGCTGTGGGTCTCTCCTGTGCATGTTTTTGGGTCTCTTCTGCGCATGCCTGTTGGTCTCTCCTCTGCATGGCTGTGGGTCTTACCTGTGCATAGCTGTGGGTCTCTCCTGTCTATGATGTGGGTCTCTTGTGTCCATGGCTGTGGGTCTCTTCTGTTTATGGCTCTGGGTATCTCCTCTGCATGCATGGCTCTTTCCTTTGCATGTCTGTGGGTCTCTCCTGTACATGGATATGGGTCTCCTGTGCATGTCTGTGGGTCTCTCCTGTCCATTACTGTGGGTCTGCTGTGCATTTTGTGGGTCTCTCCTGTGCATGCATGGCTGCGGGTCTCTCCTGTGCATGGCTGTGGGTCTCTCCTGTACATGGCTGTGGGTTTCTCCTGTGCATCGCTGTGGGTCTCTCCAGTGCTGGCTGTGGGTTCTCCTGTGCATGGCTATGGGTTTCTCCTGTGCATGGCTGTGGGTCTCCTGTGTATAGCTGTGTGTTTTCTGTGGGTCTCTCCTGTGCATGGCTGTCAGTCTCTCCATGTTTAGTTTTTGTTATACATTTTCATTTACTAACTGGTATAGCTAACTGTTGCGTATAGTCTGGAATTTTGAAACATTTATTTATTGTACGTGCTTTTTTTGGGGCGTATACATATTATGCTTAAGACTTGTGAATGAGCGCATTTCTTCCAATTGCATTTGTTGAAATGTTGGTAGAACATTCACGTTGGTATTTGGCGTCTTTGATTAATAGTACAGTTCTAGCCACGTTTAAATTGGATTTCGGAGAGTATTGGTTCTTACCGTACCGTACTCATTCATGTGCTTTAATAAATTCCTCTATTTTAATAGCCTTGCCTTTATGGCGCGTTGTTGGTATTGTTCTTATAATGCACTAATATGTGCATACATGTGTAACTTATTTGTCCACTTGCAAAAAAACATTAGCATTGTTTGGTGGTGTACACATAAAAGGTAGCTTCGTTCTGTGTACTTTTAAATTGCAAACTGTGTTATGTTTTGTATATGCGTTTGCAAATGGATTATGCTTCCTATTATAGTTTTTTTTCCAGTTTCGGCATAATTAGTATTTAGTATAAACAAGCATTTAACTTTTGAGTGGGGGAGCTTTTTGTTGTTGTGGGTGTGCAGATGCTATGTGAATTTGCTTGTAAAACAATTACTTACTTTACAATTTTTTCCATCTTATCTGTATCGTGGGGCATGTAGCATTATGAGTCAATGTAGCACTTTCCTTCTCTGGACATTATGTTGCAGCTTGGAGCAGGGGCACCTACTAGCTTTGTTTTTATGTAGCGGGATTTTTAAAAATAAGATATTATCTTGCACTGATTAGGGTATTATATCTGAATGCAGTTTACACTACTGAAGATGGGTACAAACTAAAGTGATTATTTTTTAATATTCCTACAAAGTACCTCTGTTTTGTGTACTTTTAAGTTGCGAACTGTGACAACAGCTTTATGCGTTATTGCAAGTGCATTGAGGTTCTTTTATTAAATGTAGCTTCATATTGTTAGCTATTTTACAGCAATCCCAACCTTTCATATACCGTTTTATAACAGATTTTTGTTTTTACACAAACTACAAAAGCACGTTTATATATTAGCAAGGTCAACACATTTAAACCATTTTTAGTGTCCCTGAAACTACGCACAAAAACTAGTAAGCCTTTCAATACCAAATAGCACTAAGGATTTTAAAAACTGACCTCTCCCATAGAATTGTTGTAGATGTTAGTAAATTTTTAGAGGCAGTTTGGTACAAGCGCAATGCAATTTTAAAAATTTGACCAGTGTAAAGATCATGAATTGCATTTTATCGTTTACTTATATTAACGAACTGTTTTACCTTGTATTGTTTTATTTGGGGTGTGATTTTATGGTACTGTTTGTAGCCTAGTTTTATATATAGTTTTAAACCATCCGGCACTTTACATCAGGGTCTTTCACCGTTGAGAGTAGATATCATATATTGCTGCTATTTTTGTATCTAATTCTGAAGCATTCTGCACTTTAAACATGGACATTTTTGCTGCTACTATTGTATATATATCTGTGTATTGTTATTGTTATTTTAATGTTTGGGTTGTTGGTTGATGCTTTGATGGTTGTAATAACCGAATAAAGTTATTTAACTACTAGTAAGCCTTTCCATTTTCTTTCCTGTCCTTTTGGCGCATCTTTCTAAACTATCTCTTTCACCATCTCTTGTTACACAGTAATTCACACCGTAAAGCAAAGTGTTCTGTGCTTCTGAGCACATGCTGTGACTTTTTGCCACCTTCACACAGTTCCAGGAAAAGTCCTTCTTATCAACGGCGCCATCAATTTACCACTCACTTAATATGCGGTTTCAAGCCACAGTTAGGCACACCCTTTAACCATTGCTACACGTATTCTTACAAACCCCTTACATTTCCTAACACCACGTTGGCTTTTACTTCACTTAAATTTAAAAAAACAGCAGCATATTACTTGTAGCTCATGTACGTTTTTTACTAAACACAATGTCTATACTTATGTTATTACAAATATAGTTGCAGTATAATGTGTTTACCATTACTTTCGCACCTAAATAAAACAAAAGAAATGTTTTTCATATTTTTATACTCTATTTCTGCATACGCATTGTTTGTTTTCTAAAACTTTGCTCGGCGAACATGAAGCGGGCGCAGCCACAAAAAGGTAAGCGTATTTATTTCTGGTTTACCACGTGTGGTTTTATGTGCAACATGCGTTTTTAGGTCTCGCGCCTAGCGGTGCAGTGCGCAGCCCTGCTCGTGCAGCGCGAGTCCTTTTGTAGGGGGGTTTGAAAACGGGTCCAGGAATCGCACGCGCTGCGTGCGTCTTTGTATAAAAGACAGCACGCAATTGGCCAAAGGCGGTCGCATTGCTCCGCCCATGGCCTATCGGTGTCTATTACGCGCACCGATGCCATGTGGTTTCAATTATCGTGCCCAGACACGGGCGCGATAATGGAAACCAGATGGCTCGCTGTGGCGCGCGCGCACCACTCGCGGGCGTGTTTTTTTTTTTTAACAATAGCGATCGCTTTCACTGCCGCTTGTCTAGTTTTTGTTTCAAGGAGGCAGTTTCAGCCGCATGTGTTTTTTACACCGCTGCCTTGTTTCCAGATAGTATCTGAAATAAGTTTCGCAGCTGCTTTTAAAAGTGTTGAAGTATTATGCATTGCACTATGTTCACACAGTATAAAAATGTCTGCCCCATCTTTATGCGCTCCTCAGACTTCTGTGAGGCAGAACTCCCGTGTTTTCTGCTGACTGTCTTTGGTGTGGATGTACGGAGGAATGTTTGATTACAGTGTAACAGGTTTGGTGGCGAACTCCAGATAAATGTACACCACGCACGCAAAATGTTCCTTTGGGCATTCAGTTCAGCTACTTGCAGCACCTCAGACTTCTGTGAGGCAGAACTCCCGTGTTTTCTGCTGACTGTTTTTGGCGTGGATGTACGGAGGAATGTTTGATTACAATCAATCAATCACGGCATTTATAGAGCGCGCTACTCACCCGGGAGGGTCTCAAGGCGCTGGGGGAGGGGGTAAGTTACTGCTCGAACAGCCAGGTCTTGAGCTGCTTCCTGAAGGAGAGATGGTCCTGGGTTCGCCGAAGGTGAGTGGGGAGGGAGTTCCAGGTCTTGGCTGCCAGGTAGGAGAAGGATCTTCCTCCGGCGGTGGTTCTGCGGATGCGTGGTACGGTGGCGAGGGCGTGGCTGGTTGATCGTAGCTGGCGTGTGGGCGTGTAGAAGGTCATGCGGTCGTTGAGGTACTTTGGGCCCAGGTCGTGGAGGGCCTTGTGTGCGTGGGTGAGGAGTCTGAACGTGATTCTCTTGCTGACGGGGAGCCAGTGCAGGTCTTTCAGGTGTCCGGTGATGTGGCTGTGTCGGGGGATGTCCAGGATGAGTCGTGCGGAGGCGTTCTGGATGCGCTGGAGTCTTTTTTGAAGTTTGGCTGTGGTTCCGGTGTAGAGGGTGTTCCCATAGTCCAGTCGGCTGGTGACGAGTGCCTGGGTGACGGTCTTCCTGGTTTCAGTGGGGATCCATCTGAAGATCTTGCGGAGCATGCGCAGGGTGTTGAAGCATGAAGATGAGACGGCGTTGACTTGTCTGGTCATCGACAGGGAGGAGTCCAGGATGAAGCCCAGGTTGCGTGCGTGGTCCGTTGGCTTGGGCGCGGTGCCCAGGGCCGGGGGCCACCAGGAGTCGTCCCAGGCGGAGGGTGATGAGCCCAGGATGAGGACTTCCGTCTTGTCTGAGTTCAGTTTAAGGCAGCTGTTCCTCATCCAGTCGGCGACGTCTCTCATCCCGTCGTGTAGGTTGGCTCTGGCGGTGGTGGGGTCGTTGGTGAGGGAGAGGATCAGCTGGGTGTCGTCGGCGTAGGAGATGATGTTGAGGTTGTGTCGGCGTGCGATGGCTGCGAGGGGGCTCATGTAGACGTTGAAGAGGGTTGGGCTGAGTGAGGATCCTTGTGGAACGCCGCAGATGACTTCGGTGGCTTCGGATCTGAACGGGGGAGGCGGACTCTCTGGGTTCTTCCGGCGAGGAACGAGATGATCCATTCCAGTGCTTTCTCTCGGATTCCGATGTTGCTGAGGCGCTTCACTAGGGTGCGGTGGCAGACGGTGTCGAACGCCGCGGAGAGGTCCAAGAGGATGAGGGCAGCTGTTTCCCGTTGTCGGTTAGGGTTCTGATGTCGTCGGTGGCTGCGATAAGGGCGGTCTCGGTGCTGTGGTTGGCCCGAAATCCGGACTGCGAGGGGTCGAGGATCCATTCGTCTCGAGGAAGGCGGCAAGCTGTCTGTTGACGGTCTTCTCGATGACTTTGGCCGGAAACGGAAGGAGCGAGATGGGACGGTAGTTCTTGAGGTCGGTGGGGTCCGCCGTTGGTTTCTTCAGGAGGGCGGTAAGCTCGGCGTGCTTCCAGCTCTCCGGGAAGGTGGCGGTGTGGAAGGAGGAGTTGATGATGTCCCGGAGATGGGGTGCGATGGTGGCGTCGGCTTTGTTGAAGACGTGGTGTGGGCAGGGGTCGGTTGGTGATCCGGAGTGGATGGAGTTCATCGTGCGGGTGGTGTCTTCGGTGCTGATCGGGGTCCAGTTGCAGAGGGTGGTGGTGGCGGGCGTTGGTTCGGCGGTAGGGTGCGTTGTTTGTAGCGTCGAAGCTGTTATGTATGTCGGTGATCTTGCGGTGGAAGAACGCGGAGAGTGAGTTGCAGAGGTCTTGCGAGGGGTGATGTCGTTGTTTCCGGCGCTGGGGTTGGAGAACTCTTTGACGATGCTGAAAAGTTCCTTGCTGTCATGGGCGTTGTTGTCCAGTCGTTCTTTGAGTGCCGACTTCTTGGTGGCACGGATCAGCTGGTGGTGTTTGAGGGTGGCGTGCTTGAGGGCGGTCCTTTTGTCTGTGGTCTGGTCGAGTCGCCAGGTTTTCTCGAGAGTGCGGCAGTTCTTCTTGGATTCCTTGAGTTCGTTGGTGAACCAAGGGGTTTTCTTGCTTCCGGGTCTGCTGGGAGGGTTTTTAGTGGTGCGAGGTCGTCGGCGCAGGCGGTCAGCCACTTGGCGAGGTTGCTGGCTGCTTCGTTTGGGTCCGTTGTGTTGGTGGGTGTGTTCTGGCTGAGGGAGGCGGTGAGCTGCTCGGCGGTGATCTTGCTCCAGCTCCGGCGGGGAGCCTGTTGCGGGTGGTGGTGGGTCGCAGTCTTTCTGAAGCTGAAGTGGACGCAGCTGTGGTCGGTCCAGTGGAGTCCGGTGGCGTGGCTGAAGGAGATGTGCTTGCTGGACGAGAAGACGGGGTCAAGCGTGTGGCCGGCGTAGTGGGTGGGCGTGTTCACCAGTTGCTTGAGTCCGAGGTTGGCGAGGTTGTCCAGCAGGGCGGTGGTGTTTCTGTCGTTGTTGTTCTCCAGGTGGAAGTTGAGGTCCCCTAGGAGGATGTAGTCGGCGGAGGGCATGGCGTGCGGGCTGATGAAGTCTGCGATGTCTTCGCTGAATAGTGTGCGTGGTCCCGGGGGTCTGTAGATGAGGGTGCCTCGGAGGGTGGTCTTGGGGTCAGTGTGTATCTGGAAGTGTAGGTGTTCGGCGGCGGTGAAGGTCTCGTCGGAGTTAGTCGAGATGCGGATGGTGTTCTTGTGTACGATGGCGATGCCTCCTCCCGTCTGGTTGACGCGGTCCCTCCGGGTGATCTTGTATCCGTCCGGGATGGCTATGGCGATGTCGGGCGCTGAGGAGGCGTTCATCCAGGTTTCGGTGAGGAAGGCGATGTCCGGTGCTGTTGCGCCGAGCAGGTCCCAGAGTTCCACGGCGTGTCTGTGGACGGAGCGGGTGTTCAGCAGGATGCATTTCAGGTGGTTGCTGCTGGTGCTCGACTTGGCGGAGGTGGTGCACGTCCGGGGGCAGGTGAATCGGCAGGTTTGGCAGGTGAAGGGTCCGTGGGTGCGTCTCGGTGAGGCTCGGTAGCAGGCAGGGTTCCGGCCGGCATTGAGTGCGGTGAGTGTGGCGGCGTCGTAGGTCCGTCGAGTGGTGTTGCATCGGTGGGATCCAGGGGTTCTGGCGCTGGGCGCGGTCCAGTCACGGACGGGCGCAGACGGGCTTGCCTTAGGCGCGCTTCGGCGCGCCAGCGGCGCGGCCGCGCAGCGGCCGCCATTTATGGGGAGGTGGGAGGGAGGAGCAGCTGGGAGGCGGGAGGCGGGAGGCAGGGGCAGCGAATGGGCAGTCAGGGGGGCGGGGCCGCAGGGGACGCAGCGGCGGGAATGGCGAGAGGCAGCGGGGGCACAGAAAGGAAAACAGGGGAGAAAGCAGACAAAATCACGGGCACAACGACAATGGGGCAGCGAGGGGCACAAAAAGGAAAACAGGGGAGAAAGCAGACAAAATCACGGGCACAGCGACAATGGGGCAGCGAGGGGCACAAAAGGAAAACAGGGGAGAGAGCAGACAGAATCACGGGCACAACGACAATGGGGCAGCGAGGGGCACAAAAGGAAAACAGGGAGAAAGCAGACAAAATCACGGGCACAGCGACAATGGGGCAGCGAGGGGCACAAAAAGGAAAACAGGGGAGAGAGCAGACAAAATCACGGGCACAGCGACAATGGGGCAGCGAGGGGCACAAAAGGAAAACAGGGGAGAGAGCAGACAAAATCACGGGCACAGCGACAATGGGGCAGCGAGGGGCACAAAAAGGAAAACAGGGGAGAAAGCAGACAAAATCACGGGCACAGCGACAATGGGGCAGCGAGGGGCACAAAAAGGAAAACAGGGAGAGAGCAGACAAAATCACGGGCACAGCGACAATGGGGCAGCGAGGGGCACAAAAAGGAAAACAGGGGAGAAAGCAGACAAAATCACGGGCACAGCGACAATGGGGCAGCGAGGGGCACAAAAAGGAAAACAGGGGAGAGAGCAGACAAAATCACGGGCACAGCGACAATGGGGCAGCGAGGGGCACAAAAAGGAAAACAGGGGAGAAAGCAGACAAAATCACGGGCACAGCGACAATGGGGCAGCGAGGGGCACAAAAGGAAAACAGGGAGAGAGCAGACAAAATCACGGGCACAGCGACAATGGGGCAGCGAGGGGCACAAAAAGGAAAACAGGGGAGAAAGCAGACAGAATCACGGGCACAACGACAATGGGGCAGCGAGGGGCACAGAAAGGAAAAGGGGAGACAAGCAGAAAAAAACGGGCACCGGGCCACAAGCGGAGGGCGATCTTACCTGCAGAAGCAGCGGGCAGACAACACAGGTGGAGCTGTGTGGTGGGGAGCGACCTACCTGGCAAGGTCAAGGGTCGCTCTCCTCACCGCGCAGCGGCCGCCATTTATGGGGAGGTGGGAGGGAGGAGCAGCTGGGAGGCGGGAGGCAGGGGCAGCGAATGGGCAGTCAGGGGGCGGGGCCGCAGGGACGCAGCGGCGGGAATGGCGAGAGGCAGCGGGGGCACAGAAAGGAAAACAGGGAGAAAGCAGACAAAATCACGGGCACAACGACAATGGGGCAGCGAGGGGCACAAAAAGGAAAACAGGGGAGAAAGCAGACAAAATCACGGGCACAGCGACAATGGGGCAGCGAGGGGCACAAAAAGGAAAACAGGGGAGAAAGCAGACAAAATCACGGGCACAGCGACAATGGGGCAGCGAGGGGCACAAAAAGGAAAACATGGGAGAGAGCAGACAAAATCACGGGCACAGCGACAATGGGGCAGCGAGGGGCACAAAAAGGAAAACAGGGGAGAAAGCAGACAAAATCACGGGCACAGCGACAATGGGGCAGCGAGGGGCACAAAAAGGAAAACAGGGGAGAGAGCAGACAAAATCACGGGCACAGCGACAATGGGGCAGCGAGGGGCACAAAAAGGAAAACAGGGGAGAGAGCAGACAAAATCACGGGCACAGCGGCAATGGGGCAGCGAGGGGCACAAAAAGGAAAACAGGGGAGAAAGCAGACAGAATCACGGGCACAACGACAATGGGGCAGCGAGGGGCACAGAAAGGAAAGGGGAGACAAGCAGAAAAAAACGGGCACCGGGGCCACAAGCGGAGGGCGATCTTACCTGCAGAAGCAGCGGGCAGACAACACAGGCGGAGCTGTGTGGTGGGGGAGCGACCTACCTGGCAAGGTCAAGGGTCGCTCTCCTCACGCGCAGCGGCCGCCATTTATGGGGAGGTGGGAGGGAGGAGCAGCTGGGAGGCGGGAGGCAGGGGCAGCGAATGGGCAGTCAGGGGGCGGGGCCGCAGGGACGAGCGGCGGGAATGGCGAGAGGCAGCGGGGCACAGAAAGGAAAACAGGGGAGAAAGCAGACAAAATCACGGGCACAACGACAATGGGGCAGCGAGGGGCACAAAAAGGAAAACAGGGGAGAAAGCAGACAAAATCACGGGCACAGCGACAATGGGGCAGCGAGGGGCACAAAAGGAAAACAGGGGAGAGAGCAGACAAAATCACGGGCACAGCGACAATGGGGCAGCGAGGGGCACAAAAAGGAAAACAGGGAGAGAGCAGACAAAATCACGGGCACAGCGACAATGGGGCAGCGAGGGGCACAAAAAGGAAAACAGGGGAGAAAGCAGACAGAATCACGGGCACAACGACAATGGGGCAGCGAGGGGCACAGAAAGGAAAAGGGGAGACAAGCAGAAAAAAACGGGCACCGGGCCACAAGCGGAGGGCGATCTTACCTGCAGAAGCAGCGGGCAGACAACACAGGCGGAGCTGTGTGGTGGGGAGCGACCTACCTGGCAAGGTCAAGGGTCGCTCTCCTCACCGCGCAGCGGCCGCCATTTATGGGGAGGTGGGAGGGAGGAGCAGCTGGGAGGCAGGAGGCAGGGGCAGCGAATGGGCAGTCAGGGGGCGGGGCCGCAGGACGCAGCGGCGGGAATGGCGAGAGGCAGCGGGGGCACAGAAAGGAAAACAGGGGAGAAAGCAGACAAAATCACGGGCACAACGACAATGGGGCAGCGAGGGGCACAAAAAGGAAAACAGGGGAGAAAGCAGACAAAATCACGGGCACAGCGACAATGGGGCAGCGAGGGGCACAAAAAGGAAAACAGGGGAGAAAGCAGACAAAATCACGGGCACAGCGACAATGGGGCAGCGAGGGCACAAAAAGGAAAACAGGGGAGAGAGCAGACAAAATCACGGGCACAGCGACAATGGGGCAGCGAGGGGCACAAAAAGGAAAACAGGGGAGAAAGCAGACAAAATCACGGGCACAGCGACAATGGGGCAGCGAGGGGCACAAAAAGGAAAACAGGGGAGAGAGCAGACAAAATCACGGGCACAGCGACAATGGGGCAGCGAGGGGCACAAAAAGGAAAACAGGGGAGAAAGCAGACAAAATCACGGGCACAGCGACAATTGGGCAGCGAGGGGCACAAAAAGGAAAACAGGGGAGAGAGCAGACAAAATCACGGGCACAGCGACAATGGGGCAGCGAGGGGCACAAAAAGGAAAACAGGGGAGAAAGCAGACAGAATCACGGGCACAACGACAATGGGGCAGCGAGGGGCACAGAAAGGAAAAGGGGAGACAAGCAGAAAAACGGGCACCGGGGCCACAAGCGGAGGGCGATCTTACCTGCAGAAGCAGCGGGCAGACAACACAGGCGGAGCTGTGTGGTGGGGGAGCGACCTACCTGGCAAGGTCAAGGGTCGCTCTCCTCACCGCGCAGCGGCCGCCATTTATGGGGAGGTGGGAGGGAGGAGCAGCTGGGAGGCAGGGGCAGCGAATGGGCAGTCAGGGGGGCGGGGCCGCAGGGACGCAGCGGCGGGAATGGCGAGAGGCAGCGGGGGCACAGAAAGGAAAACAGGGGAGAAAGCAGACAAAATCACGGGCACAACGACAATGGGGCAGCGAGGGGCACAAAAAGGAAAACAGGGGAGAAAGCAGACAAAATCACGGGCACAGCGACAATGGGGCAGCGAGGGGCACAAAAAGGAAAACAGGGGAGAAAGCAGACAAAATCACGGGCACAGCGACAATGGGGCAGCGAGGGCACAAAAAGGAAAACAGGGGAGAGAGCAGACAAAATCACGGGCACAGCGACAATGGGGCAGCGAGGGGCACAAAAAGGAAAACAGGGAGAAAGCAGACAAAATCACGGGCACAGCGACAATGGGGCAGCGAGCGGCACAAAAAGGAAAACAGGGGAGAGAGCAGACAAAATCACGGGCACAGCGACAATGGGGCAGCGAGGGGCACAAAAAGGAAAACAGGGGAGAAAGCAGACAAAATCACGGGCACAGCGACAATTGGGCAGCGAGGGGCACAAAAAGGAAAACAG
Source organism: Calotriton arnoldi (assembly GCA_963921515.1). Lineage (NCBI taxonomy): Eukaryota > Metazoa > Chordata > Amphibia > Caudata > Salamandridae > Calotriton > Calotriton arnoldi. Next base: position 160,836 of record CAWUFW010012294.1, read on the forward strand.
GGGAGAGAGCAGACAAAATCACGGGCACAGCGACAATGGGGCAGCGAGGGGCACAAAAAGGAAAACAGGGGAGAAAGCAGACAAAATCACGGGCACAGCGACAATTGGGCAGCGAGGGGCACAAAAAGGAAAACAGGGGAGAGAGCAGACAAAATCACGGGCACAGCGACAATGGGGCAGCGAGGGGCACAAAAAGGAAAACAGGGGAGAAAGCAGACAGAATCACGGGCACAACGACAATGGGGCAGCGAGGGGCACAAAAAGGAAAACAGGGGAGAGAGCAGACAAAATCACGGGCACAGCGACAATGGGGCAGCGAGGGGCACAAGAAGGAAAACAGGGAGAGAGCAGACAAAATCACGGGCACAGCGACAATGGGGCAGCGAGGGGCACAAAAAGGAAAACAGGGAGAAAGCAGACAAAATCACGGGCACAGCGACAATGGGGCAGCGAGGGGCACAAAAAGGAAAACAGGGGAGAGAGCAGACAAAATCACGGGCACAGCGACAATGGGGCAGCGAGGGGCACAAAAAGGAAAACAGGGGAGAAAGCAGACAAAATCACGGGCACAGCGACAATGGGGCAGCGAGGGGCACAAAAAGGAAAACAGGGGAGAAAGCAGACAAAATCACGGGCACAGCGACAATGGGGCAGCGAGGGGCACAAAAAGGAAAACAGGGGAGAGAGCAGACAAAATCACGGGCACAGCGACAATGGGGCAGCGAGGGGCACAAAAAGGAAAACAGGGGAGAAAGCAGACAAAATCACGGGCACAGCGACAATGGGGCAGCGAGGGGCACAAAAAGGAAAACAGGGGAGAGAGCAGACAAAATCACGGGCACAGAGACAATGGGGCAGCGAGGGGCACAAAAAGGAAAACAGGGGAGAAAGCAGACAAAATCACGGGCACAGCGACAATGGGGCAGCGAGGGGCACAAAAAGGAAAACAGGGGAGAGAGCAGACAAAATCACGGGCACAGCGACAATGGGGCAGCGAGGGGCACAAAAAGGAAAACAGGGGAGAAAGCAGACAGAATCACGGGCACAACGACAATGGGGCAGCGAGGGGCACAGAAAGGAAAAGGGGAGACAAGCAGAAAAAAACGGGCACCGGGCCACAAGCGGAGGGCGATCTTACCTGCAGAAGCAGCGGGCAGACAACACAGGCGGAGCTGTGTGGTGGGGGAGCGACCTACCTGGCAAGGTCAAGGGTCGCTCTCCTCACCGCGCAGCGGCCGCCATTTATGGGGAGGTGGGAGGGAGGAGCAGCTGGGAGGCGGGAGGCAGGGGCAGCGAATGGGCAGTCAGGGGCGGGGCCGCAGGGGACGCAGCGGCGGGGAATGGCGAGAGGCAGCGGGGGCATAGAAAGGAAAACAGGGGAGAAAGCAGACAAAATCACGGGCACAACGACAATGGGGCAGCGAGGGGCACAAAAAGGAAAACAGGGAGAAAGCAGACAAAATCACGGGCACAGCGACAATGGGGCAGCGAGGGGCACAAAAAGGAAAACAGGGGAGAAAGCAGACAAAATCACGGGCACAGCGACAATGGGGCAGCGAGGGGCACAAAAAGGAAAACAGGGGAGAGAGCAGACAAAATCACGGGCACAGCGACAATGGGGCAGCGAGGGGCACAAAAAGGAAAACAGGGGAGAAAGCAGACAAAATCACGGGCACAGCGACAATGGGGCAGCGAGGGGCACAAAAAGGAAAACAGGGGAGAGAGCAGACAAAATCACGGGCACAGCGACAATGGGGCAGCGAGGGCACAAAAAGGAAAACAGGGGAGAAAGCAGACAAAATCACGGGCACAGCGACAATTGGGCAGCGAGGGGCACAAAAGGAAAACAGGGGAGAGAGCAGACAAAATCACGGGCACAGCGACAATGGGGCAGCGAGGGGCACAAAAAGGAAAACAGGGGAGAAAGCAGACAGAATCACGGGCACAACGACAATGGGGCAGCGAGGGGCACAGAAAGGAAAAGGGGAGACAAGCAGAAAAAACGGGCACCGGGGCCACAAGCGGAGGGCGATCTTACCTGCAGAAGCAGCGGGCAGACAACACAGGCGGAGCTGTGTGGTGGGGAGCGACCTACCTGGCAAGGTCAAGGGTCGCTCTCCTCACCGCGCAGCGGCCGCCATTTATGGGGAGGTGGGAGGGAGGAGCAGCTGGGAGGCGGGAGGCAGGGGCAGCGAATGGGCAGTCAGGGGGGCGGGGCCGCAGGGGACGCAGCGGCGGGAATGGCGAGAGGCAGCGGGGCACAGAAAGGAAAACAGGGGAGAAAGCAGACAAAATCACGGGCACAACGACAATGGGGCAGCGAGGGGCACAAAAAGGAAAACAGGGAGAAAGCAGACAAAATCACGGGCACAGCGACAATGGGGCAGCGAGGGGCACAAAAAGGAAAACAGGGGAGAAAGCAGACAAAATCACGGGCACAGCGACAATGGGGCAGCGAGGGGCACAAAAAGGAAAACAGGGAGAGAGCAGACAAAATCACGGGCACAGCGACAATGGGGCAGCGAGGGGCACAAAAAGGAAAACAGGGGAGAAAGCAGACAAAATCACGGGCACAGCGACAATGGGGCAGCGAGGGGCACAAAAGGAAAACAGGGGAGAGAGCAGACAAAATCACGGGCACAGCGACAATGGGGCAGCGAGGGGCACAAAAGGAAAACAGGGGAGAAAGCAGACAGAATCACGGGCACAACGACAATGGGGCAGCGAGGGGCACAAAAAGGAAAACAGGGGAGAAAGCAGACAAAATCACGGGCACAGCGACAATGGGGCAGCGAGGGGCACAAAAAGGAAAACAGGGGAGAGAGCAGACAAAATCACGGGCACAGCGACAATGGGGCAGCGAGGGGCACAAAAAGGAAAACAGGGGAGAAAGCAGACAAAATCACGGGCACAGCGACAATGGGGCAGCGAGGGGCACAAAAAGGAAAACAGGGAGAGAGCAGACAAAATCACGGGCACAGCGACAATGGGGCAGCGAGGGGCACAAAAAGGAAAACAGGGGAGAAAGCAGACAAAATCACGGGCACAGCGACAATGGGGCAGCGAGGGGCACAAAAAGGAAAACAGGGGAGAAAGCAGACAAAATCACGGGCACAGCGACAATGGGGCAGCGAGGGGCACAAAAAGGAAAACAGGGGAGAGAGCAGACAAAATCACGGGCACAGCGACAATGGGGCAGCGAGGGGCACAAAAAGGAAAACAGGGGAGAAAGCAGACAAAATCACGGGCACAGCGACAATGGGGCAGCGAGGGGCACAAAAAGGAAAACAGGGGAGAGAGCAGACAAAATCACGGGCACAGCGACAATGGGGCAGCGAGGGGCACAAAAAGGAAAACAGGGGAGAAAGCAGACAAAATCACGGGCACAGCGACAATGGGGCAGCGAGGGGCACAAAAAGGAAAACAGGGGAGAGAGCAGACAAAATCACGGGCACAGCGACAATGGGGCAGCGAGGGCACAAAAAGGAAAACAGGGGAGAAAGCAGACAGAATCACGGGCACAACGACAATGGGGCAGCGAGGGGCACAGAAAGGAAAAGGGGAGACAAGCAGAAAAAAACGGGCACCGGGGCCACAAGCGGAGGGCGATCTTACCTGCAGAAGCAGCGGGCAGACAACACAGGCGGAGCTGTGTGGTGGGGAGCGACCTACCTGGCGACAGTTGTCTTGTGGCTCATGGCCTCCTGGCAGGTCTGGTTACGTTCCGCAGGCCTGGCTGCCATGTTGACTTTTGCGCACGTTATTAATGGATGTTGTTCTGCCGCCCTCTGTTATTGCCAAGTTATTCTACCACTGTCTGCATATTCTGTTTCTCACCTTTTCTCCTGTTCCCTTTTGGGCTCAGTCTGAACAACAGTTACAAGGTCGAATAACAACTCCTTGGTTCCTACTGATTTGGCCCGTCCCTCGCACCTAGACATAACACATGTACAGCTGCCATTGAGAAAATAGTGTGCTTTTAATAATGCAAGCGCTTGTTCCAAGAAAGCACTTGGAGACGACCTTTCCAGAGTGAAGAGCTGTGATTGTTTGCTGATGTAGTTTTGCATCAAGAGACTGAGGTATGGGGGTTCGCTAGTCAAAGCCCAAAGGTCTTCTATTATCATAATAAACTGGCTTCCAGCACGGGGAGGGTGGTAATGTTAGTTAGACATATCTCCACTGCTTTATGAGATGCTTTCCCCGTTTGTATTCTATGGAGTAGTAACTATGCTGATTATATTGTTCTTATGTATTATGCTACTAGTACTGACACGTGTACTGTATCTTAGAGCACGTAAGTTGAAATAAACATTTTAACCTATACAGTGTCTCTTCATACGCATGTTGTGGACAGGTACGAATGTGACGAAAGAGTGTTCTTGCCTCTGCGTGTCCTGAGAGAGAGATACCGTGTTCTGGGTTGTCTAAGCATTGGTACATTGGTGCCAATGGGACGCTAAGGCTAGTTGGGTTGGGGTTTTGGGTGCTAAGGTTTATGGTTGGCTCACCACTATATTCCGAGGTCCTATTATCCTGTGCATAGCTCTGTATGTGCAGAAACCCTATGACATGGCGCGACCAACAAGTGGGGCAGCTTACTAGCGAGACGCTTGAGTAGTACTTGTGCTTGTCCACAGACCCCTCACGTACGCTTCCGGAAGCGTGTGTGATGGTGATACCTCCTATATTACAGTTATTGTAGGTTCTTTCAAGCTTGAAGTTATTAAAAAAGGTTTTTCTTGATTAAAACCCTACTTGTGTTGCCTCCGGTTAGTTTGTCGAAGTATTTTAGCCGTAAATGGCTGTTCAAATTGCGGCGCATAGCCGCGGAGCACTCCGGACACACTTACGGGCGTATGGAGTGCCAGATGCTGGAGTCGAACTGATCTTTGTGGTACAAGCCGATCCGGCTTACCACTTTGAGGTGTTCTACTCATGGGTAACTTTTCCTGCAGTGGATGGGACTGACGATTTGTTCCATGAATATACAGCCACCGCAGTTCCTAATAACTATATACCTTATTCTTGTCTTGAGGTACCGCTCACGGCTTGGCAACACCGTGTTTGGTTTAATGGCGCCCTCCCACAACCGACTACCACGGTTCGTTTAGGCCCCTTATCTATTGATGGGGCCACTTGGCCTGTTTTGGCCGGGTACACCCCACATCCGCGATATATGACGATACCAGTCGCGGAACTGCGCAACATGTATTCGGCTTTGGTACGAGTGCATCGAGCCTTAGTGCAATATGTTACTGGCAACATCCAGGGAGCCCCTCCTGGAGTTGCAGGCCATCCAGCTGGTGCAGCCGGAGTAACCATAAGTCCTGTCATGGTGAATTCTGTGATGGGCAAACGTCCACAACATAAGGATGATTTTCCTTATTGGCTTGCAGAAAAATTTGATCAGTTGGAGGCAGTTTTTCCACATACATCTCCAGTGGATAAACATCGTATTTTGACGATTAGTTTGCCAAAAGACTTAATTCCCGAGTTGACAGCATGTGACAATTGGGGTAGAGTATTCGCAGCAGTATATTCTAAATGTTTTGGTACGCCTTCCATGACAGTTCTCCCCTCTGTAATTAAAAAAGTACAGGATGAACATGGCCCTGAAGCGGCTGTGGAATTAGGGATGAGACTAGTGGGAGTGTTTGAAGTAGTAGCTGAACTGATCCTTGCGAATGTCAAGGGCGATGCAGTGAACTTTCAAGTAGCGAACGCTTTGGCTTTGGTCCCAGAATTGGACAAGCCTCACGAATTACCGAAAATTATTACCCAGGCTTACAAAACTATTGGTAGAAACAGCCTGGGTAACAAGCCTTTTGCAAAACAGCAAACACAATCGCAACCACAACAGCAACAAACCAAATCTCAATCTGAGAAGGATGAGAAACCAGTCTTCACTAAAAAGAGCTGGAGGCTGAAAAAACAGGGTAAGCAACAGACAAAGCCGGGATCGCGAGGCGCATCCCCGGTTTCAGTTTCTTCTGAACGCACTTATGATTTACGCGATAGAGCGAGAATTAAGTCTCCGGATAGGTTTCAGATCCCTGATACGCGTTCTCCTCGTTCTTTACAGGCACAGACTTCGTCACAGGCCGGTGGAGGAGACCGCCAGGATAGAGGAAGGGCCCGTGAGGCCCCACAGGGACGAGACCAGCCTCGACAACAAGTCAGAGGAAAAGAAGAAGACGCTCAACGTTTTCGACCCCAATTTCAGAAGAAGAAAGTTGCCGCTGTAACAGCGAAATATGCCACAAACGGTGAGAACGAGACTCCTGAATTGGACGTGGGCAGTAACCCTCCTAGACAGCGCCGCGGAAGTAACCATAGTGCGGGAGGCGCTACGTCCTCATATGGAGGCGACAGCAACTGAAACATTCATTACTGTTGAAACAGCAGACACCAGAGTGGCACCCCCTGATAGACTATTTAATATAGTCCTCCAAATTGAAGGTGATATACAGCGTGTAATTAAAGGGATTTTTGGGGAAAATCTGACCTCTTCATATGATATTTTATTGGCAGAGGCGGATTGGCCACCCCCATTCGTACTTACTGCGCGTAAAGGGGAGGAGGTAATCCTTCCGAGCTTTTCTAGACATGTCCCAAAGGACAAAGCAAAGGCTCTTGCAGCAGAATGGGCTGTGTCCCTGGCTCCAGCGTTATTCCGCAATCACGTGGGTTGGGACGAAGAATCTCCCCCCCATGAAATACCTTTGCGATCATTGCCACAGCCACAACCCCAATATCCCATAAAACGTGAAGCAAAAGGCCCAGTTTCCGAAATTCTGACACAGTTGGAATATCAGGGAGTAATTGAACCCTGTGTATCACCTATGAACAATCCCCTTTTCGCGGTTTCTAAACCCGATGGATCGTACCGTTTAGTATTGGATTACCGGCATTTGAACTCTCATTGTCGGACCTTTGCGGTGCAAAATACCCATAGTTCTGCGCTTGTAGACAGTCTTGTTCGTAAAAAATACAAAACGACTCTTGACCTTTCAAATGGATTCTACACGCACAACTTAGCCCCGGAGAGTGGCCAATGGTGTGCCTTTACTTCCGGTGGTAAAATGTTCAAATTCAGGCGTCTTCCTATGGGGTACAAAAATAGTCCAGGAGTGTTTGCCGCTCGTGTTGTCTCTTTGTTAGACGGCATAGATCCAGACGCCTGTTCGTATGTGGATGACATTTATCTGACAGACGATGAATTGTTTCCGCATCTGACCCGAGTGGACCGCATTATTCTTGAATTTGCGGTTCAGGGATACAAAATTAACTTTGCAAAATCCCATATTGCTGAATTTACCGTTTTGTTCTTGGGCCATGAGCTCAACAATGAAGGTAAGGGTTTAGCCCCCATTTTCTGGAGAAATGTGCACTTCTGTGCCCTCTTACAAATCTGAAGAAGCTTCAGTCTTTGCTGGGTTTTCTGAATTTCGGACATACATACATTCCCGAATATGCCCAGCGTATCAAGCCACTGTATGCCTTGATACAGCCTACCTTTTCGAAGTCTTCTTGGCTTCCGGAGCATACCTCCATTCTGCAATCACTGCAGACAGACCTTCTTGAGTCTAAATACCTTTTGACACGTGATAACCACACAAACCTGGTGATTAGAATCATTCCAGGGGCAGTGGGTTTCACGTATTTAACCTTTAATGAAGGTGATACAGTACCCATTGCATACAAGTCACATCTATACACCTCTGCAGAAATGCGGTTTTCATCTGTGGAGAAAGTTCTGACTGCAGTGCAAATGGCAATCCTGAAGGAGCGCGCACTGGCACAGGGAAAACGCATTTTGGTGGTAACACCATATCCTGCTCTAGAGGCAGTGACCAAAGCAAGTGTACCGAACTCTAAAGCTTTGCACCCCCGTTGGATTCAATGGGCAACATCTTTGACGTCTCCGGATGTCACTTTCATTTTCGACTCTTCTCTTCAGACTCAGGAGTTTTTACAGTATGAATTCATTCATCCTCCTCCTTTGTCCTTATTGCCGCTTGAGGATTACGACTGTGTGATCTACACCGATGGCTCGGCACAACCGGCCACTGGGTCCAAGCATGCTTATTCAGCCGCATGTGCTATTGTTGCAGGTACGTTTGTGAACGGAAAGTTCAAATCCACTGTGGTGCATACGCAGGCACTCGGGGATAGTACCGCACAATTGGCCGAGTTGCGTGCTTTGGTGCTTGCACTTGAGTTCGTAAATCCTGATGTGACCACTTTAATCGTGTGCGATTCTTACTACTGTGTTCAATCATACAATGACAATTTGTTCTTTTGGTCGCAAAACGACTATAGAGACGCTAAAGGCAACACAATTAAGCATAAAATGCTTTGGGTTAGGGTGGCAGATTTACAAAGACGTCTGCCACTCACACAGGTGGTTCACGCCCTAGGCCATCAGCGGGTGGGCGCACACGCTGTTGGTAACAGTCTGGCAGATGAAGCTGCCAGATCAGCAGTACACACGTGTTCAGTAGCAGCAGTTACTAGATCCATGTCTAAAATAGACACTGATATCTTGGCAGCTATTGCTGCAACAAGAGACGGAGTGAATTACCCTAGAGGTTTCCCTTCTAAATATTCTTACCAGATAGGTCCCGATCAGGCTCCTTATGTAACAATACCTAACGTTGGGGTTCGGCTGATCCCCAACGCGGACCGCAGACTTTCCTTGATGGCAGCAGCACACGAAGGCATGGCTTCGGCACACGCTGGTGTGTCTGCGACAATTTCCATCTTGCAGCAGCGTTACTGGTGGCGTGGTTTATACAAAGATACACGTACTTATGTGCTTTCCTGTGACGTTTGTCAACAGATTAAGCCTTCAACAGTTACAAGACCACCGCAGACCTCGCTTGCAATTTCGAACAGACCCTTTGGGTGTGTTTACTTGGATCACTGCGGTCCATTTTCTTCAGACACTGCCTATAAATATATCTTAGTGGCAGTGGACTCGTGCACACGGTTCATCTGGGTCTGGCCACAACGGAGTGCTGACGCACGAAATGTCATTAGGGATTTGCGAGTCTTTGTGGGAATTTTTGCATGCGGCACCTTCCATTCTGACCAAGGTCCGGCGTTTGCCTCTAAGGCTTACAAGGACGCAATGGGCTCCTTAGGGGTGCGGGTGAAATTTTCGTCTCCGCATAGGCCTGAGGGCAACTCTATCGTTGAACGAATGAACCGTGACTTAAAGCAATCCTTGACAGCTAGAGTTATAGGTACTGGCAGGAACTGGCTGGCCCACTTGTATACTGTTCAACGTGCACTTAATAATCTCCCTAGAAGGCCTCTGGGTGGGCGGACCCCTTACGAAATGCTCTTTGGCATACGAATGTTTGTGCCTGACCTTGATGGTCTAGACATGGCGGCGCAATCCGCCAAGTTTGATGTAGATAATCATTCTACTATGTTACAGGACTTACAAGAAGCCCGAGACAAACTAGCAATTGCACATTTGCCTTCAGCCACAGACCCTGCTTTGCAGATTCCGGTTGCCGGCTGGCTTCCGAAGATTGGCGACCTGGTACGAGAGAAGGTGGAGAACAAAAAAGAATTCGGCCCCTCTTTTCGTGCACCGGTTCCAGTACTGGGCTTGAAGGGAACACGTACAGTCATCCTACCACCGCTTCCCGGTCGCAAGGAAAACAGATACATCTCAGTGGAAAATGTCAAGCTACAACATCTGGCCGATCTTAAATAGTGTCACACCAGCGGTCTCTTGTCCTGCCATTTATCGGACAAGCGTTCGAGGTACGCCTGCATGAACAATTAATGACGTTACCATGGAGATGGTTGATTTGCCTGAAAATATATTTGAACCCCTGCATCACCCTGCATAGACGAGGACGAATATACTTATCCCGCCACAGAGTCGGTGGCACACCAACCAACAACGCCACTGAGCCCGACACGTTATTCTTTTGACTCGGAATCCAATTCAACACAAGTCCCGTCCAAGTTTAGTCTTTTTGTATCGTGGTTTAGAGACAACTTTTTGATTCCACCTTGGACATACATTTGGATGGTACTTTTCTTGTTTTTTTGTTCATGTCTATTGGCTTTGTCACAGTGTTTTTTTACTCATCAATGGTCACTATTTACCTGAACGCTCTGCTGTGAACAGTGTTGCTGGAACTTTGGCTCCACATTCCTCTTCACACATCATGAAGCGTGACCACACATTTGTGAACATTTCAGCGTTTCCAGTTGCTGATGGCATAGTATGGGATGCGGTAAACTTTCAAATACATGGACCGACAGAAATTATTAATGTACCAAATGTCCTTCGAGTCTCGATGGGTGATGTAGTAAAAAGTAATATTCATTCTGATGATTGGGATGTGCATGCAGTTGAAGCATTGTTTGCTGATTTAAAATATTATGCCTCTTTTAATGCTGAAGACTTGTATATGAATTCTGCGAATTATGCCGATTTGTATTGTTACCAACATTGGGGAAATCATTTTCTCCACAAACCAAGTGCACTATGCAGCCCTGTAACTTACACCCAATGGGAACACTGCCCAAACCCCGTACCAGGTAGTTCCAAACTCTTCGAAACAAATTCACCTATTTTACTGATTTTAATCGATCGAACCCTGGGTCATATTATTTTAAATTAAAAACTCCATTGACCCAGAAAATAATGTTGACCCACACTAAATTATTATATTCGGGTTCCTTTTTGAACGCCTTGGCGGTGGGTGGTTATGAATATTGGAAAGACACAGTGGATTTAAAATCAATTTGGGGTTCGAAGCCATGGCAGGTGCAAGGCACTGAGGCCTTGCACCGCGCTTGCCTTATCCCAGCCCAAATTCTATTTCTAAATGCTTCCATTTATCAGACCACGTGTTGGGGGTTGGCTACCGTTAAACAACTAAATGCGCCAACCATCCCATCCTTGTCGAGTCTTCCAAATGATAGTTTGCATTTTAATATGTCCCTTATAGCATTACAGGATCAGTTTCAGAACAATTCCTTTAACGTTTCTGCACTGATACAGTCACCCTGGTTGGCATGGCCCATATCATCTAATGCATGCCAACTGCGTTTTCATGGCACAGTTCCTGGCTATATACAGGACAAGCCTGATCCAAGATTTACTGAAACTCGTACTGTGACCACGTATTCGGTTGGTAAATTATGTAAGCAATGGTTACAACATTCGTCCTTAGACTCTGTTAAGAACCATTTATCCCTCCTATCAGGCACTATTGACTTATCTGACTTTATCTTGGGACCTCGTGGTCCCCGACCGAAGAGATTCATTTATGAGGCATATAATGAGCTCTGGAAACTGTCACAAATGGAAGCTGCTTCCCGTCTTAGGGAAATTGACCAAGCCAATTTGGAAAAGGTGCTTGCTGTTGTTGACAATAGTATAAATACCCTGTCTTCCCGCATTTACACATTGGACAATATTGTATCCTCTGTTGTTGATATTGTACAAGATGATGTCTCTATGTTGTATCATGGTCAGAATCAGTTGCGCTCAGTGATGCAGTTTGCATGGACTTTGCAAACTCTTAAGTTGGGTAAAGTTCCTTGGAATTTGTTAAACACCACTGCCCTCTTTCTGCCTTTTAATTTGACTGACAAACAGCAGTTCATGTCCATGAAAGATGCATCCTACACTTTGTTACATATTGAAAAAGTGGATCCTTTACCGTTCTCTGTGGCAGAACTAGATTCTGCGGTGTGGCTAGTTCATGGGGTTATAGCTTTACCTTTTTCCCTATTTGAGTTCAGTTCGTGCATGAAGCATTATCCTGTGGGCCGTTTCCAGCCTTTGGGTGGTGCTTTCCTGCATGAACTTTGGTCCTTGCCTTTCATGTATAAATGCCTTAGAGATGACAAGGAGGTTTTTCTCACGGGGAGTCTTGTGATTCAACTGTGGGTCATTCGCTTATTTGTAAACATATTAAATTGCACGGGGCTTGTAGCGTTTCAGTTCCAAATCTTGCATGTGTCTTGAAGGGTATTCCTGCTCCTGCTATTTCTCCTACTTTTACTTTGCTTACCAACGGTAGCTATTTGCTTTTAAATAACGAAAATTGTTGTGGCCTGCAGGCCGGCATTCCGTATATTGTTACAGTCTCGCACAGAGTTGTCTGCTGCAAGAATGTGCTTTTTCCTCCCCCTCACGACATCGTTGATAGCTCTATTTGGCCTTCCATTCCTACCATGGAGGCAGATTTCAATAAGTTGAGCAGAATAAAGGCCTTATTATTGAATGAGGAGGTTATGCTCACATCCGCCCGGGAGACATTCATTCTCCAGGTGGCGAGCACCCACAGTGAAATACAGGCCCTTTTGAACACTGACCTCCCCCAACATTTTGGGGAGTTAATACATCGTATTTTTAACGCATCAAACACTGAGGGTCTGGTTCACTTTTTTAAGGTTGTGGGGTCTGGCCTCGTGTCCACCTTTCAGACTATTTTCGGTGTGATACCGGCATTCATTCATTCTATTTTTTCTAGCGTCTTTGGTGGATTCCCATTAATCCTCGCTCTGGCGGCCGGTGTCTTGCTGTTGATCTGTTTTCTGCGCAATGGCTGCACTCCACTGGGCCCTTCTCGATCCCGAACGCCTCCAGCTGCTCCGTGAGCGACTCCTGGTTGGCTTCGATGTTCTGCCCTTGGCAACTATCAGTGTGTCCTACACCCTTTCCTTTCGCTTTGCGTATTTCACTTGCGTGCAACCTGTGATGTCTTGCATCCGCTGTCCGTTTACATGGACCATGGATTATTGCCTCTCCAATTCGTCATTGTCGGTCCCGGATTTTGTTCGGTTGGTGGGTCCCTTAGAGGCCCATGAACGGGACTGTTCCGCTGCTGGCTTTATGATGCGTGCGGCTGCACTGGGGATTTTGGCACAATGGGATATCTGGGCGGCTGCTCAGAACCTCCTACAACAAAGTTATATTGAATATCACGCAAGCTGTCCCGCATTGCTTTTGGATGCTCCATACTCTGAAGAACATTCCTGCAGCTTTGACCTGTTGGACTGGATGGCGTCTACATTTTTTGACGATTCCAATGATGTCCTGTTGGACGGTATAGCGTTTTTCTGCTCTTCCACGTTTTTGGATTGATTGACTTGCCGTTAGTTCTCAGTTTACAGCCTCAATTCTGCTCAGGTGTTTGGAACTCTGTCTTCATTTTCATCTAGGCCAATGGACTGTCCAGGGGAGGGTGTCTTGTGGCTCATGGCCTCCTGGCAGGTCTGGTTACGTTCCGCAGGCCTGGCTGCCATGTTGACTTTTGCGCACGTTATTAATGGATGTTGTTCTGCCGCCCTCTGTTATTGCCAAGTTATTCTACCACTGTCTGCATATTCTGTTTCTCACCTTTTCTCCTGTTCCCTTTTGGGCTCAGTCTGAACAACAGTTACAAGGTCGAATAACAACTCCTTGGTTCCTACTGATTTGGCCCGTCCCTCGCACCTAGACATAACACATGTACAGCTGCCATTGAGAAAATAGTGTGCTTTTAATAATGCAAGCGCTTGTTCCAAGAAAGCACTTGGAGACGACCTTTCCAGAGTGAAGAGCTGTGATTGTTTGCTGATGTAGTTTTGCATCAAGAGACTGAGGTATGGGGGTTCGCTAGTCAAAGCCCAAAGGTCTTCTATTATCATAATAAACTGGCTTCCAGCACGGGGAGGGTGGTAATGTTAGTTAGACATATCTCCACTGCTTTATGAGATGCTTTCCCCGTTTGTATTCTATGGAGTAGTAACTATGCTGATTATATTGTTCTTATGTATTATGCTACTAGTACTGACACGTGTACTGTATCTTAGAGCACGTAAGTTGAAATAAACATTTTAACCTATACAGTGTCTCTTCATACGCATGTTGTGGACAGGTACGAATGTGATGAAAGAGTGTTCTTGCCTCTGCGTGTCCTGAGAGAGAGATACCGTGTTCTGGGTTGTCTAAGCATTGGTACATTGGTGCCAATGGGACGCTAAGGCTAGTTGGGTTGGGGTTTTGGGTGCTAAGGTTTATGGTTGGCTCACCACTATATTCCGAGGTCCTATTATCCTGTGCATAGCTCTGTATGTGCAGAAACCCTATGACACAGTGTAACAGGTTTGGTGGCGAATTCCAGATAAATGTACACCACGCACGCAAAATGTTCCTTTAGACATTCAGTTCAACTACTTGCAGCGGTGGAGGGCTCTGCTCTTCGATGTACTTCCTGACGGACTGCTAAGTTTGAAGTGCCTGTCGGGCACAGGTTGCTCTTTTGAAACTTTCTTAGATTTTTCACTGAGGAACAGTGCGATGCCAACAATGAGAATAGCACTGATGATCCCAATGGGACTAGTGCCGATGCCAACAATGAGAATAGCACTGATGATCCCAATGGGACTAGTGCCGATGCCAACAATGAGAATAGCACTGATAACCATGGGACTAGTGCCCATGACAACAATGAGAATAGCGCTGATGATACCAATGGGACTAGTGCCCATGACAACAATGAGAATAGCACTGATGACACCAATGGGACTAGTGCCGATGCCAACAATGAGAATAGCACTGATGATAACAATGGGACTAGTGCCCATGACAACAATGAGAATAGCACTGATGATAACAATGAGACTAGTGCCAATGCCAACAATGAGAATAGCACTGATGATAACAATGGGACTAGTGCTCCTGACAACAATGAGAATAGCACAGATAACAATGAGACTAGTGCCAATGCCAACAATGAGAATAGCACTGATGATAACAATGGGACTAGTGCCGATGCCAACAATGAGAATAGCACTGATGATAACAATGGGACTAGTGCCGATGCAAACAATGAGAATAGCACTGATGATACCAATGGGACTAGTGCCGATGACAACAATGAGAATAGCGCTGATGATACCAATGGGACTAGTGCCGATGCCAACAATGAGAATAGCACTGATGATACCAATGGGACTAGTGCCGATGCCAACAATGAGAATAGCACTGATAACCATGGGACTAGTGCCCATGACAACAATGAGAAT
Source organism: Calotriton arnoldi (assembly GCA_963921515.1). Classification (NCBI taxonomy): domain Eukaryota; kingdom Metazoa; phylum Chordata; class Amphibia; order Caudata; family Salamandridae; genus Calotriton; species Calotriton arnoldi. The sequence goes on from CAWUFW010012294.1 coordinate 175,893, forward strand.
AGCGCTGATGATACCAATGGGACTAGTGCCCATGACAACAATGAGAATAGCACTGATGATACCAATGGGACTAGTGCCCATGCCAACAATGAGAATAGCACTGATGATACCAATGGGACTAGTGCCGATGCCAACAATGAGAATAGCACTGATGATACCAATGGGACTAGTGCCGATGCCAACAATGAGAACAGCACTGATGATACCAATGGGACTAGTGCCGATGCAAACAATGACAATAGCACTGATGATAACAATGGAACTAGTGCCGATGCCAACAATGAGAATAGCACTGATGATAACAATGGGACTAGTGCCGATGCCAACAATGAGAATAGCACTGATGATAACAATGGGACTAGTGCTGATGCCAACAATGAGAATAGCACTGATGATAACAATGGGACTAGTGCCCATGCCAACAATGAGAATAGTACTGATAACCATGGGACTAGTGCCCATGACAACAATGAGAATAGCGCTGATGAAACCAATGGGACTAGTGCTCCTGACAACAATGAGAATAGTACTGATGATAACAATTGAACTAGTGCCGATGCCAACAATGAGAATAGCACTGATGATAACAATGGGACTAGTGCCGATGCCAACAATGAGAATAGCACTGATGATAACAATGGGACTAGTGCCCATGACAACAATGAGAATAGCACTGATAACCATGGGACTAGTGCCCATGACAACAATGAGAATAGCGCTGATGATACCAATGGGACTAGTGCTCCTGACAACAATGAGGATAGCACTGATGATAACAATGGGACTAGTGCCGATGCCAACAATGAGAATAGCACTGATGATAACAATGGGACTAGTGCCGATGCCAACAATGAGAATAGCACTGATGATAACAATGGGACTAGTGCCGATGCCAACAATGAGAATAGCACTGATGATAACAATGGGAATAGTGCCGATGCCAACAATGAGAATAGCACTGATGATAACAATGGGACTATTGCTCATGACCGCAATGAGAATAGCACTGAAACCATGGGACTAGTGCCCATGACAACAATGAGAATAGCACTGATGATAACAATGGGACTAGTGCTGATGCCAACAATGAGAATAGCACTGATGATAACAATGGGACTATTGCTCATGACCGCAATGAGAATAGCACTGAAACCATGGGACTAGTGCCCATGACAACAATGAGAATAGCACTGATGATAACAATGGGACTAGTGCTGATGCCAACAATGAGAATAGCACTGATGATAACAATGGGACTAGTGCCGATGCCAACAATGAGAATAGCACTGATAACCATTGGACTAATGCCCATGACAATGAGAATAGCTGATGATACCAATGGGACTAGTGCCGATGCCAACAATGAGAATAGCACTGATGATACCAATGGGACTAGTGCCGATGCCAACAATGAGAATAGCACTGATGATACCAATGGGACTAGTGCCCATGACAACAATGAGAATAGTGCTGATGATACCAATGGGACTAGTGCTGATGCCAACAATGAGAATAGCACTGATGATACCAATGGGACTAGTGCCGATGCCAACAATGAGAATAGCACTGATAACCATGGGACTAGTGCCCATGACAACAATGAGAATAGCGCTGATGATACCAATGGGACTAGTGCCCATGACAACAATCAGAATAGCACTGATGATACCAATGGGACTAGTGCCGATGCCATCAATGAGAATAGCACTGATGATAACAATGGGACTAGTGCCGATGCAAACAATGAGAATAGCACTGATGATAACAATGGAACTAGTGCTGATGCCAAAAATGAGAATAGCACTGATGATAACAATGGGACTAGTGCTGATGCCAACAATGAGAATAGCACTGATGATAACAATGGGACTAGTGCCGATGCCAACAATGAGAATAGCACTGATGATAACAATGGGACTAGTGCCCATGACAACAATGAGAATAGCACTGATAACCATGGGACTAGTGCCCATGACAACAATGAGAATAGCGCTGATGATACCAATGGGACTAGTGCTCCTGACAACAATGAGAATAGCACTGATGATAACAACGGGACTAGTGGTGATGATAACAATGAAAATAGCTCTGATGATAACAATGGGACTAGTGCTCATGACAACAATGAGAATAGCACTGATGATAACAATGACTATAGCTCTGATGATAACAGTGGGACTAGTGCTAACGAGAACAGTGAGAATAGCGCTGATGACAACAATGAGACTAGTGCTGATGACAACACTAATGACAACAACGAAAATAGCGCTGATGATAACAATGAGAATAGTGCCGATGACAACAAGACTAGTGCCGATGACAATGAGACTAGTGCCGATGACAACAATAAGAATAGCGCTGATGATAACAGGACTAGTGCAGATGGCAAAACTGCATGATTAAGAGACTGTTACTCAGGGTCCGCACTGCTCATTCATAGGAGACACTGTCCTGGACTCACATGCCTCTCATCAGTGTGCACACTGGTCTTTAACCATATTCCTCCAACAGATTCTAGCACATTATTACAGGTTAATATGTTCCTTGTGAGGCCTCCTGACTCCTGCCATTGGGATTTAAGTTCTGCCACTATGTTGATTAAAATTCCAGTGCTGGAGCATTGTGCTTTGGTAACACGAAGCCATCTCGTGCTTTACCTGTACTTGTTTGTTTTTGTGAGTAACGTTAAAGGAGCCAGTATGCGCTGTGGAAAGGGCTTTTCGGTAACAACAAGCATTTGCAATGCAATAGGTCTCGCATTTACCCGAGTTTGACCTATTGGCATTGTAAATGACAATGGCTTTTATTTATGTTTCAAAACCAAAACATAAATAAAAGGCAATGTAATTTACAATAAAAATAGCTCAAACTCTCGCAAATGCGAGACCTATTGCATTGCAAATGCTTGTTTACCTTGCTCTAGGCTTCAGTACGCTTAATGCGCTTAGAAGCATTCCAATAATATACCACAAATGAACATTTACAAAGGGGAGGGGTTTGCTTGGATGGTAAACATTTCATTTAGTAACTTCTACACCAGCATTTTTCTAGATAGCTAATGCCTTTTCACGTTGATATTTTCTGTGTTTAATTAGCTGTTGCAGTTAATGCCATGTACAAGGTTTGTACATGGTTTAGCGAACGCTAAACATAGCAGCCCGTTTGCTGCGGGTCTCTCCTGTGCATGCATGACTGCGGGTCTGCTGCGGGTCTCTCCTGTGCATGGCTTAGGGTCTCTCCATGTTTAGTTTTTGTTATACATTTTTATTTACTAACTGTTATAGTTAACTTTTGTGTATAGTCTGAAATTTTGAAACATTTATTTATTGTACGTACTTTTTTGGGGGCGTATACACATTATGTTTTAGAATTGCAAATGTGGCATTTCTTCCAATTGCATTTGTTGAAATGTTTATAGGACATTCCCATTGGTATTTGGTGCTTTTCACTAATAGTACAGTTCTAGCCACGTTTAGGTTGTATTTTAAAGAATATTGGTTATTACCGTACCGTACTTAATCATGTACTTTAATACATACCTCTATTTTAATAGCCTTGACTTTATGGCGCGTTGTTGGTATTGTTCTTATAATGCACTAATATGTGCATACATGTGTAACTTATTTGGCCACTTGCAAAACAAGCATTGAAAATGCAATAGGTCTCACCTTTGATTAAGTTAAAGCCATTTGCTTTGCTAATGGTATTGTATAGCAAAGCAAATAACTTTAACTTAATGAAAGGCGAGACCTATTGCATTTTTAATGCTTGTTTTACTCAGAGGAGTATTGGATTTGGTGTTTTGCCAGCAGGCAGGCTGCTGGCCAAGCGGTACGCCCTCTCGATCAGGAGCTACGTGGTGTGCCTGCAGCTTTGGTCTGTGAATGGAACTGCAACGCGTCGCCCCCCCTGGTACAGTCGATTTCCACATGGAGGTTACCGTTACCTGGGGAGAGAGGAGGCAATATTGTATTGCCTGAGAAGGGGGACAGAAAGTGGCTTGGCCTTCCGGACGACTGCGGCCATGTGGGGTTCATCAGCCACAGAGTGGGGCATCACATGGTGTTGTGCAATACCCCATCACGGCATGGGACTGCTCTGAAGACTCCATCTACCAGCATGCCGTGGTCTGGGAGGAGTAGCGCGAGGTGCCGCTGTATCATCAAGGCGGAAGGAGGGGCAAGTGACCAGCTGACTGGGCGAGGTCGCTGCTAAAAGACCACTTGAGCTGACCCCCAGAGATGAAGAGAGATCATGAGAACGGGCACTGAGGAAAGCCATTAAGGGCTGAAACGCGTCTGCCAGCATTTCATGGACTCGTAATGCCAGCGCTATATCATCAATAAAGCCAATTTTTGTACCCCAGAGCTGTGCCGCACTCCTTTTTTTACTTAGAGAGAGTATTGGATTTGGTGTTTTGCCAGCAGGCAGGCTGCTGGCCAAGCGGTATGCCCTCTCGATCAGGAGCTACGCAGTGTGCCTGCAGCTTTGGTCGGTGCATGGAACTGCAACGCATCGCCCCCTGGTACAGTCGATTTCCACATGGAGGTTACCGTTACCTGGGGAGAGAGGAGGCAATATTGAATTGCCTGAGAAGGGGGACAGAAAGTGGCTTGGCCTTCCGGACGACTGCGGCAGTGTGGGGTTCATCAGCCACCAGCCACCAGCTGCCACCAGCTTGCGTTCACGCGAGCGTGCACGCGCGCAGCTGCCATGTGGGGTTCTGTCAAGGCTCATTAAGCCTACTTTACTGCCGTCGCCTTCTGCTTACACAATGACCATCTGCTCTCTCTGAACGTTCGCTGACCTCTCTGGACGCACACCGCCCTCTCTGCTTAAACACTGACCACCTATCCTTCTTGTCTCCCGCGAACACTAACTGTTCTTTCTGCTCATACACTGCTCTCTCGTGCTCACCGCCCTTTCAGCTAACGCTGCTCACACTCGGATTCTCTGCTCCCTGCCCCCTCTAACATTACTACTGGAAGTCTAACTTGTGCATCTCACACAAGGAGAGGTCCTTCGGAATTACAAGGCACCATTTAATCTGTGGCGCATATTTTTTGCTAGAATACGGCTTCTGACTTCCGCTTCCTACTCTCTGTACCTTCGTGCCACTCGGGAGTTCGAAAAACTTTTACAGAAACATTCACAAATAACCAACGATACATCGACTCTTCCTGCTGGACAAGCCCCCCCCTCCCTCCCTCCCACACACACACACACACACGAAAAATCCACTTTGAGAGCCATCTTTCGAAAGGACAAACATTGGTGTTTCAGGCCGCTGTTTAAATATCATATGAATGAAAGGCTATATGTTCAAATGAAAAAAGACGTAGAGATCTAAGTTGATTTGGCAGTGAAAATTTAAAAAGTGATACAAATTTGAGTTGATCTTTTCCTCATAACACAGCCCCAATCTTAGAATTTCACGAATTTTTAGGCAAAATAAATTGAAGGTTCAGTACCCAATGATATATTTGAGGTAAATTTGTGTACCAAGTAAAACAGTCGGGAGTGACGCAATCATGTTTTTGATGCTGTGCTCCTGCTCAGACCTTAGCTTTTTCTCGTTTGTTTAAATCTGCTGTGCACTGTAGCACACACTACCAACAAGCATCCCCCAAACAACTTTTTTTTCCTGCTTGCTGTGGAATCTAGGAAAGCCACCATACTCTGTGGTCGGCTTAAAGTAAATCACGTGGAGCCTGCTGGAAGGATGCTGACATGCACAGATTTCACACTGAAATTGTGGCTTCAGCTAAAAGGTGAAAAACGCTGAACAGCTTTTGTCTGAAATGGCCAAATGTCATGAATGTGGGCAATGAATACACAGATGTCATGTGCCTGCCTTTCCTTTCAGGTGCCACCAATCACTGTATCTTGGTAACAAACACAAAGCTACAGCACTAACGGGTATGTTTAAGACTTGCTATTATAAAGACAGTGTTATTGAGTTTGCTAAGAGACGTGCTTGAGACAGGGAAGCAAACTGGTTGTTTTTCCAGTGTCACAGTGGATATGGCAAGGAGTCTGCAATACAACACAGGTCCATCTGTGTACATGTCGCTGTGAAGGATGTCAAAATGTATGTTCAATAGTGCGGAGACATCGGCATATGATAATGCAGACAGAACACAAGCCCTAAAAGACAGAAACATATCCTAGGCAATGCACAGTGACGTCATGTGGTGTGATGTTACAGGACAGCCACACAGGAAGGGATTTCACAGCTCTATCATACCCTTCACTGCCCATTTTACACAGGGGACTTCTACCAGTTTCTCCACAACTATGCACCCTCTCATTCTCTCTCTTCACAGCATCTCTCAGCACCACGACAGCACCACTCAGCACCACCACACCACCACTCAGCACCACCACAGCATCACTCAGCAACACCACAGCATCAGTCAGCACCACCACAGCACCACTCCGCACCACCACAGCATCACTCAGCATCTCCACAGCATCACTCAGCACCACCACAGCACCACCCCAGCATCACTCAGCACCAGCACAGGACCACCACAACACCACTCAGCACCACCACACCACCACTCAGCACCACCACAGCATCACTCAGCACCGCCACAGCATCACTCAGCACCACCACAGCATCACTCAGCATCACCACAGCATCACTCAGCACCACCACAGCACCACTCAGCACCACCACAGCACCACCACAGCATCACTCAGCACCACCACAGCATCACTCAGCACCTCCACAGCATCACTCGGCACCACCACAGCGTCACTCAACACCACCACAGCATCACTCAGAATCTCCACAGCATCACTCAGCACCACCACAGCACCACCCCAGCATCACTCAGCACCAGCACAGGACCACCACAACACCACTCAGCACCACCACACCACCACTCAGCACCACCACAGCATCACTCAGCACCACCACAGCATCACTCAGCACCACCACAGCATCACTCAGCACCACCACTGCATCACTCAGCACCACCACAGCACCACCCCAGCTTTTACTCAGCACCAGCACAGCACCACCACACCACTCAGCACCACCACACCATCACTCAGCACCACCACACCATCACTCAGCATCTCCACAGCATCACTCAGCATCTCCACAGCAGCACTTAGCACCACCACAGCAACACCCCAGCACCACCCCAGCATCACTCAGCACCACCACAGCACCACCCCAGCATCACTCAGCACCAACACAGCACCACCACAGCATCACTCAGCACCACCACAGCATCACTCAGCACCACCACAGCACCACTCAGCACCACCACAGCATCACTCAGCACCACCACAGCACCACCCCAGCATCACTCAGCACCAACACAGCACCACAACAGCATCACTCAGCAACATCACAGCATCACTCAGCACCACCACAGCACCACTCAGCACCACCACAGCATCACTCAGCACCATCACAGCATCAGTAAGCACAACAGCATCACTCAGCACCACCCCAGCATCACTCAGAACCACCCCAGCATCACTCAGCACCACCCCAGCATCACTCAGCACCACCCCAGCATCACTCAGCACCACCACAGCATCACTCAACACCACCCCAGCATCAGTCCAGCACCACTCAGCACCACGACAGCACCACTCAGCATCACTCAGCACAAACACAGTACCACCACAGCACCACCACTGCACCACTCAGCACCACCACAGCACCACTCAGCACCACTCAGCACCACAACAGCATTACTCAGCACCACCACAGCATCACTCAGCACCACCACATCACCACCACAGCACCATCACAGCACCACCACAGCACCACCACAGCACTGCCGCAGCATCACTCAACACCACCACAGCATCACTCAGCACCACCACAGCATCACTCAGCACCACCACAGCATCACTCTGCAGCCCCACAGCATCACTCAGCACCACCACAGCATCACTCAGCACCACCACAGCATCACTCAGCACCACCACAGCATCACTCAGCACCACCACAGCATCACTCAGCACCACCACCTCACCACCACAGCACCACCGCAGCAACACTCAGCACCACCGCAGCACCACTCAGCACCACTGCAGCATCACCACAGCATCACTCAGCGCCACCACAGCATCTCTCAGCACCACCACAGCATCACTCAGCACCACCACAGCATCACTCAGCACCACCACAGCACCACTCAGCACCACCACAGCATCACTCAGCACCATCACAGCATCAGTAAGCACAACAGCATCACTCAGCACCACCCCAGCATCACTCAGAACCACCCCAGCATCACTCAGCACCACCCCAGCATCACTCAGCACCACCCCAGCATCACTCAGCACCACCACAGCATCACTCAACACCACCCCAGCATCACTCCAGCACCACTCAGCACCACCACAGCACCACTCAGCATCACTCAGCACAAACACAGTACCACCACAGCACCACCACTGCACCACTCAGCACCACCACAGCACCACTCAGCACCACTCAGCACCACCACAGCATTACTCAGCACCACCACAGCATCACTCAGCACCACCACATCACCACCACAGCACCATCACAGCACCACCACAGCACCACCACAGCACCGCCGCAGCATCACTCAACACCACCACAGCATCACTCAGCACCACCACAGCATCACTCAGCACCACCACAGCATCACTCAGCACCACCACAGCATCACTCAGCACCACCACAGCACCACTCTGCACCACCACAGCACCACTCTGCACCACCACAGCATAACTCTGCACCACCACAGCATCACTCTGCACCACCACAGCATCACTCTGCACCACCACAGCACCACCACAGCATCACTCAGCACCACCACAGCATCACTCTGCACCACCACAGCATCACTCAGCACCACCACAGCATCACTCAGCACCACCACAGCATCACTCAGCACCACCACAGCATCACTCAGCACCACCACAGCATCACTCAGCACCACCACCTCACCACCACAGCACCACCGCAGCAACACTCAGCACCACCGCAGCACCACTCAGCACCACCGCAGCACCACTCAGCACCACCGCAGCATCACCACAGCATCACTCAGCGCCACCACAGCATCACTCAGCACCACCACAGCATCACTCAGCACCACCACAGCATCACTCAGCACAACCACAACAGTATCACTCAGCACAACCACAACAGTATCACTCAGCACAACCACAACAGTAACACTCAGCACAACCACAACAGTATCACCCAGCAAGACCTAAGTATCATTTAGCATCACCTCAGCATCGTCTCAGCACCAGTCACCACCACCACCACCACCACCACTACCACCTCAACATCACTCAACACCACCTCAGCCTGCTCTCGGAATCTGCCATATGTTGATTCTCCCCTAGCGTCTGGCCGCTGCTAGTGTTATAATACAGGTACTAGTTCACAACCTTCAACCTCCAATTGTTTATGCCCCCTCAAAAAAAACTTTAACAAACAACCATTGGAATAGGCAAAAACAAGTTGCCAGCATTGCAAGAACAAAAGAAAAATGAGAATTTTTTATTGTACATACATTTTTAATATGGTCGTTCTGTTGGACATAATGCCTTTTGGTCATATATAAGGTAACAAAAATGCTTCTGGCACTCTTTTATTACAACTTTTCAGCATGCTGCACAGCAGCCACACTTCTCTACAGCACAGCTTAAACACATTGGCAAAGTCAATAGCTCTGCCTAACACTTATAAGGCCCCAAAGGCGAGACCTATTGGCTATGCCAATGCTTGTTTTATTTAGAGGGAGTATTGGATTTGGTGTTTTGCCAGCAGGCAGGCTGCTGGCCAAGCGGTACGCCCTCTCGATCAGGAGCTACACGGTGTGCCTGAAATTTGGTCGGTGCATGGAACTGCAACGCGTCGCCCCCCTGGTACAGTCGATTTCCACATGGAGGTTACCGTTACCTGGGGAGAGAGGAGGCAATATTGAATTGCCTGAGAAGGGGGACAGAAAGTGGCTTGGCCTTACGGATGACTGCGGCAGTGTGGGGTTCATCAGCCACAGAGTGGGGCATCACATGGTGTTGTGCAATACCCCATCATGGCATGGGACTGCTCTGAGGACTCCATCTACCAGCATGCCGTGGTCTGGGAGGAGTAGCGCGAGGTGCCGCTGTATCATCGAGGCGGAAGGAGGGGCAAGTGACCAGCTGACTGGGCGAGGTCGCTGCTAAAAGACCACTTGAGCTGACCCCCAGAGATGAAGAGAGATCATGAGAACGGGCACTGAGGAAAGCCATTAAGGGCTGAAACGCGTCTGCCAGCGTTTCATGGACTCGTAATGCCAGCGCTATATCATCAATAAAGCCAATTTTTGTACCCCGGAGCTGTGCCGCACTCCTTTTTTACTTAGAGGGAGTATTGGATTTGGTGTTTTGCCAGCAGGCAGGCTGCTGGCCAAGCGGTACGCCCTCTCGATCAGGAGCTACGCGGTGTGCCTGCAGCTTTGGTCGGTGCATGGAACTGCAACGCGTCGCCCCACCTGGTACAGTTGATTTCCACATGGAGGTTACCGTTACCTGGGGAGAGAGAAGGCAATATTGAATTGCCTAAGAAGGGGGACAGAAAGTGGCTTGGCCTTCCGGACGACTGCGGCAGTGTGGGGTTCATCAGCCACAGAGTGGGGCATCACATGGTGTTGTGCAATACCCCATCACAGCATGTGACTGCTCTGAGGACTCCATCTACCAGCATGCCGTGGTCTGGGAGGAGTAGCGCGAGGTGCCGCTGTATCATCGAGGCGGAAGGAGGGGCAAGTGACCAGCTGACTGGGCGAGGTCGCTGCTAAAAGACCACTTGAGCTGACCCCCAGAGATGAAGAAAGATCATGAGAATGGGCACTGAGGAAAGCCATTAAGGGATGAAACGCGTCTGCCAGCGTTTCATGGACTCGTAATGCCAGCGCTATATCATCAATAAAGCCAATTTTTGTACCCCGTAGCTGTGCCGCACTCCTTTTTTTACTTAGAGGGAGTATTGGATTTTATATATATATATATATATATATATATATATATATATATATATATATATATCCATCCAAACACAGGTTACCCCAGTGAAGACGCCACTCTCAGGGAGCTTACTCCATCTTTATTGAGGATCACAGGCAGTCAGTTTGCACCCTATTTCAAATGTTCAAGCCTGACGCGTTTCGAATGTCTCTCATTCTTGTTCACAGGCAATACGATTCCAAGCACAGCAACCGCATTGTTCAACACCTGCTCCTATTAATAGTCCCGCCCCAGTGGGCGTGAGCATAATAGCATTCTGGTATTTGCAGTTTGAAACAGCGATCTCTCCCAAGTGGGGGCTGCCGGTCCTGAACTATAATACACAATTACATGTCCCAAGTGGGTTGTTGAAAAGTGGCAAAAACATCTACTGCCTGTATAATAAAACCTTCAATTTGCGGACTCCCCGCTCCAACAGCGCGGCCCATCTGGGTCACAGCCGGATCCGCTTCTCAAGCGGCGGGGCATCTTCGCGGCCGGGCCAGCCGCCACGAAAGCGGACCTCCGGCGCCGGAATATCCCGACGTTGAAGTGGACAAGGAGTCCTGAATTGTGGGATTATATGTCAGCAGAAGTAAGATTTCCAACCATCAAGTAACCCACATGGGTAAAATGAACTTTATTTTATATTTACAATTTTCCACGGCACCCACTGGGGTTAACACATGGGGAACTACAGGGTCCAGGAGGCCTTTGGCACGCCCACAGGGGCGGGACTTGACAACTTTATCACGAGGTCCTCATGGTAGCCGAGACTCTTGTAAACCAGTGATCAAGGGCGGAGATGCTGCCCAAAAACGCGTTTGGCATTTACTCGTATTTGAGGAAGGAGCTGATTCTGTCTACAAACCTGCAATAATAAATGGATTATAACTCCTTTGTGTGTGGCGTTTCCACTGGGGCAAAACTCTTTGGTTGGATTTGTAGTGGCTGGCCCAGCCGCGGAAACGCCCTGCCGCTTGAAAAGCGGACCTCCGACGCCGGAATATCCCGACGTTGAAGTGGACAAGGAGTCCTGAATTGTGGGATTATATGTCAGCAGAAGTAAGATTTCCAGCCATCAAGTAACCCACATGGGTAAAATGAACTTTATTTTATATTTACAATTTTCCACGGCACCTACTGGGGTTAACACATGGGGAACTACAGGGTCCAGGAGGCCTTTGGCATGCCCACAGGGGCGGGACTTGACAGCTTTATCACGAGGTCCTCATGGTAGCCGAGACTCTTGTAAGCCAGTGATCAACGGTGGAGATGCTGCCCGAAACGCGTTTGGCGTTTACTCGTATTTGAGGAAGGAGCTGATTCTGTCTACAAACCTGCAATAATAAATGGATTATAACTCCTTTGTGTGTGGCATTTCCACTGGGGCAAAACTCTTTGGTTGTATATATATATACATATATATATATATGTATATATATATATATATATATATCAAAAGCACTCTGCTCTTCCCTTGGCTGTCACTTCAGGAACCACGGTTTTGGTGCAGATTCAAAATTTTATTGCTCGTTCACAACAACAGCAGCCACTACGCGTTTTGACCCCGGAGGGTCTTGATCACATATATATATATATATTAATATATATATCCAACATTTGTTGCCCAAAAGATAACGCCACACACAAGGAAGTTGATTCCCTCTATCTTTATTGCAGGTTGCAGCGCGGAGAAGCTCCTTTCCTCCAACACATAGTTCGCCATACGCGTTTCAGATACGTCATCCTTGATCACTGGCAATTTGTAAAACACAGGAGCAGCTTCGAGGAACTTAAATATTGAATCAAGTCCCGCCCAGATGGGCGTGTGCTCTTGCCTCTTGGAACCTGAAGTTCCCCCAGTCCTACCACAGTGGGTGCTTGTGTGTTTTGAAATTATCAAATATTCTCTTTCCCAAGTGGGTTGTCGAGGTGGGAAAACACAAGGAGCTGCAAATACCTCAACCTGCAACTGGGGACTTCCTGTCCTCTTGGCACCGGGTGTCCAGTGCCACAAGGCTGCTTTCAGGCAGCGGGGCAAAATCGCGGTTAAGGCATTCCGCTACGAATCCAACATTTGTTGCCCAAAAGATTACGCCACACACAAGGAAGTTGATTCCCTCTATCTTTATTGCAGGTTGCAGCGCGGAGTGGCTGCTTTCCTCCAACACATAGTTCACCATACGTGTTTCAGATACGTCATCCTTGATCACAGGCAATTTGTAAAACACAGGAGCAGCTTCGAGGAACTTAAATATTGAATCAAGTCCTGCCCAGATGGGCGTGTGCGCTTTGCCTCTTGGTACTTGAAGTTCCCCCAGTCCTACCACAGTGGGTGCTTGTGTGTTTTAAAATGATCAAATATTCTCTTTCCCAAGTGGGTTGTGGAGGTGGGAAAACACAAGGAACTGCAAATACCTCGACCTGCAACTGGGGACTTCCTGTCCTCTTGGCACCGGGTGTCCACAACCCACTTGGGAAAGAGAATATTTGATAATTTTAAAACACACAAGCACCCACTGTGGCAGGACTGGGGGAACTTCAGGTACCAAGAGGCAAAGCGCACACGCCCATCTGGGCGGTACTTTATTCAATATTTAAGTTCCTCGAAGCTGCTCCTGTGTTTTTCAAATTGCCAGTGATCAAGGATGACGTATCTAAAACGCGTATGGCAAACTATGTGTTGGAGGAATGGGGCCACTCTGCGCTGCAACCTGCAATAAAGATAGAGGGAATCAACTTCCTTGTGTGTGGCGTTATCTTTTGGGCAACAAATGTTGGATTCGTAGCAGGATGCCTTAACCACGATTTCGCCCCGCTGCCTGAAAGCAGCCCTGTCGCACTGGACACCCGGTGCCAAGAGGACAGGAAGTCCCCAGTTGCAGGTCGAGGTATTTGCAGCTCCTTGTGTTTTTCCACCTCCACAACCCACTTGGGAAAGAGAATATTTGATCATTTTAAAACACACAAGCACCCACTGTGGTAGGACTGGGGGAACTTCAAGTACCAAGAGGCAAAGCGCACACACCCATCTGGGCGGGACTTGATTCAATATTTAAGTTCCTCGAAGCTGCTCCTGTGTTTTACAAATTGCCAGTGATCAAGGATGACGTATCTGAAACGCGTATGGTGAACTATGTGTTGGAGGAAAGGAGCCACTCCGCGCTGCAACCTGCAATAAAGATAGAGGGAATCAACTTCCTTGTGTGTGGCGTTATCTTTTGGGCAACAAATGTTGGATTCGTAGCGGGATGCCTTAACCGCGATTTCGCCCCGCTGCCTGAAAGCAGCCCTGTGGCACTGGACACCCGGTGCCAAGAGGACAGGAAGTCCCCAGTTGCAGGTCGAGGTATTTGCAGCTCCTTGTGTTTTCCCACCTCCACAACCCACTTGGGAAAGAGAATATTTGATCATTTTAAAACACACAAGCACCCACTGTGGTAGGACTGGGGGAACTTCAAGTACCAAGAGGCAAAGTGCACACGCCCATCTGGGCGGGATTTGATTCAATATTTAAGTTCCTCGAAGCTGCTCCTGTGTTTTACTGATTACCAGTGATCAAGGATGACGTATCTGAATCGCGTATGGCGAACTATGTGTTGGAGGAAAGGAGCCACTCTGTGCTGCAACCTGCAATAAAGATAGAGGGAATCAACTTCCTTGTGTGTGGCGTTATCGTTTGGGCAACAAATGTTGGATTCGTAGCGGGATGCCTTAACCGCGATTTCGCCCCTCTGCCTGAAAGCAGCCCTGTGGCACTGGACACCCGGTGCCAAGAGGACAGGAAGTCCCCAGTTGCAGATCGAGGTATTTGCAGCTCCTTGTGTTTTCCCACCTCCACAACCCACTTGGGAAAGAGAATATTTGATCATTTTAAAACACACAAGCACCCACTGTGGTAGGACTCGGGGAACTTCAAGTACCAAGAGGCAAAGCGCACACTCCTATCTGGGCGGGACTTGATTCAATATTTAAGTTCCTCGAAGCTGCTCCTGTGTTTTACAAATTGCCAGTGATCAAGGATGACGTATCTGAAACGCGTATGGCGAACTATGTGTTGGAGGAAAGGAGCCACTCCGCGCTGCAACCTGCAATAAAGATAGAGGGAATCAACTTCCTTGTGTGTGGCGTTATCTTTTGGGCAACAAATGTTGGATTCGTAGCAGGATGCCTTAACCGCGATTTCGCCTCGATGCCTGAAAGCAGCCCTGTGGCACTGGACACCCGGTGCCAAGAGGACAGGAAGCCCCAGTTGCAGGTCGAGGTATTTGCAGCTCCTTGTGTTTTCCCACCTCCACAACCCACTTGGGAAAGAGAATATTTGATCATTTTAAAACACACAAGCACCCACTGTGGTAGGACTGGGGGAACTTCAAGTACCAAGAGGCAAAGCGCACACGCCCATCTGGGCGGGACTTGATTCAATATTTAAGTTCCTCGAAGCTGCTCCTGTGTTTTACTAATTGCCAGTGATCAAGGATGACATATCTGAAATGTGTATGGCGAACTATGTGTTGGAGGAAAGGATCCACTCCACGCTGCAACCTGCAATAAAGATAGAGGGAATCAACTTCCTTGTGTGTGGCGTTATCTTTTGGGCAACAAATGTTGGATTCGTAGCGGGATGCCTAAACCGCGATTTCACTCCTCTGCCTGAAAGCAGCCCTGTGGCACTGGACACCCGGTGCCAAGAGGACAGGAAGCCCCCAGTTGCAGGTCGAGGTATTTGCAGCTCCTTGTGTTGTCCCACCTCCACAACCCACTTGGGAAAGAGAATATTTGATCATTTTAAAACACACAAGCACCCACTGTGGTAGGACTGGGGGAACTTCAAGTACCAAGAGGCAAAGCGCACACGCCCATTTGGGCGGGACTTGATTCAATATTTAAGTTCCTCGAAGCTGCTCCTGTGTTTTACAAATTGCCAGTGATCAAGGATGACGTATCTGAAACGCAAATGGCGAGCTATGTGTTGGAGGAAAGGAGCCACTCCGCGCTGCAACCTGCAATAAAGATAGAGGGAATCAACTTCCTTGTGTGTGGCGTTATCTTTTGGGCAACAAATGTTGGATTAATATATATATATATATATATATATATATATATATATATATATATATATATATATATATATATATATATATATATATATATATATATATATACTCTTTGGTGTGGTTTGTTTAGTGAATATATATGAAATCTGAGCCTAAGTTTAGCGTCCCTGTAATCTTTGTTTTTACCAGTGAATATAATATATATATATATATATATATATATATATATATATATATATATATATATATATATATATATTTTATATATTATATATTATATTCACTGAAAAGAACAAAGATTACAGGGACTCTAAGTTAGGCTCAGATTTCATATATATTCACTAAACAAACTACACTAAAGGTTACAGGGCTGTTATAGTTAGGCTCACAGTTTACACACACAAAACCATAGAAATTCAACAGTTATAGTTAGAGTTATCTGAAGAAACTATAACTCGTGCCCTAAAGAAACTATAACTCACGCCCTCACCATGCACAGTTTTCTCATAAATAGCTTTACAGCAAATGTTGCAGTGATATTATCAATGATGTCGTATAAGATGTCATGAGTGATATAATTAGTGGGGGTAATGGCAGTGCATGGTTAGGATCACATCCCCTGGGGTCCATCCATATAGTAAATCGGAAGGGGCCAGGCAGCCCCCTTCATGGGCTGATTGTGGCCCTGGGGCTCCAATCTCACAGCCATCAAAAATAAGGGGGACTTGTGGTCCCCCTTCCCAGGCCAATCTGGCCCCGCGGATCCAATCCCCGGGGCCTAAACAATTAATGGGGGTGCATGGCATCCTCCCGGGCCAATTTGGGCCCTGGGGACTGCATCCCCGTGGCCTGGCTAATTAAACAAGATGGTTGCGTGGCCCCCACCCTGTGCCAATTTGAGTCCCAAGGACCCCATCCCCTGGGGCCCAGCAAATCATTAAAGGGAGGGGCACACAGCCCCCATCCTCGGGTCAATTTTAGCCCCGGGGACCCCATCCCCTGCAGCCCAGCCAATCATTAAAGGGAGAGGGGCACATAGCCTCTATCCTCGGGACGATATCAGACCAGGCAACTCCATCCCCTAGGGCCCAGCCAGTCGTTGGTGGGTGCCCTATAGCCCACCCAGGTGACCCACTGCCTCTTTGTTGGGGGCTGCGCGGGGAGCCTCAATGCCCCATGGCCCCAACCTGCTCCCTGCCTCCTGAGGGAACCGGCATTGCTCTTGCACGCAGGGAGCATAAAAAATACTGCTCTGTGTGTGCGGGAGCAATTTTTTAATCTTTTTTCAATTTTTTCATCTGTTTTGATGTTTCGATGAAAAGTCTGCTCACAGCGGCCCGTAGCATTTTTTCGGCTCCCGCCTGCTGAGAGCAGACTTATTGTTTGCTCTCACTTCGCAGGAGCTTTAAAATTACTCCCGCCAAGCGAGAGCAAACAGAGGTTTCCCTGCTTGCACTAGTGCGATCAGGGAAACCACTATGTCCTGAGGGTGGGCACCTCAGAACATAACAGGAGCCAGTCCTGGGGGAGGGGTGGTCCCCAGGGCCATTATTGGCTCCAGGAGCTTCACTGTATCGTGGGGAGGTGGAGGTCCCAAGGGCGGATATTGGCCCGGGAGGGAGGCCATGCGACCTTCGTCCCCCTTTAGCAATTGGCCCTACTCAGGGGAGGTAGTGGTTCCCATGGCTGAAAATGGCCTAAGAGTGGGGGCCATGTGGCCTCCCTACTCCATTCTTTAAATTGCCTTGTCCTGGTCCTGGTAAGGTGGTGGGCCCCAAGGCCGAATACAGCCCCAGAGGGGATTGTGCCCCCCACCTCTTACTTGATTCGGCTGGGGCTGGAGGGGTGGTGGTCCCTGGGGCCTAAATCAGCCTGGGGAGGGGGCCACACACACCTCCCTCCCCCATTATAATACAAAAGCAACCACCCTGCGACTAGGCCCAACCAAGGAGCATATAGAAAACAAGCGCAGGAGACAAGCGTGTAATATTACATATTACCTATTGGCAGTTGCCAGTAGGTAGTTATAGATAGGATATACTGGCCAACCCATGGGGCATACAGAAAACAGGTACGGGTAAACAAGCATGTAATATTACATATTACCTACTGGCAGTCACCAGTAGGTAGTTATAATTAGGACCTTCTTACGATAGGAAATGCGTTTTTGTTTTTGCTAATAACTTTGTCGCTGTTTAACGAATCTTCCCAAAATTTTCAAAGCTAGTTTGCCACTAACTTCAGTTACTGTCTGGAAAATTTCAGGGAGATTCATCAAGTGAGGGAAGAGAAAAAGGGGGGGACCCAAAACACTTTTTCCCCATGCAATTTCCCATAGGGAATTTAGACACAACTACATCCTGAACTGCTGAACGGAATTACACTAAATTTGGCAGAAAGGTAGATCTTGGTTCAGAAAGAGCACTTTTTAAGACTCGGCTAGACAGTGTATGCACTGTCTCTTCGAGACATGTTCTTTTACACGGTGAGCTTACTTCCCGCCCATAGCTTATAATTGGTTTTCTTCAGCATCGCTCTCATTTCCTTTGTTGCGGTTTGTCAAGGCATGCCTGTGTCATGTCCTCTTCTTCTTTTTGGCCCTACCCTGGAGCATGGACCAAGTACTTGTGTCCTTCCACTGCTCCCGTTTTGGAGCTACTTTTTTTGTGTTTCAAGCACGCGATATTTCATAAACTCCCCCACCTACCCTTGTTCCTGTTATGTGTGAACATCTCAGTTTTTTGCAGTTTTTTTCTTTTTTATATAGCACAATCTCAACCCGATAGCTGAAACCATAAATGCACTTGTCACCTCCATGCCCTCTCTACACAATATCCTCTCCTGGCACGAGAAATCTTCCCTACATGTCTGTTTTTAGCTCACTCACTCATCTCAGGACTTATAACACATTTTTTATATGCACAGTAAGAACAGCACAGTAAAGTTGCCTAAAGTTCAATGCTCACACTGGTCATAACGCTGCAAACAAAGTAGAAAAAAGTTGATGATTATTTCAAAGGTTTGCATTAATAAGGCAAGCACGCTGCTTGAAAGTGTACCGCCCCAACTAACTTTGAAGTTCAAACACACTGAGGCTTCAAGAAATATGCATGCACTGCTTTCTGCATTTCAAATCAACCATATGGCAAGAGATCAGAAAACTGTAAAACAATATTTACGCATCTGTGTCAAGTAATTATCTTAGAAGAATCTTGAGCTTTGGTGAAATGAGGCTTCCCATCTCTAACTTCTACCTCTAAATTAACGTGTTGTTAGGGATCTGCTTTCAGTTTCCAATTTATAGAGATTATAGAGATAATCATCATTAACAGGCTGCTGGGAACAAACAGGCTACACTGCTTGTTAAATCCTGAGCAAAACGGCTGTACTGAATGCTTGGAATGCTGCTTTACTAAATAAAAGAAAGGGCAAGAAGGACGATGGATATAAACAAAAAATTTATCTGAGTACACTGTGAAATGTAATGCCTAATATGTGAATAAGTAAATAAGTACATAAATACGTACGTAAATAAATAAAATAATAATTTGAGGGGCAAATTGTTTTTTCCTCATAAGGCCATCGCTTCTGCTGCAAAATTCCTGGGTACCAGATACCAAGAATGCCTACTTTTAATCTCATTTTATGCCTCTTTCGTCCACCCCCACATTTCCTATCCTACCTCTATCTTATTCTCTAGGCTCTTTTTCATCTCTGCTTTCTGTATTTGTCACTGTTTTTCTATCTTTCTCTTTCTTCTTTTTTTCCTTTTCCGTCTTTCTCGCTCATGCTCTGGGTCAATGTCTGATGATATATAGGTCTTGCTTATGAGAGCTATTGGCTTTGGCAATGTTTTGTAGCCATGCTGTACAGCAGCACGGATGCCTTGCAGTGTGTCTAAAATGTATTTTAATAACTGCAATACGAGGGCAATTGGCTTTGTCAATTCTTTTAGCCAAGTTGTGTAGCCTCTTGGCTGCTGTTTAATGTGGCTGAAAGTCAGGCAAAGAAGCGCTATGACTCTGCTATACAACATGGCTGAAAGACATTGGCAATGCTTGCTGTAATTTGGTGTAAATCCGTTCAGTAGATTTGGAGCTATTAAAGACAAAAGATTTATGTATATCTAGGGATGTGGATGCTCCGCAGATCCGACAGATTTCATGATGAGATCTGATTGGCTGGGACCACTTAATCCAGGATGTGGTGGCAGCCATTTTGGGACTCGGTACTCAGCCAGAATCCCAAAAAATGGAAAAAAAACAGAAGGGGGCAGGAACCCCCTGACCTCCTAGGCCTGGTGCCAGAAACGTTTAAAAAATATATATGTTTACAGCAAATTAACCCTTTTATGTTTTTTTTAATGCCCCCGGGTTGGCCAAGTCCCGGGGGGATTATGCATGGTATAATAGGGTGGCCCAAGTGGACCACCTCCACAGTTCAATTTCGGCCATGGGTACCTTATCCTCCAGGGCCCGGCTGATATTCATAAGAGAAGGGGGCCTTGAGGGCCACCTTCCAGGGCTGATTTCAGCCCCGAGGACCCCATTCCCTGAGGTCCAGCTGTGTTGTCAAAAGGGGGGGCATGCAGCCCACCACCCCAGGCTGATTTTGGCCCTGGGACCCCATCCCCCAGGGCCCTGCCGTTATAGTAATGGGAAAAAGGTCCCCGGGGCCAATATCGGTCCAGGAAGGGGGTTTGTGACACCCTCCCCTTTAATGATTGCCCGGGCTCTGGTGGATGGGGTCCCCAGAGCTGAAATCAGCCTGGAGATGGGAGTGGCATGGCCCCCTCCCCCTTTAATCATTGACCAGGCCCTGTGGTATGGGGTCCCGGGCTGATATCATCCTGGGGAGGGAGCTGCATGCCCCCTCCCCAATTAAAAGGTGCCAAGCCCCGAGGGATGTGGTCCCCAGGGCTGAAATCAGCCCGGGAAGGGGGGATGTGTGCCCCTCTCCCCATTTCCAAATTGGCTGAACTACAGGCGATGGGTTCCCTGGGGCCGAAATTGGCCCAGGGAGGGGGATGTGTGCTCTCCTCCCCCATAATTACAGTGGTGGGCCCGGGGGGGAGGGTGGATGGTATACCCAGGGTCAAAAATGGCCCCGGGAAGGGGAGTTAAGTACCTCTTCCTTTAAAAAAAATGCCGGGGGATGGGGTCCCCGGGCCAAAATCAGCCCAGGGAGAGGGATATGTGCCCCTCTCCTCCACAACATATGCCGGGCCCCTGAGGATGGGGTCCCCAGGACTGAAATCAGCCCAGGGAGAGGGCTGCACAGGTTGACTGCATGCAAGGTTAGTTGCAGGGCCTGAAGCCAATTCCCGCCACACCATGCCCAAGGCTGTGCATAGTGACTTTTGGATTAATGTATGGTAATTAAATAATATTTTATGTTAAAAAAACCTAGAGATTCACTGGAAAAAAAGGTTACAGGGGCATTAAAGTTAGGAAATAGCATTAGGAAAACATAGAAATTCACTCAAAAAACAAAAGGTTACAGAGATGTTATAGATAGGAAGTATTAAAAAAACTTAGAAATTCAGTAAAAACTATAACTGCTGAATTTCTATGGCTTTGTGTGAGTAAAATCTGAACCTAGCTATAATGTCCCGGTAACCTTTGTTTTTTAGTGAAAATTCTAAGGTTTTTTAAAATTCTGTTTTTCCAGTGAATATATAAACGGGGCGTAAGTTATAGTTAGCTCAGCTAACTATAACTGCTGAATTTCTCTGGTTTTGTATGAGTGAAATGTCCCTGTAACCTTTGGCTTTTTCAATGAATTTCTAAGGTTTTTTAAATTCCATTTCCCAACTATAACTTCCCTGTAACCTTTCATTTTTTTTTGTGAATATCTGTTTTAAAAAAAAATCTATTTCCTAACTATAACGTCCCTGTAACCTTTGATTTTTTCCAGTGAATTTCTAAGGTTTTTTTATTTTGAATTTCCATTTCTGCAGCACTATCAGCATTTGCTATAGCATCAAGATTCTCAATCACTGTGTGTTATTTTTTTAAATCTTAAACACATATATATTCACACACAGTAGACAATGTTTGATAATAGCGCTTTGGTACTGGGATGTTTTAACTAATATTTTTGTATTTCTTTTTAATAAAAAATAATTTATTGAATCTTTTTTACTTTTTTTATGGTAATGCAGGAACTCACAATGCTATTGGTATTTCCGAAGACCATGGGGGGGGTTTAATCTGTAAAACACATATATTCACAAATTGTAGTCAATGTTTTAAAATAGCGGTTTGTTATTGGGGAGTTTAAAGTGATATATTTGTATTTGTTTTAAAAAAAAATCTCCTAAAATTCAATTTTCCTTTTTGGGGTGTCACCAGAAGTCGCAATGAAGTCAATATCCATTAAGACTGCGTGTTCTTTTTTAAAACTTTAAAACATATATATATATACATATACACATAGTGTAGCATGTGTTTTAGAATAGGGGCTTACTACTGGGTAGGTTACAGTCATATATTTGAATTTTATCTTTAAAAAAAGCATTTTTATAATGTTTACCCATTTTCGCGGTGTCACCACACGTTGCAATGACATCGGTATCCACAAAGACCACGTGGTTTTTTGAGACTATAAAACACATATATACACTGAGGGGCCGATTCCGATCTGGGACGGAAAACTCTCCGACCGAGCCGGATCCGGAGAGATTTCCGACCGAGCCGGACTCCCGCAGTCCGACCGAGCGAGTACGATGCGCACGCATGCTGCCGGACTCGAGTCGGTCGGACTCCCATTGAAGTCAATGGGAGCCGGTCGTACAACGCGTACGTGGGCTCCCATTGACTCAATGGGTACGTCTTGGACAAGGGCGCCCCCTACAGTGGGTGTGCATCGGTGTAACACGCACCGTACATGCATGTGTAGGGGGGACCCATGGGTCCCCCTGTGTGCGACTCGTGCGGCTACGGGTGAAGGGGGTCCGACACGGACCCCCGGAGTACGGCTCCGACAGTTTTCATGAGCCGGACGGTACGAGTCGGTCGGACTGTTCGAGGCGCGCATCGTACTGGCTCGGTCGGGTAACGTCTCCATTGCGTGGTGCGGATCGTGTCCGTGCGAGTCGGTCGGAGCGATCGGAGCGGTTCGGACCCGGGAACGAGACGGTCGGAAACAACACATACGATCGCATCGTACTCGCTGGGACGGACAGCTGTACGAGTCGGTCGGAGAAAAGGCGCTCGGCTCGTATTTTTCCCGTTCGGAGAGCTTCCGGCCGAGATCGGAATCGGCCCCATAGTGTAGACTGTGTTTGAGAATAGGAGTATACTACTGGGGAGTAATATATTTTAATTTAATTTAATTTTTTTAACATTTTTATTATGTATCCCTGTTTTCGTGGCGCCACTGTACGTCACAATGACGTCAGTACCCGCTAAGATCATGTGGTTTTTCCAAACTTTAAAACTGAAATATATACATATTCTATGGGATATTTGAGCATAGGTATATATTTACAAACTATAAATGTTAATTTTTCTATATTTAATTTATTATAAACTACTTTTCATTTCCATTTCCGATAACTGTGGCGACGTCAGACGTCGCAAACGTCACATGATCGGGACATACAGTATTCTGATAGGATAACACTCTTTTCAACTATTCTAACAGGAAGACCCCACCTATACCTTTTTTCTGGAACCTTCACTTCATTGCAGCAGCATTGAGAGCAGGTGGCTAAAGTTGGTGTGAGAATTATTACTATTGTGCTAATATTTTTTTTAATTGCACATTGCTACAGAAGGTGCAGAAGAGGTCCAGGTGGTTCAGGAGGCACAAGAGGACGTGCATGAAATCCATGAAGAAGATGTGGATGATGATGAACCTCCCCAAAAGAAGAGCAGAATTGCCTGGGAATTTTTACAATTACTTCTGGAGAGTCTACAACCATTGCAAAGTTAGTAAAATGCTCTCTGTGTGAAAAAGGTTTCTCAAGAGGCTCCCCAAAAAAAGATAACTATGGCTCAACATCGATGCTTTACCATCCTTAAACATATCACAGCAACCAACTTAAGATGGCAATGACAGAAAGAGAGCATGTAGGGCCATCAACAGCAGTGCCTGGAACATCAACACCTGGCAAGAAGATTCCTGTGGAAGTGGAAAATCAAAGCCAAGAAATGGCTCCAGAGTTCTCACATGTCGCCATGTACTGCATGAACTGCGGTGTAATTCTAAATGCAGGAGAACAGGTCATCTCAGCAATGCATGCTGCAGCCAAAAATCACAAATGTTAATTTTGTTTCACCTTTACTCTCTGCACCTTTTCCCGAGTGCATGTTCTAATTTTGCAACCTGTTGTTGCTCTGTACGCTGCATCACAAACACTAAAAAAATGTTGAAAAAAGATTATTTTTAGAACCAAATTTTATGGTTAAAAAAGATAAACTGCCTGTGTGATTGCATAAGTGTATTAGTTGTGCCTGGGTGATTGGTTGACTGCATGTGTTGTGCCAGGGTGATTGAATGAGTGCATGAGTAGTGCCTGGGTGATTGCATGAGCATATGAGTAATGCCTGGGTGATCGCACAAGTGATTGAGTCATGCATGGGTGATTGGATGAGTGCATGAGTAGTGCCTGAGTGACTGTATGAGTGCATGAGTAGTGCCTGGTGACTGCATGAGTGTATGAGTAGTGCCTGGGTAATTGCACGAGTGCAAGAGTCGTGCATGGGTGATTGGATAAGTGCCTGAGTAGTGCCTGGGTGATTGCATGAGTGCATGAGTAGTGCCTGTCTTATTGCATGAGTGCATGTGTAGTGCCTGAGTGATTGCATGAGTACAAGAGTCGTGCCTGGGTGATTGCATGAGTGCATGAGTAGTGCCTGTCTGATTGCCTGAGTGCATGTGTAGTGCCTGAGTGATTGTATGAGTGCATGAGTAATGCCTGGGTGATTGCATGAGAGCATTAGTCATGCCTGGGTGATTGCGTGAGTAGTGCCTGGGTGATTGGATAAGTGTAAGAGTCGTGCTTGGGTGACTGGATGAGTGCATGAGTAGTCCCTTGGTGATTATATGAGTGCATGAGTAGTGCCTGGGTGGTTGCCTGAGTAGTCCCTGGGTGAGTGTATGAGTGCATGCGTAGTGCCTGGGTGATTGCATGAGTACATACGTAGTGACTGGCTGATTGCATGAGTATATGAGTAGCGCCTGAGTGATTGGATGAGTGTATGACTGGTACGTGGATGAGTAAATGAGTGCATGAGTGGTGGATGCATGATTCAATGAGTGTATGAGTGGGGCATGGATGATGAAATGAGTGCATGAGTGTGGCATCGATGATTGGATGAGTGCATGAGTGGTACATGGATGATAGAATTAGTACATGAGAGCTGTACGGATACTAGAATGAGTGCCTGAGTGGTACATACATGATTGAATAAGGGCATAAGTGGTGCATGGACGTTAGAATTAGTGCATAAGAAGTGCATATGTTATTGAATGAGTTCATGAGTGCTGCATGAATGATTGAATCAGTGAGCAAATAGGTGAAATAGAACATGTATACTTGAGTGAATGGATGTATTAGTGCTGGTATGAGTGAATTGGTGTGTGAGTGGATGTATGGGTGTATTAGTCATGTATGAGTGAGGGAATGGGTATATAAGTATGTGTATGGGTGAGTGAATGGGTACATCAGTGTCTATTTGGGTGAGTAAATGGGTGGTTCAGTTTGTACAATGGTGAATGAAAGAGTGGATGAGTGCATGGATGGGTGAGTAATTGACTGTGTGACTAGCTGTATAAGTGAGTGAATGGGTGTATGCATGCATGGATGTGTAAATGGGTTTATGAGGGCTTGTATGTGTGAGTGAATGGGTGCATTAGTTTCCTTATGACTAACAAATCTGTCAATTATAGAAAAGTGATTTGAGACATACAATGTTGCCAAACTTCATCAACTCTGCAAAAAAATCTATTTTTTACTGTTCTCAGCTTTCATACTTGTTCACCATAAACAGTGGTCTGTAAGAAATATCATCAATTAACAGTGGGGAAAAAACAATTAATGGAGTTTAAAAAAACACTGTTGCATAGTACATTTTTACAAAACATATAATACTATGCATAACACTCACTACAAGTCATGAATTATTGGCTTTTTCTAAAGTAACTACAATAATCTCAAGAAACGCAGATTTTAACTGTTTCTTATATTGTTGTATCTGGTACAATATGACTTATAATTGTGAAACAGTTCTCAATTTTTAGATCCTTTTGAACACATCCTTTCTTGTAGGTAAAGTTCTACGGAAAATGGTGATGATCAACGTAGACAAAACACCACGCAGTAGTATGTAGAAGTTTTTGTTGGAGAAACAAAAAGTTTTTTTTATTTTTGGAAACAGTTTTAGGTGGTAACTTAAGGCTGCTGCTGTTGCACTGTATGCATTTAGTATTTAACTGTAATAAGAGAATGTAGTCTTTAGAGGTTATATAAAATCCTTTGCTGAATGTAAAAGGACTCTTGGGTTTCCAACAACATTTTGAAAACATTACTCCCAATATGCCGAATAGTGTCTAATAGAGCAAAACTCACGTATTAAAAAATACTGTACACCCGTTTTTATCTACAAATAATCCTGAGACCTTTGTTTGAAGAAATAAGAGATATGAGTTTGGTAATCTCCTAGGAAGTCTTGGTTTTGATTTTAGATTAGTGTCATTGCATTCAGTCATCCAGATTGGGATTTCAAACAGAACGTATAGTGTCCACACATTGTATTAACTCCTTCATGAAAAAACGATTGCCAAAGTAGTAAAATTCCTTCCTGAAATTGATATTTGACCAGCTGAAAAGTTTGTTATTTCCCGTTCAGTCTTGAACCATCTGCTCTGCATCGTTGTAACATTATTATAATGTGTTTTCCTGTTCTATGCAGAAACAATGTAGATACAAGGTCTGATTTGCATTTTGAGCAGGTCATATTTTGGTTGCCATTTTTGGTCAATTGCTGAAAAGGCACAGTTTTACAGTCTGGTAATGTCAAATACAGGAAGCGTTCTGAATTTTTACAGTAGTGTAGGAGAATTGAAGATCTTCACATTCATGGTCCCATTTGTAACTTCATCCAAATCAGTTATTAATATTTACTTCTTCTTCCTCTATTACTCCTAGCATCACCATGGCAAATTCTTGTTCATCTGGTTGAATATTGAGAGTAGATACTACTGATCCAGTAGACATATCTATAAGATGTCGTTATTCTGGAACAGAATGTAGTGTAGTTCTATCACTGTGTAAACGTTGCAGCAAACCATAGAGCGCTTTACAAATTCTCTTATCTTTTTTTGGTTGACTTCAGTAACAACACCTGGCAAATGGAATAGTACATTTACAACAGCATTTGCGTAGCAGTTCACCCCTGAAGTGTTATCGAATTCATAACCTACAGTTTCTTCATCATTTACTAATTTCCTCTTCTTTGATTGTTGGGGACTTCCCTTCTGTACTTCCTTGTGTTCATCATCTGTTTTCTGATTTGTAATCTTCCGCTTTGGACAGATTACTCGTTTCTCGTAATACATTCCTTAGCCGATTGTACTCCCTAACCAACTAGCATCAGCACTAATTGTTTCCTCATCAAGGTCAATCAAAAACAAAGTGGACAATGTTCTAATTCGTGATAATGCTACATATGACATTCCTTCTTTAAATACACTACTTCCAATATTCCCAAAAGCTGCTTCCACACTTAAACCTTGAGATTTCTGGATTGTTACAGCATATACTATTGATACCGGAAATTGTTTTCGCTGCCTATATAAGTCTTTTACTAACAAGAATTGTACAACGCATCGACCTATCTGCTTGAAACCGTCAACCTCATCAAATTTTATTACTAAGTATTCCACTTCATCTCTGTTTGCATAATTAACAAAATGTATAACTTTTTCTACTGTACCATTTACTAACCCTTCTTCAACATTTAAATTCCGACATAAAATTACATGACAGTTTTTACAGAGATCTAACTGCTTCTCTAATCGTAATTCTTTTTTTCAAAACAAAATTTTATTGTCAACAGCCAAGGGAGGCCTGACAGAGCCAGGTACCAAAACAATACAATATACAATATAGCCATAATGATGTTGACATTTTGTTGCCAATTAGACAAAGAAGGAAAAATGCAAGTAAACATATCAGACTAACAATAAACTGAAGTGTCATAAAACCAATATACAGTACAGTACGTGCCAAATCATCCCCCATTTGAAGAGCAAAGCCACTAAACCCGTAGTCACCCCTTATCGTGTCTGTTGTATCCGTTGCTAGTCTATCGCTAATCGTCATTTTTGATACAGAGTTTTCCAAAGAATCCAATTTTGCTTGTAGTTTATCTGTCAGTAGTACTGTTATTCCTTGATGTTCCATTTTATCTGTAGCTCTAATTTCCACAATATCTTATTTCTCCAGTTGGAATAATTGTTCATTGAACTTTGAGCACTCTTGTAGGGTTGGCATTATACAAACTATAGACTTGTTTTCTTTAATGAAATTATGAATTAGTTGCGCAGGTGTAATATTCGATGGAAATAATTTGCTGAAGAGATGACTTTTCAAAGTAGGTTTTGCTTCTTTCATTAGAACTCCTACTCTAATGTCGTTTAGCATATCTCCAAACTCCACATCTGTTGCTTATCACATATTTTTGACTAATTCTTTGTATTCAAAGCATTCCCAAATATTCACATTGAAAATACTTCCAAGAAAATGCCTTATTTCATCATGTAGAAGTATCTTGAAAACAGGTTGTCCTTTTACTGATGTTAGCTGTAGTAGGTCACCAAATACAATTAAATGTTTTCTACCAAATAGTATGTCATAGTTCGTTTTTCAATACCTGTTGTATTCTTAAATGTATAAAGGCAAGAATTAGATTCAACACCATGCTCTCTTCATTGATAATCAGAAGCTTCAGTTTTTTTAATACTCTTGCTACTTCATAACAAGCGCCACCTGATAATTTTTGATATTCCAGTTTGTTGTCATGTTCCACAGGTAGTAATAGTAGTCGATTAAGAGTAATTCCTTTAATGTTATGAGCGGTAAATCCTGTTGGTGCAGTTACTACACATGACAAATTTGAATCTGTAGTCTTCTGAAGTAACTGGTGAGTACTTTAATTAAGGAACTTTCCACTACTAGTTTGACCACTTTTGTATAGTAGACCTGGTTTAGATAAAGAACACTGGCACTCTTTCTTCTCATGCAGGTATCCATGTAATAGTTTATCTTTTACTTCTTTAAAAATATCTTTCTGTTCTTTACTCAGTTGCTGCAGTAACTGCTCTAAGTCTTCAGTTTCAGCTCTCACATGCAGAATTGCATTGTCCACGTCATTCATAGCTATAGCTGCTTCATTTGAAATAATTGCTTCTCCAAGAGGATCTTAACTTCCTGGTGCTGAACTTTGGCCGCTCTCAGAACTGTCCTTGGCTATTTCAGCAGCAATTGTTTCCTCCTGTTCAACTTGATCTCTCAACATTTTAAGATAATTTGGAAATACTGAGCACTGTATGGTATCTTTGACAGCATTTAAAGAATCTTCATAACAGTCATACTGTCCAAGTAATTCCGATTCTGCAAGCCATGTCTTGAACAACTGCAAAAGTGCTAAGTAGAAAAATGCCTTCTTGACTGGTGTTTGGAAAGTCAGCTTTCTGTGCTTGATTAGATTTCTTTTTATTATGTTTACCAAACAACCACCACATCCAAGTAGGGCATATCTTCCTTCTTCTATGTTTTCAGTAGCATTAATTCTATATGTATAATGCTGCAGTATTTCAAACAGACACGTTTTCAAGATATCTACTTCTTCTTGGGCAGTATGTATCTATCATATTAATTTTCAGAATGTCTCTACTCTCAGGTTGAAATTCAGCAAGATATTGGATTTCTGGGAAAGACTTTAATACTCTGTTACGAGTGTTTGCAAGCCCTAGGCTCACCCATACAATTCCTCTTGACTTAGAGAGCAAACTAGCTGAGCTTAACCTGTTTGAGCATTCATATGAACCTATTTGTTTGCGGGAAAGCATTTTCAAACTAAAACTGTACAATTTCTTTGTAAGACTTTTCTCAGCTGAAACTTCCTCCCACATCTTTTTCAACTATGTCTTCTCTGGCTTTGTTATATATGAAGTGACGTAGCGAGCAACAACAATCGAGTTGTCTGCAACAAACTGTAGATCCATATTTGCATTCCACATCTTCAGAATGACAGGGTTGTAGTCATTAATGTACTTGGAGGTCTCTGTTCTTCTTAGGTTGTATGTATTTTTGGGTGATTTCTGTGTAAGGGTGTGTCTGACTGCAGAAAAAAAGCTGTTCACTTTTCTTTGTGAAATAACAGGTCGTGGGAATCCAAAACGATATCTCGTGTAAAATTTGCCTTTGGATTTGTATTTTCAATGACAATATTTTCCACACCTATGATTTTGGAATCGGAAAATTTGTTGTCTTAAGATCTTGGCACCAGTGTCCTTTGGGATTGCACAAGTTGCATACTGCTCTATGAAAGACAACATAGACTCATCACTATCTGTTCCAAACTTTGGAGCAGCCTTTACCCATAGCTGCATGTGAATATGTGGAGCAACTCTAGTTTGATACTCTTTGTGTCAAAAGGAATCAGTCACTTCACCAAGAGGAAGATTACTCTTGTTGCAGCCATCATTGCTTGAAATCTGTGGTTAAAATATCTGCAAACATTTGCAGGGTCCAATGAGCAGAGTTCTCCTGGTGTCTTCAGATTGATGTCTTTTATATTTGAATTTGCCTCTCGCAAGAATTGAAGAAGGTCATCCCATGAATACTCAGCACAAATGAGTGTTAGAAACCATGTAGGTGCTCCTAAATTTCTCAACATGCATTTCAGCTCACCATGATGAGGATACCAATATCCGTTAGTCCCACGTTGACATGCCATGAGATTAATTAAGTTGTACTCCAAGTGTTCATCTTTTCCACAAATTTTATCAACAAATTCTCTTGCAGCTAGATGTTGCAGATTTACACCTGTTTTCAAAATGTGATTTACAGCATAAGACAATGCAGACAAATTACTTTCAAACAATAGATGAAATATATAAGTGCTACATTGATGAAATATAGAGCCCTCTGAGTAATGTCTAGTAGACCTGTACTCAGCCGCTGGTATTTGTACAGGCCAATGATCATACCTACCACCTACTCCAGTAGGAAAGAGATGAGGGAAACAGCGAGCATCTAAACCTTTTCCCCATACACTTAAAGGAGCTACTTTTGATTCTTTTAGTTGATATAGATCACCAACAATTTCTTTAGAATGTATGGGATGGATGGTATAATGTACATACATTTATTCTACTCTGCATCGATCCACTTTTGCTATCTGACCTGTCAATGGTGATGTGTTGTCCTCCAGATGTGTGATGTCTTGAAGAATATCTAAATTTGTCTAAAAAGATATGAAGTTGCCTTTTTAACTTTACTAACAAATACTAACTCTTTCCATATTTTTGTACCCCTATAGTTTCAATATTTTGCTTAAAATCTAATGGCAAGTATACAACTCTATCTTTCAGAACTTTCTGGAGCTCAGTTGGAGGTAATTTCCCTGTTTTAGGCTCCATGCGAACTATAGCTTTAAATGGATGTATACATTGGATTAGTATAGATTCATGAATATTCAAATCTTTGAGTACTTCTGTAATAGGTACTACTTCTAATTTGTTGTGTACTGCTCTAGCAGGAATCTTGTTTTCCTCTAACTTATTAAAGCAGTACTCACATATAACTTGTCGGGTGGATAATTCAAACCGTTCCTGTACAAACAAGTAAACAGCAAATTCACGCCACTTATCATTATTTTCTTTTTCACTTTTAATGTACAAATCAGGATTGCGAGTTTAACTTTTGTAGTTAGTGCATCGACAACATATACAAATACAGTTTAGTTGCTCAGAACACACTGTGTTAAAGTTTGTAATCTCTTTTTGAAAACTACCAACAGTAATATCTATATCCTGTTTCACAACCCCTGTTGATATCAAGTCTTCATTTTCCCTACACTCTTGCTCAGGACCAAGAAAACAAAACTGCACATCATCACAAACCTTTTTACTTCTACTACAGTACCATGCAAAAAAGCTCTATTCTTTTTCCCAAACATAGAGCAAGAGTTTTTACATTGTAAAGCCTTCTAACAAAAGTTCTCATTTTTGAGTGGTGTACACCTAACATTCTGAACTGACAAAAGCTGCTTTGACATACTTTTTTGATAGACAAGCTAGTGAGTGGCCTAGTAAATTAGTATGCTTCCTTATTTTGCATGGATCTAATCCTTGCAAAGTACGTATTTTCTGTTATAAACTTCTGCAAGGAAACATACAGAGAAAATTTCTCAATATATCAATTGATTGTTGTTGAATACTGCAAACACTACTACAATTCCATTTGTACACAGGGGCCGGTCTACGCCTTCATTGCACCTCTTCAGCAATCACTTCCTCAACATTTCAGGATACCATTACTTTTTCGCAATAGGAGAACCATTCTTCATCTCATAACATCACCCAGATTCAACAACTGCATGCACTAATGTGTTATCCTGCAAGTAGCCTTCTTCATTAAAGAAATGCTCACTACTAGAAGTGTGTATCCATTCACCACTAAACACTTTACAAAAGATAAGTATATTAACAAGTCTTTTCTTTTGGCTCTGTCTTCCCATAGACAACACTATTTTGTCCAGTGTCTTCATTCTGTTTAAAACCAAGATAAATAGTTTCCTCTTGGGAGCAAACAGCTTATCAACTATATCTTCAATATATTCCTTTTGTCTGATTGCTTGTGCTCTTCTTTTGTAGGTGCTAACAAGTTGTGAATTTCTCTAATATGAAACATTCTACCTCTGTTTCCTTGAACTGCCTCTGCCTTCCGCTTAAAGTCTCTCCTTTTTTGACAACTTCTTACTTTTTATATCAAAGACTTTTTGTCCTTTGATAGTTGGTGTTATACTTTTGTTTTTGTTTGCTTGTTTTGGCACTGTTTTCAGTTGTGCACATACAATTTTAAGAAATGTCTTTGTACTCTTACCAGCAGTTCTTTTCTCTTTCATCACCTTTTTGGCATGTTGCCCCTTTTGTTTCTCAGTTCTAAGGAGGTGTGTTTGCTGCTGCTTCTTTCTTCTCTGAGTTTTTGATGGCATGGTAATTCTCTGTAGATAACCAAATATTGTGATCTGAAAACGAAAATACAGAAGTACATTCAACAGTTAATTATATAGTATCACATACATTTTTTTAACTATTTAAACATTTACTTTATATGAGGGTATATAGCTCAATCTTCAGACTACATGCGTTACATAGCACCCTCCCCTTTTAGCTACCTACAGCCTACCTCAGTTATATGTGGTACAAGAGCAGTTTACACCTTGTGTAGGAGTTGTAAGTGAGAAGACAGCCCTAACAGTAAAACTGCATGCACAAGCTAAGTTTGTGTACAACTACCTCCATTAGTGCTACATACATATCAGTTCTGCCTGTATTTGTGAGTGAATGTTTACATGCTTCTGTCACAGTATGTATGGGTGTCTTAGTGTGTGTCTGCTTTTCTAGTTAGGCATGTCAGACTAAATAAAGTCTAGGTGGGAAATTAGATGTATAATTGAGCTCATGGGTCTCTAGGAGTGCATATAGGTCACTAAAACCTCAGAGTACATGTGTTACCCTTTAAGCACATAGCACCTAGCCCTACGACCCACCTGCAGCCTGCCTCAGTGAAGTGGAGAGTTTTACATGGTGAAAAAGCAGCGTATGCATTTTGTAGGACTTTTAAATGTGAAGGTTGGCCTAGCAGCAAAACTGCATGTACATGCTCAAGGGCAGCAGGCCGGAGACATGATGCAAGGGCTGCTTCTCTACATGGTAGAGTTGAAAGTGTCAGTTCTTTAGCAGATATCTGAATGAGGGTCTCATTTTCTGTCTGGGGCTCTCATTGCATATGTATATATGTTTGTTAGTAAATAACTGCCTATCTTGATGACATGTATGTTTCTCTAAATGTGTCTGCAAGGTGCTGCATCGATTGTCTACTGGGTGTATTAGCGAGTATTCTGTTTTTTAAGTGTGTGTGCAACTGCCTTCATTACTGCTACATACATATAAATTCTGCCTGTCTTTGTGAGTGAATGTTTATGTGCTTCTCTTACTATCTCACTGGGTCTTTTAACTTCTGTCTGCCTTTCTATTTGGGTATCTCAAATGTAAGCCTTGGTGGCAGGGTGGATGTATAATTGGGCACATCGGTCTCTACGACTGGACATAGCTCACTGAAACCTCAGAGTACATGTTTTACATTTAACCACATAGTTCCCTGCACTATGGCCTAGCTACAGCCTACCTTAGTGGTCAGTTATATGTGGTACAACAGCAGCGTATACCTTGTGTAGGAGTTTTAAGTGAAATTACTGTCCTACAAGTACAACTGTATAGCAAGCCAAAGACATAAAGCAAGGGCTACTTCTCTGCATGGCACACTTGAAAGGGTCAGTTCTTTAGTAAATATGTGAATGAGTGTCTCAGTCCCTATCTGGGACTGTCATTACATGTGTATGTAAGTGTTTTTACAAAAATGAATACCTCTTTTTTTAACCTCTATAGTTATCTAAATGGTTCTGTTATGGCCTACATAGTTTGCCTCCGGGTAGTACCAGTGAGTATTACATTTTTCAGGTCTGTGTGCAACTGCCTTCATTAACACTACATTAGCACTACATAGATATTACTTCTGCATGTCTATATTAATGAATATGTACATGTCAGTGGGTGTTTTAGTGCATGTCTGCTTTCTTACTAAGGTATGTCACATTGAAGTCTGATTACCAAACTGGATGTTTCGCAGGGAATATGAGTTTGTATGAGCATATAGAGCTTAGTAAATCTTCAGAGTACATGTGTTACCTTTTAAGCACATACCAGCCTGCCTTATGGCCTAGCTACAGCCTATGTCAGTAGTGACTTATATCTACTAAAAATCAGTTTATGCCTTAAAATATGATGGTAGCCCTAGCATTAAAACTGCATTTAGAGGCTAAACTGTGCAAGGCCCAAACACATGATGGAAAGGCTACTTCTGTGCATATT
Source organism: Calotriton arnoldi (assembly GCA_963921515.1). Taxonomy (NCBI): domain Eukaryota; kingdom Metazoa; phylum Chordata; class Amphibia; order Caudata; family Salamandridae; genus Calotriton; species Calotriton arnoldi. Next base: position 211,127 of record CAWUFW010012294.1, read on the forward strand.
TCACTTGAAAGTGTCAGTTGTTAAGTAGATATGAGAATAAATATCTGAGTCATATCTGCAGCCGTCATTGCATGTGCACGTAAGTTTGTGGGTAAATCACTATGTTACTTTGTAACCTCTGACATTATCTAAGTGTATCTATAAGGAACTGCATTCTTTTCTTCCTGACTACCCTACTGCGTATTAGGTTTTTTAGCTGCGTCTGCAACTGCCTTCATTAGCACTATAAAGATATCACTTATGCCTGCCTATATCAGTGAATGTTTAGCTGCTTTTATCACTATGTCAGTGGATATTTTACCACCTGTCTGCTTTCCTAGTAAGATGTGTCCCATTAAACTCTGGTTGGCAAACTGGATGTTTAATAGGGCATGAGTTTGTGCGAGTCCATGTCGCCCAGTAAATCTTCAGAGTACATGTAATACTTTTAAGCACATACTAACCTCCCTATGGCCTAGCTACAGCCTACCTCAGTGGTTACTTATATTTAATAAAAGATCAGTTTATGCCTTGTGTATGATTTTAAAATATGAAGCTGAGGCTAGCACTAAAACTGCATCCAGACACTAAACTATACAAGGCCCAAAACATGATGCAGCGGCTATTCTGTGCATGATACGGTTGAAAGTGTCAGTCCTATAGTAGATATATGAATACGTGTCTCAGTCCCTACATGGGGCTGTGAGCACATGAGCATGTAAGTTTGTGGGTAAATCACTGCCTCTCTTCATAACCTCTAGGGTTATCTACATGTGTCTGTAAGGAGCTGCATGGTTTGGCTCCTGAATATGGTAGTATACATTTTTTTAGCTGTGTCTGCAACTGCCTTCATTACCAGTGTATAGATACCACTTATGCCTGTGTATATAACATAATGTTTAAATGCTTTAACACTATGTCACTGGGTGTTTTACTGCCTGACTGATTTCTTAGTAAGGTGTGTCAGATCAAACTCTGGTTGGCAGGTTAGATGTTTAATGGGGCACATAAAAATCTACGAGTATCTGACTGTCTGTTTTCAAAGCTCTAGAAATTTCAACATACATAGCTGAATAAACTCCTCAGTACCTGTATTAGAAATTAAAAACGTATCTATAACTGCCTTTGATACTGCTAGATATATATCTACTTGGTGAGTTTCTTACTGAATGTATAAGTGCTTCTATTGATCCATAAGTGGGTGGGACAGAGTCTATATGCTTTAAAAACAACTATGTCTGTTTCATCATGGGTGCTGTAGTTTATATAGTGCTTCGCATAACAGTGTGCACATGATTACCAACTTACACAAACTCAATTGGACGAGTGTCACTATTTTAACCAGAAACAACAATGCTTTCTGGCATACCTACAGCATATGTCAGAGATCAGCTAAATGTACTAAAACATGCATTTAATAGTTGACAAACTAATTTTGCATGCTGCTAATGAGAGTCTGAAGCCCCACTCTGCACTAGTAACCTACATTTATATTTTTACACTGCATTTTAACCATGCTTAGCACTGATATATTACACGTGTCATTCAGCATAACTTTAAAGAACATATCTCACCATCTATGCACATACAAACCTGCCCTGTAATTGTCTAAAAGCTACACTAAAGAGTATATAATACATACCGGTGACCTTTGGCATATTCATAATTAATAAATTATAATGGTACAAGTAGGACTACAAATCCCACAATTCAAATAAAAACATTCTTAGTGACCAACACATCATTTATACACGTGTAAATCTTTCACATCTTATAGTACATTATTACATATAACTGTAACCATTAGCATGCAGTCTTTTCTTCAACCACGTAGACAATGAACAGAAGAAGCTCAACTGCAATATATAGTTCCATGGAAACACTTTGTAAACTAACTTCACAGACAACTATTATGCACCTGAAACAAACTATATCTTAGTCACCTATTATTAGATATATAAAGACACTCATACCATCAGTATAAGCCATTTAAACTTTTTTAAATCCTTTTTTATATTTCAAACTTTTATTACAATATGACATAGTAATATACATTGTTAAATTATTTTTTATTTATAAACTAAATATAATTTACACACCAGAAAATTGAGTTTGTTGGTAAAATTGTTTTTTTCTAACTCATTAGATAGATGCAATACTCTCAGGGTTTGTAAAAACTTAGCACAAGAATGGCCCACCCCTCTCATACAAAGCAGCCATAAATGGCAACGTTCTGAACTTTGCATTACCTGATACTGCAAAAGTCAGCAAATAAAAACATTCCGTTCCTTTTTTATTGTTGTAACTGCATTTCTGAATGGTTACTCTGTTAACCCTTTCACTTTCTCATACAGCCCAAAATGAATGCCTTTGTGTAAATACTCGCAACGTAATCTCGATCATCCCGATTAATTCAAGAAAAAAATGGGAGTCGGAAAACCTACCCTCCTTTACAATTTTATATTTTTAATATTATACTACAGGTCATTGCAAAATCCTCACTAGGTTATCTTACCTGCTTTATAAAACGATGAACCTAAACCTCTCCAATATTTAAAAACTAATACCTGTCTCTTAAACACGCTTCCCCAAATACACCCTCAGTACATTCTCCATAGAAACCCGCTAAAACCACTAGATCACAAGTTCACAGCACATTCCAGAAAGGCCATACTAGTTACAAAATGAACTCCAGCAGGTGTGGTTTACTGCACATACTGTAAAACATATCCAACTCTCTATTACATTTTTTCTATTTACCAGAGCCAATCAAACATCCATTTACTAATCATTTCCGTGCTACCTAATTTTATTCACCTGCATAGTCCCTCCATCCAATCAAATTTTTAGTTTTTTCAAACCACCAGCACACATGCATTTTCACTGCCTTTCATTGTACCAACTGTGATACTGAGCAGCAGACCTGTCCTTTGTGCTACTCCTCCTTCCTTCAAAATGCTTAAAGTGTGGATTGTGGGCCACAGCTATGAGTCTATTGAGCTGGTGAGGCTGCAAGAAAGAGAAGTATTGACAGGGACTTGGCTAATGTGGACATTACTTGGATTGGGAAGAGAGGATTAAAGTTTCATTAATTGTTGTCTTTGGTTAAAACCATTATGGATTCACTAGCCCCTGACCTCATGATTGTGCACTGTGGTGGCAATGACCTAGGCACATTGACCGGGGTAGGACTGGAAATCCTAATGAAGGATACCTTTGCTGAATTGATGATGCTTTTCCCTCGCACTGTCTTGGTGTACTCTAACATATACCAATGGCAGAAATGGAAGTGGTCTAATCAATTCTGTCCACAGCTGACAAAGCCAGGAAATATGTTAATAAAACTGTTTCTGTATTCCTCAGAGACCATAACATGGGCTCTATCTACAACAACAACCTACGTTTTGACATGCATGGAATCTATAGAAGTGATGGAGTTCACTATACAGACTAAGGCAACAGTGTGTTTCTAAGCAACCTGAAACTATGCATAGTCTTATATGCAACTGTATATATGCATACACACTCTCAACAAAAGGCTCTTGTCAGAGTCACCATAGTGCCCAAATTATGTTCATTTTTGGTACAAATATTTTTTTCTCCCAATTTTGAGAAATATTCATGACGACGCCACAATCATCGTAATCACGTCGCGAAATTGCTAAACAAAAGCAGACATTCGACGGCCACCAGCACATTCGAAATGTAGAACTTAAAAAAATCATTTTAACCATTATAATACATACATTACTATCTATATGACTGGTTAAAAAATGTTTAAACACATATTTTTTCTAGTAAGTTTCATTAAAAACCATCTTTCAACCCTATTTTCCGTTTTCATGATGATGCCGGGAGTCGTGATACGCACGTTAACCGCGACCATTGAGCCTTTTTATGAAGTGTAAAACACATATATGCACACATTTTACTGCATTTTAGAAACTAGGGGTTTATTACTGCACTGTTTAAAGTCATATTTTTCTGGGGAGTTTATATAAAAACCATCTTTGAAACTGATTTTCCGTTTTCACGGTGACGCCGGCATCATGAAGATGTCAATGGCCGTGATCACTACAAATATGTCGCGAAATGAGAAAACAAAAGCAGACATTCAATACCGACCACCACATTCAAAACGTATAACTGCAAAGTAGATTATAACCAACACACTAGACACATTACTAGCTAAATGAGTCTATAAGAACATGTATAACTCTCTTAATATATCTATAAGCTGTGTATGACCCTTTCAGTGGAATCTGTGACTGCATGCATTACTGTGCCAGGAAGTGTCTCATTCACTGTATAAGTATACCAGTGGATCCATGAGTGGGTGCATCAGTCTATGAGTGGTTCTGTAACTAGCTGCGTGAGTGTCTCAGTGGGTCTGTGAGTGGGTGCATAAGTGTCTTAGTGGGTCTCTAATTAAGTGCATAAGTCTGAGTGAGTCAGTGAGTGGGTGCATGACTGGCTTACTGCATTTGTAAGTGAGTGTATGAGTGTCTGAGTGGATCTGTAAGTGGGTACATGACTGTCTCAGTGGTTGTGTAAGTCTCACAGTGAGTCTGTAACTGAGTGTATTAGTGTCTGAGTGAATCTGTGAGTGGATACATGAGTGTCTAAATGGGTCTGTGACTGGATGCATTAGTGTTTGACTAGGCTTGTGAGTCGGTATCTGAGTGGGTCTCTCAATGGGTGTGTCAGTGTCTAAGTGGGTGTCGGAGTGGTGCATCAGTGTCTAAGTGGCCTCTGACTGAGTGTATCAATGTTTCACCAGCTGTCTCAGGGGGTCCGTCAATGTTTTAGTTGGTCTCTGAGTTCATGCATCATTCTTTGAGTGCATCTCTGAGTCGGTGCATCAACTGGTGTGTGTTTGAGTAGGTATATAAGTGGGTACATGTGTCTCTGAATCGATCTGTGAGTGGGTGGCTGAGTCGCTGAGTGAATCTATGAGTGGGTGTATAAGTCATTCACTAGTTCTGTGTAAAGTAATTTATTATTAATTAATTAATAATTGGTTGTTAATTAATTTCAATTAATTAATTGGTAATTAATTATGGTAATTGTGTAATTAATTTTAGGTGTGTGTTGTGGTGTTCATAGGTGTTAAGGGTGGGAAGTAATTTATTTTTGATTGATGAATTAATAATTGGATGTTAATTAATTTTTAATCAATTGGTAAATAATTATGGTAATTGTGTAATTAAGTTTAGGTGTTTATTTTGGTGTTTATAGGAGTAAAGGGTGGGAAGTAATTTGTATTTAATTAATTAACATATAGTTGTTAATTAATGTTATTATTTTATATGTATTTTGGGAAATTGTTTAATTTTTTGTCTGTTTTTACTTTTAAAGGGGTAAAGGGTGGGTATTAAATACATTTTAATTACTTTATTATTAGTTGTTAATAGTAATAGTTTTTAATTTATATATAAGTTTTAATTGTGTTTTGTTATTTTAGAGTTTAATTTAGGTGTGTGTTGTGGATATTATAGTGTTAAAGTGTCTGTAGTCAATTAATGTTTAGTAGTTTTCTTTATTAATAATATTTTTTAAATTCATTATTAATAATGTTAATTTTCGGGGAAATTATTTGGAATTTTGAAGTGCTTTGTTATTGGTGTGGTGTTATAGGGTAGGAAATACAATAAATACATTTATGTATTAATTTATTTCTTTGTTTGTAAATATTTTCTAGTTTAAAAGATTTTTATTTTATAAATGTATTTATTATTTTATATTTTATATTATTTGTAGGTTTTGTATATGTAATTAATTTAATAATATTTTTTTTATATATTTAATATATTTGATTTTTCATTTCTAAATATTGTTTATATTTTTTATGATTTATGTATAATTTTTAATGTTTTTTATTTCTGTTTTAACTGTTTGAGTTTGAATAGTAATTTTTTTCCCTCCGCTATCCAAAACTTTCCCTACTGTTGCTCTCACTGGAGTGGGAATAGAAATTTTTACCCCTCCACTATCCAACACTTTCCCTACTGTTGCACTCTTTGGAGTGGGAATAGTAATTTTTACTCCTCCGCTATCCAATACTTTCCCTACTGTTGCATTCTTTGGAGTGGGAATATTAATTTTTTCCCCTCCGCTATCCAACACTTTCCCTACTGTTGCTCTCACTGGAGTGGCAATAGTAATTTTTACCCCTCCACTATCCAACACTTTCCCTACTGTTGCACTCTTTGGAGTGGGAATAGTAATTTTTACTCCTCCGCTATCCAATACTTTCCCTACTGTTGCATTATTTGGAGTGGGAGTAGTAATTTTTCCCCTCCGCTATCCAACACTTTCCCTACTGTTGCTCTCACTGGAGTGGGAATAGTAATTTTTACCCCTCCACTATCCAACACTTTCCCTACTGTTGCACTGTTTGGAGTGGGAAGAGTAATTTTTACCCCTTCGCTATCCAATACTTTCCTTACTGTTGCACTCTTTGGAGTGGGAATAGTAATTTTTACTCCTCCACTATCCAATACTTTCCCTACTGTTGCACTCACTCGAGTGGGAATAGTAATTTTTACCTCTTTGCTATCCAACACCTTCCCTACTGTTGCATTCACTGGAGTGGGAATAGTAATTGTTCCCCCTTTGCTATCCAACACTTTCCCTACTGTTGCTCTCACTGGAGTGGGAATAGTAATTTTTACCGCTCCACTATCCAACACTTTCCCCACTGTTGCACTCTTTGGAGTGGGAATAGTAATTTTTACTCCTCCGCTATCCAATACTTTCCCTACTGTTGCATTCTTTGGAGTGGGAATAGTAATTTTTTCCCCTCCGCTATCCAACACTTTCCCTACTGTTGCACTCTTTGGAGTGGGAATAGTAATTTTAACTCCTCCGCTATCCAATACTTTCCCTACTGTTGCATTCTTTGGAGTGGGAGTAGTAATTTTTTCCCCTCCGCTATCCAACACTTTCCCTACTGCTGCTCTCACCGGAGTGGGAATAGTAATTTTTACTCCTCCGCTATCCAATACTTTCCCTACTGTTGCATTCTTTGGAGTGGGAATAGTAATTTTTCCCCTCCGCTACCCAACACTTTCCCTACTGTTGCACTCACTGGAGTTGGAATAGTAAATTTAAATATTTTGCTATCCAACACTTTTCCTACTTTTGCACTGATTGTATTGGGAAATTTAAGTTTAAATATTTTCTAATAGTTTAATGTTTTAAATTATTGTAGATTTTTTTTTAATATATTTTAAATTATTGATATATATTTTTAAAGTTTTAAAATAAATTAAAGATAACAGCTTATTAATTATTTAAAGTAAATATATATATATACCTATATTACCTACTGGACGCATAGGAAAAGCGTTTTCTTCTTTTGCCAATATCTTTGGCGCCGTTTGACAAATCTTCGCGAAATTTTCCAAACTAATGACCAGCTCAGGTCAGCTAATTGTCTTGAAAATTTGGCGGTGATTCATCAAGCGGGGGCCGAGAAAAAAGGGGGTCCCAAAACGTGTTTTCCCCATGTTCATTTCCATAGGAAACTTTAGACAAAGCTACAGCCCGAACTGCTGAACGGAATTACACCAAATTTGGCAAAAAGGTAGGTCTTGGTCTAGAAAGTGTGCTTTTTTTCAAATGGTGTAAATCCGTTCAGTAGTTGCTGAGAAATACAAAATATAAACATATCGATATCCGAGCACCGAGGAGGATTTGCGAACCCTCCCAGGCACAAACTTCACTCTGATTGGCTGCCAGCACTCCAAACCAGGAAGTGTTGGCAGCCATCTTGTGACTCGGTAAAACCGAGTCACAAGCAAAAGGGTCAAAAACGATTAAAAAAAAGAAAAGGGGGCAGGATAGAAACACCCTGACCCCTAGGCCTGCCACAGGGACCCCAGGGCCTGAAAGCCCCCGGGTGAGCCAGGTCCTGGCGGCATTGTGTGATAATGATGTAGGGGCCCGCGGGGCCCCGCAGCCCCGCGGACCGCCACCTCCCCGGGCTTTTGAAATAATATGCGGGGGCACACGGCCCCCACAGCCCCGGGGACCGCCACCTCCCCGGGGCATCCTTAATTATGTGTGGGGGCCTCACGGGCCCCCAAGCCCCAGTGACCGCCACCTCCCCGGGGCTTAACTGTAATTTAAAGAAGTGTGGGGGCTCCTGCCCCTCCCCACACTGCCCCGGGGACAACCACCTCCCAGGGGCTATTTTGATTGCTGAGAGGTGGTCCGAGGCCACGCCCTTTTTACACCACTCTGCAAACGCGCCTCTTGCAGAGTGGTGTAAAAAGGGGGCGTGGCCTCGAACCCCTCTCAGCAATCCAGCTGTATGGGGCTTACTGGAGGTACCTGGTGGGCTAGTTGGCCCCCAGGAACCCTCAGGAGGCAAGGGGACTTAATCCCCCAACCCAGAACGCGCCAGGAGGTGTGTTTGCAGAGTGGTGGAGAAAGGGGCGTGGCCTGTGTCCACCTGTCAGCTATCCCACTACCTGGGGCATACTGGAGGTATCAGGTAGGCTACTTGGCCCCTAAGGACCCCCAGCAGTGAAGTGGACTTTAATCCCCATCCAAGAGCGCACCAGGGAGGGCGTTTGCAGAGTGGTGGGAAAAGGGGCCGTGGCCTGCAATGAGAACTTAGCAATGCTGTTGTGTGGGACTTACTGGAGGTAATAGGAGGGGTAGTTGGCCCCAACGTAGTCCTTGGGGGCCAACTACCCCTCCTGTTACCTCCAGTAAGTCTCACACAGTGGTATTGGTAAGACGTCTTCAGAGGCCACGCCCCTTTCTCCACCGCTCTGCAAACGTGCCTCCTGACACACAACCGGTTGAGCGATGAAGTCCATTTTGCTCCCGAGGGACTTTGGGGGCCAAGAAGCCCTCCTGGTACCTCCTGTAAGTCCTACGCAGTGGAATTCCTGAGCGCTGGTCGGAGGCCCAGCCCCCTTTCTCCACCTCTCTGCAAACGCGACTACTAGTTAAAGAAGCATTTGCAATGTAATAGGTTTCATATTTGCGAGAGTTAGAGCTATAGGCGTTGTAAATGTAAAAGTGTTTTACTAATGTTTCTTGGAGTGGATGTAAGTTGTGTGTAGTGGAATTATGTGGTATGATGTGCAGTGAAATTATGTGGATAGACTTTGACTTTGATGTGGATAGAAAGTATGTGGTATTTAGTGTATAGGAATTATGTAGAGTGAGATTATGTGTTATGGAGAGTAATTATGTGGTATGGTAGTCTGTGTTGTGGAGTGGTAACCTCAGGTTTAGTCTTCCTCATTTCCATAGAAGCTAAACTATAAACTCAATGAGACAAAAAAAAAGAAACCACTGAGGAGCACTTCTGGACCTAGTCAGAGGTATGAGCAGGGCCACTGGAATTATGCGACTGTTTGGCTGCACTGACTTTTGTACAATTATACATTTTCCACATTTGCCACATAATCCATCATCTGCTGCATAATCTGTAGATTTGAACAAAAAAACCTTGTTTCTACCTCAAACGGCTCAAATGTTACCAAAAATGCAGCGACAAGTGTTACAGCGTGGTGGAAGGCCCTTTGCAAACCTAGAATGGTCACCTGTTACTTATTGCTAAATGTGGGTATTAAATTGGTACTAATGGTGTGCAAACCACTCTTGCTTCTTTCTGCGCCTCTCTTGCCTCTTTCTGCATTTCTGTTGCTTCTTTCTGCACCTTTATTTCTTTTTCTGCACTTCTTTTGCCTCGTTCTGCTCATCTCTTCCACTTTCTGCACCTCTGTTGCCTCTTTCTGCTCCCCTGTTGCCCTTTCTGCACCTCACTTGCTTCTTTCTGTACCCCTCTTGCCTCTTTCTGCACCCTTCTTCCCTCTTTCTGCACCTCTTTTGCCTCTTCCTGTACCCCTGTTTCCTCTTTCTGCACCTCTCCTGCCTATTTCTGCACCTTTCTTGCCTCTTTCTGCACTTCTCTTGCCTCTTTCTGTACCTCTGTTGCTTCTTTCTACACGTCTCTTGCCTCTTTCTGCACCCCTCTTGCCTCTTTCTGCACCTCTGTTGCTTCTTTCTGCACTTTTCTTGCTTCTTTCTCCATCTCTGTTGCTTCTTTCTGCACCCCTCTTGCTTCTTTGGGCACCTCTGTTCCTTCTTTCTGCACTTCCTTTGCCTCTTTCTGCACCCCTCTTGCCTCTTTCTGCACTTCTGTTGGTTCTTTTGCACTGCTCTTGCTTCTTTCTGCACCTCTCTTGCTTCTTTCTGTACCCCTCTTGCCTCTTTCTGCACCCCTCTTCCCACTTTCTGCACCTCTCTTGCCTCTGTCTGCACCCCTGTTCTCTCTTTCTGCACCTCTTTTGCCTGTTTCTGCAACTTTCTTGCCTCTTTCTGCAGTTCTGTTGCTTCCTTCTGCACCTCTGTTGCTTCTTTCTGCACTTCTTTTGCCTCTTTCTCCACCTCTCTTGCTTCTTTCTGCACCCCTGTTGTCTCTTTCTGCACTCGTCTTCCCTCTTTCTGCACCTCTCTTGCTTCTTTCTGCACTTCTCTTGCTTCTTTCTGCACCTCTCTTGCTTCTTTTTGCACCCTTCTTCCCTTTTTTGCATCCATCTTGCCTCTTTCTGCAGTTCTCTTGCCATTTTCTGCACCTCTCTTGCCTCTTTCTGCACCCCACTTGCCTCTTTCTGCACTTCTCTTGCTTCTTTCTACACCTCTGTTGCTTCTTTCAGCAATTCTCTTGCCTCTTTCTGTACTTCTGTGGCTTGTTTCTGCACCTCTCTTGCGTCTTTCTGAACCTCTGTTGTCTCTTTCTGCACCTTACTTGCTTGTTTCTGCACCCCTCTTGCCTCTTTCTGCACCCCTCTTCCCTCTTTCTGTACCTCTCTTGCCTCTTTCTGCACCCCTGTTCCCTTTCTGCACATTTCCTGCCTGTTTCTGCACCACTCTTGCCTCGTTCTATACCTCTGTTGCTTCTTTCTGCACTTCTCTTGCCTCTTTCTGCACCCTTCGTGCCTCTTTCAGCACCTCTGTGGCTTCTTTATGCACTTCTCTTCCTTCTTTCTGCACCCCTCCTACCTCTTTCTGTACCCCTCTTGCCTCTTTGTGCACCTCTCCTACCTCTTTCTGCACCCCTCTTGCCTCTTTTTGCACCTCTGTTGGTTCTTTCTGCACTGCTCTTGCTTCTTTCTGCACCTCTTTTGCAAACTTCTGCATTCCTCTTGCCTCTTTCTGCACCCCTCTTCCCTCCTTCTGCACCTCTCCTGCCTGTTTCTGCACCTCTCTTGCCTCTTTCTGCACTTCTCTTGCCTCTTTCTGTACCTCTGTTGCTTCTTTCTGCACTTCTGTTGCCTCTTTCTGCACCCCTCTTGCCTCTTTCTGCACCTCTGTTGCTTCTTTCTGCACTTCTGTTGCTTCTTTCTCCACCTTTGTTGCTTCTTTCTGCACCCCTCTTGCTTCTTTCTGTACCCTTATTCCCTATTTGTGCAACTCTCTTGCCTCTTTCTACACCTCTCTTCCCTCTTTCTGCACCCCTCTTGCCTCTTTGTGCACCTCTGTTCCTTCTTTCTGCACTTCTCTTGCCTCTTTCTGCACCCCTCTTGCCTCTTTCTGCACTTCTGTTGGTTCTTTTGCACTGCTCCTGCTACTTTCTGCACCTCTGTTGCAAATTTCTGCATCCCTCTTGCCTCTTTCTGTACCCCTCTTCCCTCTTTCTGCACCTCTCTTGCCTCTGTCTGCACACCTGTTCCCTCTTTCTGCACCCCTTTTGCCTGTTTCTGCAACTCTCTTGCTTCTTTCTGCAGTTCTCTTGCCTCCTTCTGCACCTCACTTGCCTCTTTCTGCACTTCTCTTGCTTCTTTCTGCACCCTTCTTCCCGTTTTCTGCACATCTCTTGCCTCTTTCTGCACCCTGCTTCCCTTTTCCTGCATGTCTCTTGGTACTTTCTGCACTGCTTTTGCCTCTTTCTGCACCCCTCTTGCCTCTTTCTGCCCCCTTTTGCTTCTTTCTGCACTTCTGTTGCCTCTTTCTGCACCCTTCTTGCGTCTTTCTGCACCTCTGTTCGTTCTTTCTGCACTGCTCTTGCTTCTTTCTGCACCTCTCTTGCTTCTTTCTGCACTTCTCTTGCTTCTTTCTATACCTCTCTTGCTTCTTTCTGCACCTCTCTTGCTTCTTTGTGCACCTCTCTTGCCTCTTTCTGCACACACAGGGCTACTTTTAAACTGACCTCAGGCTCAGCAGTGCACACATGCAAGTGCAGAAAATGGCTGCTGGCCTCTAAACTGCCATGCCCTATTATATGCTAGGGACTTAGAGGTAGTTTTAATCCCCCTGCCCGATTATGTACTAGGGCCTTACAGGGGAGGTCATGCCAATCACAGTGGTACCCCAACCCATAGTGTACCCTAGTGTATGTAGGTGTTTTCACTGTATTCTAATTATCTTTCAGCATAGCACTGGCTCGGGCCTGGTTAGGTAGAGTCATTTACCACCAGTACTAATCAGCAAAAAGTTGGGGGTGCCCAGGGCACAGGATGACTTTGCAACAAGGCCTCTTTCTGCACCTCTGTTGGTTCTTTCTGCACATCTCTTGCTTCTTTCTTCACCTTTCTTCCTCTTTCTGGACTTCTGTTGCCTCTTTCTGTATTTCTCTTGCTTCTTTCTGCACCTTTCTTCCTCTTTCTGCACATGTCCTACCTATGTAGGCATAGTTAGAAATGAGCATTTAAAAAACCTTTGAAATTCACTGAAAAACCATAGGTTTCAGGGACGTTATAGTTAGAAATTAGCATTTAAAAAACCTTTGAAATTCACTGAAAAACCATAGGTTTCAGGGACGTTATAGTTAGAAATTAGCATTTAAAAAACTTTAGAAATTCACTGAAAAAACCACAGGTTCCAGGGACGTTATAGTTAGTTGGACATTTCACTCATACAAAACAAGAGAAATTCGGACGTTATAGTTAGTTGAGCTAAGTATAACTCGCGCCCCGCAATGCACTGCTTATGACATCACATATTACATCACTCATGACATGGTCAGTGACATCACTCATGACATCACTCATGACATCTCAAATGACATCACTGATGACATCACCAATGACATCATCCACGTGATAATCTGATGCGCCTCCTCACACCTTAATATAATCTTTGATACACCCACTCTAAAATACAGACTACCATTTTTGAAACCAAAGACACCAATACCAGTTACTACATACCCACTCACTGATTCCTAGGTCTTCACACACATCTACTCATTCACCCATACAGTCACTTTTACATGCAGTCACTCATCAATACAGCACTATCATATGCACTCAAACACCTATACAGTCACTCACACACCGCCACTCTCTCACAGAGTTAGTCACACATATAGTCAGCCATGCAAAGAATCAATCACACTCCCATTTACTCACCTACACAATTATGCACACGCCACCTCACTTATTCATACAGATACTAACACATACTTACTCTCTTATACAATCACTGACACAAGCACACACTCATCTATACAGCCACTCTCACAATCACTCACTCTCACAAATAGTCATTTATATAGTCCAACACTCACATATACTGCCTTTCACATATGTAGTTACTCACACATGTACCACTGAGACCTCTAAACACTCACCAATACACCCATACACACACTAACCCATCCACACAGCCCTTCACAGATGCACTCTTGAACCCATACACCCAGTGAATCACCCACTCACACATCTATGCACAAAGTCACATACCCCCCACCCACCCACACAGACACTCAGGCACCCATACAGATACTCAGACAAGCAATCAATAACCCACATAGACACTCATGTAGCTACTCACCAACCCATGCAGCCGCTTACAGACCAACTGACAGACTGATACAGACATTCACACAGTTTAGTCACTAACCCATGCATTCAGTAAGACACGTTTAATCACTCACTTATACAGTCAGTCACGCACCTACTAAATCATCCATTCAGACACTCATACACCCACTCTTTCTTCAATACACCTTGGCCTATATATATATAACAGTACAATAGACAAACGGTCACAGTAGCAACAATTTTTCAAGACATAAGAAATAGAAAACAGCATTCACAATACCAATTTAGGTTAAACTGCAGGGAATGCAATTTATTTTCAAAGCAAATATTCACTTCAGTTTCAGCAACACAGTTGCTCTTCCATCTAGAATTAATTCAAATATTTTTGAAAAAGGGTGCTCTAGTGTGGGGAAAGGAAAGGACAGGGTGTTTAGGATCAAAGTGAAAAAGTGAGGGTGGTGGACAAGGGAGAGGTGATGTGACATATATACATCAAATTCACAAAGTGAGACCAATCCAGCCTGACATAGGTCAATTGTTCCAGTTATATCACATAGCATTACCAAGACACTGATAATAAATTTCAGTCGTCGAGGCTTGTGTAATAGTAGTAGTCAACGTTTTAGCCCCTAAAGTAATCAAGGTAATTCCAGCCTTAGGGTGGGGTCTTCATCAGGACTGTGTGAACATGGAGCACCTAGAGGCAATGGGATACTCCGTGTTAGGGGGATATGGTTTTAGAAGGTAGTAAATGCTCATGATTGAAGGTAAAGATTACCTAATCGTTCTGCCAGCGCATAAATTCCGGCTGGACGGTCATTGGGTGTGGGCTCAACTGAGCTCCTAAATACAGAGAAGACACAGAATCAACATGTGAGCTGAGCGAACAAATCAGGACAATGACTATCTGGGCCCCTACTAACATAGCACTTACTGAATTCTGGGGAGGTACGGCCAAACGTGCACATACGGGCCTTGGTATTACACTGTGGGTCAAATGATCCTTCGCAGTGACAAGATGAATCTATCCAATGGGGAAAGAATGAAGGACATATTCGGTATACAAGGTGGATCCCAATCATATAAGAGAAACTGTTATGAAATAAACATATTAAAAGGCAGAAGGCATGGTGTATAGAAGGATAACTGGATTGGAATTCATGCAGCTCTATATAGAAACTAGCTAATAAGACTATGTAGGGGGAGCCCTTAGTGACTACACTCAACACATATCTTAATCTTAAAGTTGTGCATCCTATCGTCGCGTCGTGAGGTTACAGGCAACGATGGAGATCTGAAATACACGTGAGCCTCGAGGAAATCAATCAACAAGTAAATAAATAAATAAATGAAACGACTCCCGCACTCGTGCCAGTTAAGAAGATCGTGCATTTGGTGGTGGCTAAAGCATAAGCGGGAATGCAAGAAAGGCTGACAACAATCTGCTACAAAGTGGTTAGACTAGCCTATTACTGGCGATCAGTTATTCACAGGAGTACCGTGCACAACGTTAACTCTTGCCTTGTCAATCTGAAGTAATTATAAAACTATTAACAAATGACGGATCGTACATGACCCGTAATCGCATCAGGGCGGCAAAGACACGTACCTTGAAATCAGACCTTATGGCTCCAACTCTCCTGAGAGAATGAGCCCGCGGCTCTTGCGTTCAGTATTTAAATGCGAGCGATGGCGTGCACGTAGAGTGCAGCCGCTCGCTGCCTACACGTATTGGAACGTGAAAACCGGGGGCCTGTCACTGGTAGGCACTGGGCTGTCAAAATGACGTTTAAGGGATATCTCAAAAGAGATCTCTTGGGCTTAAACAAACAGAGTTGTATAAGTCTAAATTTGAAAGGGAGAAATGTAAAAATCTGTATAAAGCACCCTTGCAAGCATGTTGATGTGGTGAAATAGACATCATTAGGGGAAAACATTTGGAAAAAACGTAGAAACATTTGGTACTGAGTATTGCAAAGGGTAAAACATTATAGTTAACATCAGGGTTGAGATAGCAGGATGCATTGAGTATGTGCTCTTTGTGCTCTTCCTGTATGATTTTCTAAGGTGTGATCAAAATAACCCCCGGTTGTCTGACATTCACTACAGGCATGGCTCAGACGTAGGATACTTTCCGTTCCATCACTATGACTCCCTCCCATCTCCATTGTGGTAGTCTACAGTGAGGGTGGAACACGCGAGGGTTGGGCGTCTTTGCTCTTTCGGTCTTGTCCCCTTTATTGGATCAACCCGTCTACACACTTTGGACGGATAGAGAACGGTACATTTTGTCCGTGCGCTTTCGTGTAGGGGGTTAGACGTAGGAAGCTCTTCTATTTGCCTTTGGAAATTTGATCTCAAACAGCGCAACAAGTACGTTCAAACGGCCGCTTCACGCTGTCACAGATCACTTCTATTATTCGCACCTTAGGGACGCTCAGGCACGGTTCTTCCCTGGATCGTGTGCAACCCCTTACATATAAATGTATTCATTTTTTTCCTTCGGTGGCTGGGTATATTCATTATAAAGATCGCCACTTTTATATACCCAATTTACATTTCTCCCTCTGCATTATACCATTTCCTTCTATTTTTCCTTTTTCTTTATGGCTCCCATGCCATATATTTTATTTTTGTTACTTGATATGTGTTTTTGAATAGTTGTCCTTTAATTCTTTCATGTGCTTTTTCTGCATATTATCCTCGAGGCTACGTTTTCAGTCTGTTACTGTTCACGTTAGGCTGAGCGTCGCTGTTGTCATAGCAATCCCACACATGATGGCCCATCAGTTCATCCAACTGTCCTGACGTAATTGACACGCAGGACTGTGAGTAGACCCTGAGCACATCCAGTTGGCCCGATGCCAACTAAGTCTTTCTTTGCGCACTTTGAATGACTGTTTTCGCGCGCTACCAAAATTCCTTATATACCGGCTTCTTTGCCCATACCACGGATGCTGTTCCGTGAGCCGAGACGCCTTGGAGAGAGACTGCAGGTAAGCGCCTTAGCGCTATACTACTTCTGTTGCTATTGTATCCCCTCGGGAGGCTGGTTTATTGTTCATTTAACCCGTGTTCCCCGTCCGCTCTGTGCCTTTTGAACTGACAGGCTAGAGCGAGGGCCTTTCACACAGCTGCGTTTAAGTTTACATTTGTTATTCTTTTGTTTTAACAACCCAGTGATTTGAGAGCAAGGTCAGACAATGTCACACATGGGGTTTCCCTTCGGCGCGATTTATTGTACCGTTGGGTCATCCCTTGTTTTGGTAATGACTAAGACTTTACATCAGTATGCCATTTGCCTAGCCTTTCTGATGCTTTCATCAAATTTATCAGGGTGACATTGCACTAAAGCATTTTCCACTGCCCTGGATGTCACACCCACGCAATTAGTGGTCACATTCTTTCTGTTGTTTCTAGATTACTATGTTCAATTACATAATATTGCAGGCAACACTGTTCCATGCCTTACAGCTATTTTTTAGGTATAGAGTGTCTGTGCGAATTTACTGTTTGTGACATCGCTATTGTGTGACAGTCTTCAGAGCAGGTTGCCATGACCTTACGGTCTGTCGCCATCATTGTTCAATCAATCAATCAATCAATCACGGCATTTATAGAGCGCGCTACTCACCCGGGAGGGTCTCAAGGCGCTGGGGGAGGGGTAAGTTACTGCTCGAACAGCCAGGTCTTGAGCTGCTTCCTGAAGGAGAGATGGTCCTGGGTTCGCCGAAGGTGAGTTGGGAGGGAGTTCCAGGTCTTGGCTGCCAGGTAGGAGAAGGATCTTCCTCCGGCGGTGGTTCTGCGGATGCCTGGTACGGTGGCGAGGGCGTGGCTGGTTGATCGTAGCTGGCGGGTGGGCGTGTAGAAGGTCATGTGGTTGTTGAGGTACTTTGGGCCCAGGTCGTGGAGGGCCCTGTGTGCGTGGGTGAGGAGTCTGAACGTGATTCTCTTGCTGACGGGGAGCCAGTGCAGGTCTTTCAGGTGTCCGGTGATGTGGCTGTGTCGGGGGATGTCCAGGATGAGTCGTGCGGAGGCGTTCTGGATGCGCTGGAGTCTTTTTGAAGTTTGGCTGTGGTTCCGGCGTAGAGGGTGTTCCCATAGTCCAGTCGGCTGGTGACGAGTGCCTGGGTGACGGTCTTCCTGGTTTCAGTGGGGATCCATTTGAAGATCTTGCGGAGCATGCGCAGGGTGTTGAAGCACGAGGATGAGACGGGCGTTGACTTGTCTGGTCATCGACAGGGAGGAGTCCAGGATGAAGCCCAGGTTGCGTGCGTGGTCCGTTGGCTTGGGCGCGGTGCCCAGGGCCGGGGGCCACCAGGAGTCGTCCCAGGCGGAGGGTGATGAGCCCAGGATGAGGACTTCCGTCTTGTCTGAGTTTAGTTTAAGGCGGCTGTTCCTCATCCAGTCGGCGACGTCTCTCATCCCGTCGTGTAGGTTTGCTCTGGCGGTGGTGGGGTCGTTGGTGAGGGAGAGGATCAGCTGGGTGTCGTCGGCGTAGGAGATGATGTTGAGGTTGTGTTGGCGTGCGATGGCTGCGAGGGGCTCATGTAGACGTTGAAGAGCGTTGGACTGAGTGAAGATCCTTGTGGAACGCCGCAGATGACTTCAGTGGCCTCGGATCTGAACGGGGGGAGGCGGACTCTCTGGGTTCTTCCGGCGAGGAACGAGATGATCCATTCCAGTGCTTTCTCTCGGATTCTGATGTTGCTGAGGCGCTTCACTAGGGTGCGGTGGCAGACGGTGTCGAACGCCGCGGAGAGGTCCAAGAGGATGAGGGCTGCTGTTTCCCCGTTGTCGGTTAGGGTTCTGATGTCGTCGGTGGCTGCGATGAGGGCGGTCTCGGTGCTGTGGTTGGCCCGAAACCCGGACTGCGAGGGGTCGAGGGATCCATTCGTCTCGAGGAAGGCGGCAAGCTGTCCGTTGACGGTCTTCTCGATGACTTTGGCCGGAAACGGAAGGAGCGAGATGGGACGGTAGTTCTTGAGGTCGGTGGGGTCCGCCGTTGGTTTCTTCAGGAGGGCGGTAAGCTCGGCGTGCTTACAGCTCTCCGGGAAGGTGGCAGTGTGGAAGGAGGAGTTGATGATGTCCCGGAGATGGGGTGCGATGGTGGCGTCGGCTTTGTTGAAGACGTGGTGTGGGCAGGGGTCGGTTGGTGATCCGGAGTGGATGGAGTTCATCGTGCGGGTGGTGTCTTCGGTGCTGATCGGGGTCCAGTTGCAGAGGGTGGTGGTGGCGGGCGTTGGTTCGGCGGTAGGGTGCGTGGTTTGTGCGTCGAAGCTGTTATGTATGTCGGTGATCTTGCGGTGGAAGAACGTGGCGAGTGAGTTGCAGAGGTCTTGCGAGGGGGTGATGTCGTTGTTTCCGGCGCTGGGGTTGGAGAACTCTTTGACGATGCTGAAAAGTTCCTTGCTGTCGTGGGCGTTGTTGTCCAGTCGTTCTTTGAGTGCCGACTTCTTGGTGGCACGGATCAGCTGGTGGTGTTTGCGGGTGGCGTGCTTGAGGGCGGTCCTTTTGTCTGTGGTCTGGTCGAGTCGCCAGGTTCTCTCGAGAGTGCGGCAGTTCTTCTTGGATTCCTTGAGGTCGTTGGTGAACCAAGGGGTTTTCTTGCTTCCGGGTCTGCTGGGAGGGTTTTTAGTGGTGCGAGGTCGTCGGCGCAGGCGGTCAGCCACTTGGCGAGGTTGCTGGCTGCTTCGTTTGGGTCCGTTGTGTTGGTGGGTGTGTTCTGGCTGAGGGAGGCGGTGAGCTGCTCGGTGGTGATCTTGCTCCAGCTCCGGCGGGGAGCCTGTTGCGGGTGGTGGTGGGTCGCAGTCTTTCTGAAGCTGAAGTGGACGCAGCTGTGGTCGGTCCAGTGTAGTCCGGTGGCGTGGCTGAAGGAGATGTGCTTGCTGGAAGAGAAGACGGGGTCAAGCGTGTGGCCGGCGTGGTGGGTGGGCGTGTTCACCAGTTGCTTGAGTCCGAGGTTGGCGAGGTTGTCCAGCAGGGCGGTGGTGTTTCTGTCGTTGTTGTTCTCCAGGTGGAAGTTGAGGTCCCCTAGGAGGATGTAGTCGGCTGAGGGCATGGCGTGCGGGCTGATGAAGTCTGCGATGTCTTCGCTGAATAGTGTGCATGGTCCCGGGGGTCTGTAGATGAGGGTGCCTCGGAGGGTGGTCTTGGGGTCAGTGTGTATCTGGAAGTGTAGGTGTTCGGCGGCGGTGAAGGTCTCGTCGGAGTTAGTCGAGATGCGGATGGTGTTCTTGTGTACGATGGCGATGCCTCCTCCCGTCTGGTTGACGCGGTCCCTCCGGGTGATCTTGTATCCGTCCGGGATGGCTATGGCGATGTCGGTCGCTGAGGAGGCGTTCATCCAGGTTTCGGTGAGGAAGGCGATGTCCGGTGCTGTTGCGTCGAGCAGGTCCCAGAGTTCCACGGCGTGCCTGTGGACGGAGCGGGTGTTCAACAGGATGCATTTCAGGTTGTTGCTGCTGGTGCTCGACTTGGCGGAGGTGGTGCACGTCCGGGGGCAGGTGAATCGGCAGGTTTGGCAGGTGAAGGGTCCGTGGGTGCGTCTCGGTGAGGCTCGGTAGCAGGCAGGGTTCCGGCCGGCATTGAGTGCGGTGAGTGTGGCGGCGTCGTAGGTCCGTCGAGTAGTGTTGCATCGGTGGGATCCAGGGGTTCTGGCGCTGGGCGCGGTCCAGTCGCGGACGGGCGCAGACGGGCTTGCCTTAGGCGCGCCTTCGGCGCGCCAGCGCGCGGCCGCACAGCGGCCGCCATTTATGGGGAGGTGGGAGGTGGGAGGGGGAGCAGCTGGGAGGCGGGAGGCAGGGGCAGCGAATGGGCAGTCAGGGGGCGGGGCCGCAGGGGACGCAGCGGCGGGAATGGCGAGAGGCAGCGGGGGCACAGAAAGGAAATGGGGGAAAGCAGACAAAATCACGGGCACAACGTAAATGGGGCAGCGAGGGGCACAGAAGGAAAAAGGGGAGAAAAACAGACAAAATCACGGGCACAACGTAAATGGGGCAGCGAGGGGCACAGAAGGAAAAAGGGGAGAAAAACAGACAAAATCACGGGCACAACGTAAATGGGGCAGCGAGGGGCACAGAAGGAAAAAGGGAGAAAAACAGACAAAATCACGGGCACAACGTAAATGGGGCAGCGAGGGGCACAGAAGGAAAAAGGGGAGAAAAACAGACAAAATCACGGGCACAACGTAAATGGGGCAGCGAGGGGCACAGAAGGAAAAAGGGGAGAAAAACAGACAAAATCACGGGCACAACGTAAATGGGGCAGCGAGGGGCACAGAAGGAAAAAGGGGAGAAAAACAGACAAAATCACGGGCACAACGTAAATGGGGCAGCGAGGGGCACAGAAGGAAAAAGGGGAGAAAAACAGACAAAATCACGGGCACAACGTAAATGGGGCAGCGAGGGGCACAGAAGGAAAAAGGGGAGAAAAACAGACAAAATCACGGGCACAACGTAAATGGGGCAGCGAGGGGCACAGAAGGAAAAAGGGGAGAAAAACAGACAAAATCACGGGCACAACGTAAATGGGGCAGCGAGGGCACAGAAGGAAAAAGGGGAGAAAAACAGACAAAATCACGGGCACAACGTAAATGGGGCAGCGAGGGGCACAGAAGGAAAAAGGGAGAAAAACAGACAAAATCACGGGCACAACGTAAATGGGGCAGCGAGGGGCACAGAAGGAAAAAGGGGAGAAAAACAGACAAAATCACGGGCACAACGTAAATGGGGCAGCGAGGGGCACAGAAGGAAAAAGGGGAGAAAAACAGACAAAATCACGGGCACAACGTAAATGGGGCAGCGAGGGGCACAGAAGGAAAAAGGGGAGAAAAACAGACAAAATCACGGGCACAACGTAAATGGGGCAGCGAGGGGCACAGAAGGAAAAAGGGAGAAAAACAGACAAAATCACGGGCACAACGTAAATGGGGCAGCGAGGGGCACAGAAGGAAAAAGGGAGAAAAACAGACAAAATCACGGGCACAACGTAAATGGGGCAGCGAGGGGCACAGAAGGAAAAAGGGGAGAAAAACAGACAAAATCACGGGCACAACGTAAATGGGGCAGCGAGGGGCACAGAAGGAAAAAGGGGAGAAAAACAGACAAAATCACGGGCACAACGTAAATGGGGCAGCGAGGGGCACAGAAGGAAAAAGGGGAGAAAAACAGACAAAATCACGGGCACAACGTAAATGGGGCAGCGAGGGCACAGAAGGAAAAAGGGGAGAAAAACAGACAAAATCACGGGCACAACGTAAATGGGGCAGCGAGGGGCACAGAAGGAAAAAGGGGAGAAAAACAGACAAAATCACGGGCACAACGTAAATGGGGCAGCGAGGGGCACAGAAGGAAAAAGGGGAGAAAAACAGACAAAATCACGGGCTCAACGTAAATGGGGCAGCGAGGGGCACAGAAGGAAAAAGGGGAGAAAAACAGACAAAATCACGGGCACAACGTAAATGGGGCAGCGAGGGGCACAGAAGGAAAAAGGGAGAAAAACAGACAAAATCACGGGCACAACGTAAATGGGGCAGCGAGGGCACAGAAGGAAAAAGGGGAGAAAAACAGACAAAATCACGGGCACAACGTAAATGGGGCAGCGAGGGGCACAGAAGGAAAAAGGGGGAAAAACAGACAAAATCACGGGCACAACGTAAATGGGGCAGCGAGGGGCACAGAAGGAAAAAGGGGAGAAAAACAGACAAAATCACGGGCACAACGTAAATGGGGCAGCGAGGGGCACAGAAGGAAAAAGGGGAGAAAAACAGACAAAATCACGGGCACAACGTAAATGGGGCAGCGAGGGGCACAGAAGGAAAAAGGGGAGAAAAACAGACAAAATCACGGGCACAACGTAAATGGGGCAGCGAGGGGCACAGAAGGAAAAAGGGGAGAAAAACAGACAAAATCACGGGCACAACGTAAATGGGGCAGCGAGGGGCACAGAAGGAAAAAGGGGAGAAAAACAGACAAAATCACGGGCACAACGTAAATGGGGCAGCGAGGGGCACAGAAGGAAAAAGGGGAGAAAAACAGACAAAATCACGGGCACAACGTAAATGGGGCAGCGAGGGGCACAGAAGGAAAAAGGGGAGAAAAACAGACAAAATCACGGGCACAACGTAAATGGGGCAGCGAGGGGCACAGATGCACAAGGGTTCTCCACATCGCAGATAATTCTTATGCGTTAGCACCCAGTACACAGTAACTGGCTAGATAGCACCCCTTTATATATGATTTTCGTCCTCCCCAGGAATACTATACAGGCCCTTATCAAGGAGGCCCACACAACGTATGCAGTTACAAGTTCGAGAACACTTAATACTATTCCAGACAGGGTCCGGACCAGATTGGGCCCGTAAAACCTTTTAATATAAGCACAAAACTCGCCATATTCACCATCTGCTACGCTTCGTATGTACCAATCAGATTTTTTCTATCTTAAACATTATGCGATTTTAATGATTATTTGTTAACAAGACTGTTTGCGAGCCTTAGATCACTCAATTTTTTACCTTTTGTGAGAGATTTGTTTATATGTGAACGTGATTATTTTCATCCACCGGAGAATAGTGGTAACATCCCAGCCATTCCCAATTCGAACTCAGTATTGAACAGAGTTGAGCTGCTTTTTGTATACGGTTAGGTCTGATCTTGATTGAATTGACTACAGGCACATCCCCCACACCAATTTGGATGTATTTTTGGATTGTGCAACATTTCTTTCATCACTACCAGCTCATTATTGCACTGGGCAAGTACATAGTACATTAACTGATATCAGACGACATGTATTTGCCATATATATTACCCAATGGGACAAAAAATCTAAAAAAATTGTTTTTTGAAAACCCTTTATCCATTGACAGGCCCTGTGTTTCCTGATTTTTTTACTTATTTATTGATCAGGGTTATACTAGTACTATACAGATAGATATCTCAAACACAGTGGGTCGTAGTTATTCTCCACCCCCATCAACTAGGATCACATTTATTTATATACAATAAAATGAGTAATTATGTGTTTATAATTACAGAGGTGACAACGTATGTGGAAACACAGATTTTATTAACTGTTATAAGTTATGTTTGTTTGTGTAAACCTTTATTTTTTTCTTCAGTGTTTTGTAAATATTAAGCAGATAAGACGTGATGTTCAGCATTGTAGTTGTTTTTATCATGACCCACTCAATGTACTATATGTCTTTTCGTTATGCACCATAAGTCTTTTCCAGTGTCTTGTAGTGTATAGACATAGGGTAATTGTTCGGTTTGGTTTATTGTGTATTACATGTGTCACATAAATTGGTGTATTTATGTCATCTATTTTACACTTCTTTCAGCCCTGACGAAGTTCATCCTTTGAACGAAACGCGTTGGCTGATGCTTTGCGCAAATCCCATGGATTGTTTATAATAAAGATTTATATATTTTTGCAATGAAGACACTGATCGAGCTTCTTTATTGACGTTATATTAACTTGGGAGTGCACCGCTCCATTGTTCTCATAGTTCTGTATTTCTGCTTGGCAGTTGGCATCCTACAACGGCGGGTGCAGGAGCAGAGTGTGCACACCGACTTTCATCATATTAGTAATCTACTACTTGGGGATCACATCGAGGAAGTGCGGCAATTGGGGTCCGCCGTTGGTTCTCTATTTTCATTCACCCTTGCAAGCATGTTGATGTGGTGAAATAGACATCATTAGGGGAAAACATTTGGAAAAAACGTAGAAACATTTGGTACTGAGTATTGCAAAGGGTAAAACATTATAGTTAACAGCAGGGTTGAGATAGCAGGATGCATTTAGTATGTGCTCTTCCTGTATGATTTTCTAAGGTGTGATCAAAATAACCAATGGAGTTGGTCAGACAAAATAGCAGAATGTACCTTGGTGTTATATGTACTCATTATGTATGATTTATATCACAGTCGCATGGTGGATGTGTAGGGGCTTTTACATAGATGGAATTAAGACCCCACATTTCAAATGAGTCAGATATACAGAGTATAGTAAACCATTAGGAGACACTCATACCATGCTCTCAGATGGGCCACAGTATCTTTACAGGTGAGAGAGCAATGGTGACATGGTTCATGCACATTATTCAATGTTAAGAATGAAAAGTTGTGCATTCGTGCCATCAAGTTCGTTAAGGCCATTATTTACTGTGTCCATCATATGCATCCATTTACATTCTCGTACATTCAAAATAGTATTGATGTCGCTACCCCTACTACCCAGAGACACCTTTTCCAGAACTGACCATCTCATTGATTCTGGTTTGTGTACTTTCGTGGTGAAGTGTTCAACAAGAGGTGCTCCCACTGTGCTGCACCTAATCCTTCTGCAGTGTTGTAGTATCCTTGTTTTTACTTTTGGTCTCGTCTGACCTATGTACAACTCATTACAGGGACATAGGATGGCAAAGATCACATCTGTTGAGTTGCAATTGGAGTGGACTTTTAAATCTATGGTATGTTGCTTGTAACCAAATTTCTTGGTTTCAATGGTCAGTTTGCATGCTTTACATTTCGAGCATTTGAAGTGGCCCACTATTTCAGGTAGATTCAAACTGTTTGGATAGTGGGCTGAGGGAGCGTGTCGAGTAGAGATCAAACCACATGATCTCTGATGCTTCTTGCTTTTTTGAAAGAGTGCATTGGAGGATCCGGAATCTCAAGATCGTCAGATATAAGTTTCCAGTGTCCATCAATGATCCTCTTAATTTCATTGCTCCTGGTGCAATACGTGGTCACACATATCATCCTTTGTATGTCTATTGGACGTTGTTTGGGAGTAAGGAGCGCATCTCTGTCATAGTACCAGGCTCTCTTCCTTGCCCGCTTAACCAACCTTTTAGGATATCCTCGCTCCATGAGGCGGTTGATGAGGTCTTCCGATTCTCTGAAAAAGTCATCTTTGAGAGAGCAATTTCTTCGGATGCAAAGAAATTGCCCAAACGGCAAGTTGTCACGGAGGCCTCTTGTGTGGTGGCTGGAATATCTCAGCAATGTGTTGCGTTCAGCTGGTTTTCTGTACAGCGTAGTGTATAGATGATCATTCTCTGTTTTTATGGTGATATCCAAAAAATCAATGGTGTTCTTATCCCAATGGACGGTGAATTTGATATCATGAGATCTGGCATTGAGCCACTCATAGAAACCTTGGAGATCTGTTTCGTTGCCTGTCCAGATCAGTGGAATGTCATCTATATAGCGGCGCCAGTGTGTCACGTTTTCTTTGTAGGGGTTGGTATGGTGGAAGATGAATTGTTCCTCAAAATCATCCATGAAGAGGATAGCCAGATCCGGGGCGAAGGCTGCCCCCATCGCCACTCCCTTGGTTTGGAGAAAAAACTCATTTTGGAACAAAAAAAAGTTCTTCATCATGGCTACCTCCAGTAGCTCTACAATGAATTCAGTGGGGACACATGCTGGTTGAGGTCTTCTCCCAAGAGCTTTTGTCATTGATTCCAGTGCTGGTCGTTGTGGGATGCTCGTGTATAGGGACACTATATCCAGTGTCACCAGTAGTTGAGTCTCTTGGTCGAATGGCATATAATCAATCAGATTGATCACTTGCATGGTGTCACGCAGGAATGCTTTGGTTAATTCAGCTAGTGGCTTGAGAAAGAAGTCAATATACTTGCATACTGGTTCCAGGAGGTAGCCACACCCAGAGATGATGGGCCGTCCGGGGGGGTGCTGCAAGTTCTTATGAACCTTTGGTAAAGTGTAGATCGTTGGAAGGCGTGGTTGTTTGGTGTTGAGGTATTCAAACTCATGGTCCGAAACAAATCCTGCTTGTTTGACTTTCTCAGTAATGGTCAAGATCAATTTCCTTACGTCCTTTGTAGGGTCTGCAGTGAGGGTGTTGTAGCTTATGCCGTCTCGAAGTTGGGAGTAGATTTCGGCCTTGTAGTCTGGTGTATTTTGAACAACAATAGCTCCGCCTTTGTCTGCCGGCTTTATCACTATCGTCCGGTTGTGCTTCAGAGTTTCCAGGGCCTCACGTTCTCCCTTGGTCACATTGTGCTTGGTGTATTGTTTAGTTGAGCACACTTTCGATGCATCGCGGACTACCACACTTTCGAACGCAAGTATTTTGTGTGGCATCATATGCGTGGGAGGCATAAACGTGGACGGTACTCTTAATCCAGTATGTGATGTAGATGAGGAATGTTTGAAGTAGTGTCTTAGCCTAACTTTTCGGAAGAAACAGTGCAGTTCTGTTCTGACGTTGAAACGGTTGGGATAGGTAGTCGGCACGAAGAAAAGGCCTTTACTCAGAACACTGATTTCATTGTTTGAGAGCGCATAGGTCGACAGATTAATGATGGGACTTCTCGCATTCTTCACCATTTGTATGTTCGTCGGCAGGTCTGGATCTCTCCGTGGTTCTCCGGAGGGAATCTCACCTGCTTCTGGACCTGTCCCTGTTGTCGACCTGTGTCCCAATTCTGCTGGTTCTGTCCTCGGCGTGTGGTTCTGTTCCAATTGTAACCTCTGCCTCCGGGTGGTCTCCATTGTCCTTCCTCTAAAAAAGGAGGAGGTCCCTGTGGTGGTTGATACCAGGTTTCTTGGTACTGATAAGCGCTGCTGGTTCCCGCTTGTTCTCCGTCGCTTCCGGCGCTGTTAGAACCTGAAGATTCAGAGAAGGTGGTGTAATGTCTGCTCCCTCTGTATCCTCCTCTGCCTCTGTTGTAGAAACGGCCTTGAGTGTCCTGCTTAAAATAGTCTTCCTGGAGATATGGGTACGTGGCCTTTTTATCGTAGAAACGTATATCTTTGGCCAATTTATCCAATTTTTTAGCTTGCGTGTCTGTATCAAAATCCTTGATAGTCTCTTCCAATCTCTCTAGGGCCTCTTTAGCATTGGTAAGTGCTGAGTCACCGCTAATTTTAAGCTTGAGGTCGTTAATCTCCTTCAGTAATTTCTCCACTTGCTCAATAGCAGTCTCAATACCAAGCACCATCCAATGGCGCGAGCAATTGTTGGCTACGAAACTAAAACCTTCCTTAAATTTAGGGAGATCCACAAAGATAGCTGGCTCGTTCCGGACCTGTAAGCCCACTGGGATAATGTTGGCCTGGAGGTACTTGGTCAAGAGGTGGCCATGCAGGCGGGTAGGGACCATTTTTTTCTCAAGGCGTTCCAATTTATTGATTTTCTCGTTAAGTTTAAAGTCTATGTTGGGGGTGTTAGATGTTAGGAAACCGGACCCAGACTGTCCTTGTATTAATCTATTAATGTAGTCTTCTGTGTAAGAGAGTGTTTCATTCTCTGACATGGTTGGACCCTCAAGTTCCAACTGAAACAAAAACCCTCGCAGGTAGGTACCTGCACCTAGAGTGTTGTGTATCAATGGGGATACCTGAAATGCTACCAGACCCGGGTCAGAATTGCAGTACAATAGACAAATGGTCACAGTAGCAACAATTTTTCAAGACATAAGAAATAGAAAACAGCATTCACAATACTAATTTAGGATAAACTCCAGGGAATGCAATTTATTTTCGAAGCAAATATTCACTTCAGTTTCGGCAACGCAGTTGCTCTTCCATCTAGAATTCAAATATTTTTGAAAAAGGGTGATCTAGGGTGGGGAAAGGAAAGGACAGGGTGTTTAGGGTCAAAGTGAAAAAGTGAGGGTGGTGGACAAGGGAGAGGTGATGTGACATATATACATCAAATTCACAAAGTGAGACCAATCCGGCCTGACATAGGTCAATTGTTCCAGTTATATCACATAGCATTACATAGACACTGATAATAAATTTCAGTTGTCGAGGCTTGTGTAATAGTAGTAGTCAACGTTTCGACCCCTAAAGTAATCAAGGTAATTCTAGCCTTAGGGTGGGGTCTTCATCAGGACTGTGTGAACATGGAGCACCTAGAGGCAATGGGATACTCCGTGTTAGGGGGATATGGTTTTAAAAGGTAGTGAATGCTCATGATTGAAGGTAAACATTACCTAATCGTTCTGACAGCGCATAAATTCCGGCTGGACGGTCATTGGGGGTGGGCTCAACTGAGCTCCTAAATACAGAGAAGACACAGAATCAACATGTGAGCTGAGCGAACAAATCGGGACAATGACTATCTAGGCCCCTACTAACATAGCACTTACTGAATTCTGGGGGAGGTACGGCCAAACGTGCACGTACAGGCCTTGGTATTACACTGTGGGTCAAATGATCCTTCGCAGTGACAAGATGAATCTATCCAATGGGGAAAGAATGAAGGACAGATTCGGTGTACAAGGTGGTTCCCAATCATATAAGAGAAACTGTTATAAAATAAACATATTAAAAGGCAGAAGGCATGGTGTATAGAAGGATAACTGGATTGGAATTCATGCCGCTCTATATAGAAACTAGCTAATAAGACTATGTAGGGGGAGCCCTTAGTGACTACACTCAACACATATCTTATTCTTAAAGTTGTGCATCCTATCGTCGCGTCGTGAGGTTACAGGCAACGATGGAGATTTGAAATACGTGTGAGCCTCGAGGAAATCAATCAACAAGTAAATAAATAAATAAATAAATGAAACGACTCCCGCACTCGTGCCAGTTAAGAAGATCGTGCATTTGGTGGTGGCTAAAGCATAAGCGGGGAATGCAAGAAAGGCTGACAACAATCTGCTACAAAGTGGTTAGACTAGCCTATTACTGGCGATCAGTTATTCACAGGAGTACCGTGCACAACGTTAACTCTTGCCTCAACAATCTGAAGTAATTACAAATCTATTAACAAATGACAGATCGTACATGATCCGTAATCGCATCAGTGCGGCAAAGACACGTACCTTGAAATCCGACCTTACGGCTCCAACTCTCCTGAGAGAATGAGCCCGCGGCTCTTGCGTTCAGTATTTAAACGCGAGCGATGGCGTGCACGTAGAGTGCAGCCGCTCGCTGCCTACACATATCGGAACGTGAAAACCTGGGGCCTGTCACTGGTAGGCACCGGGCTGTCAAAATGACGTTTAAGGGATATCTCAAAAGAGATCTCTTGGGCCTTAAACGAACAGGGTTGTATAAGTCTAAATTTGAAAGGGAGAAATGTAAAAATCTGTATAAAGCACCCTTGCAAGCATGTTGATGTGGTGAAATAGACATCATTAGGGGAAAACATTTGGAAAAAACTTAGAAACATTTGGTACTGAGTATTGCAAAGGGTAAAACATTATAGTTAAGAGCAGGGTTGAGATAACAGGATGCATTTAGTATGTGCTCTTCCTGTATGATTTTCTAAGGTGTGATCAAAATAACCAATGGAGTTGGTCAGACTAAGTATCAGAATGTACCTTGGTGTTATATGTACTCATTATGTATGATTTATATCACAGTCGCATGGTGCATGTGTAGGGGCTTTTACATAGATGGAATTAAGACCCCCATATTTCAAATGAGTCAGATGTACAGAGTATAGTAAACCATTAGGAGACACTCATACCATGCTCTCAGATGGGCCACAGTATCTTTACAGGTGAGAGAGCAATGGTGACATGGTTCATGCACATTATTCAGTATTAAGAATGGAAAGTTGTGCATTCGTACCATCAAGTTCGTTAAGGCCATTATTCACTGTGTCCATCATATGCATCCTTTTACATTCTCGTACATTCAAAATAGAATTGATGTCGCCACCCCTACTACCCAGAGACACCTTTTCCAGAACTAACCATCTCATTGATTCTGGTTTGTGTACTTTCGTGGTGAAGTGTTCAACAAGAGGTGCTCCCACTGTGCCGCACCTAATCCTGCTGCAGTATTGTAGTATCCTTGTTTTTACTTTTTGCCTCGTCTGACCTATGTACAACTCATCACAGGGACATAGGATGGCATAGATCACATCTGTTGAGTTGCAATTGGAGTGGACTTTTAAATCTATGGTATGTTGCTTGTAACCAAATTTCTTGGTTTCAATGGTCAGTTTGCATGCTTTACATTTCGAGCATTTGAAGTGGCCCACTATTTCAGGTAGATTCCAAAGTGTTTGGATAGTGGGCTGAGGGGGCGTGTCGAGTAGAGATCGAACCACATGATCTCTGATGCTTCTTGCTTTTTTGAAAGAGTGCATTGGAGGATCCGGAATCTCAAGATCGTCAGATATAAGTTTCCAGTGTCCATCAATATATAAAACATATTCAAACTTTACAGAAACATACAGTCACTGGATGATGTCATCAGTGATGTCATTTGAGATGTCATCAGTGATGTCACTGACCATGTCATGAGTGATGTAATATGTGATGTCATCAGTAGTGCATTGCGGGGGCGCGAGTTATACTTAGCTCAACTAACTATAACGGCCGAATTTCTCTGGTTTTGTACGAGTGAAATGTCCAACTAACTATAACGTCCCTGAAACCTGTGGTTTTTTCAGTGAATTTCTAAGGTTTTTTAAATGCTAATTTCTAACTATAACGTCCCTGAAACCAATTTTTTTCAGTGAATATATATATATATATATATATATATATATATATATATATATATATGCACAAGAAAGGTTGCCCCCTGAGCATGACCTCCCGGGAGTACCTCTTACAAAAACGAGGACTGCAGCCAGGACAGCATCAAGCATTTTATTCACAAGTAAGGGCTTTACGCGTTTCGAACCTGTAGTCCTTGATCACAAGCCATCTCACATAGGACAACTGCCAACAAATGTAGAACCTCTGCGTGATTTAAATATTCAAGTTCCCGCTCAGGTAGGCGTGACTTCTCACCCATGTGGGCTTCGCAAAGCATTCTGGAATCCGCAGTTCTACATTGCATGATAAGACCCTAGTGGGTGTCGTAGTGTCCTGTACATAAGAGTTCAATAAAAAACCACTGTGGGCTGAAAAAATGTTCAAGAAAACTGAGCCGCTGCACTTTCAACCTTCGTTCGTGAGCTCACCGTTCTGTTCGCAGCGCCTGGGTTCAGGCATCGCAGATCCGCTCAGAAGCGGCGGGTCCGTGCTCGCGGCCGAGCAGAGCCGCATATTAATCCACAAGAAAGGTTGCCTGCTCACCACGACCTCCCGGGGAGTACCTCTTACAGAAACGAGGACTGCAGCCAGGACAGCATCAAGCATTTTATTCACAAGTAAGGGCTTTACGCGTTTCGAACCTGTAGTCCTTGATCACAAGCCATCTCACATAGGACAACGGCCAACAAATGTAGAACCACTGCATGATTTAAATATTCAAGTTCCCGCTCAGGTAGGCGTGACTTCTCACCCATGTGGACTTCGCAAAGCATTCTGGAATCCGCAGTTCTACATTGCATGATAAGACCCTAGAGGGTGTCGTAGTGTCCTGTACATAAGAGTTCAATAAAAAACCACTGTGGGCTGAAAAAATGTTCAAGAAAACTGAGCCGATGCACTTACAATCTTCGTTCGTGAGCTCACCGTTCTGTTCGCAGCGCCTGGGTTCAGGCGTCGCAGATCCGCTCAGAAGCGGCGGGTCCGTGCTCGTGGCCGAGCAGAGCCGTATATTAATCCACAAGAAAGGTTGCCCCCTGAGCACGACCTCCCGGGGAGTACCTCTTACAAAAACGAGGACTGCAGCCAGGACAGCATCAAGCATTTTATTCACAAGTAAGGGCTTTACGCGTTTCGAACCTGTAGTCCTTGATCACAAGCCATCTCACATAGGACAACTGCCAACAAATGTAGAACCACTGCATGATTTAAATATTCAAGTTCCCGCTAAGGTAGGCGCGACTTCTCACCCATGTGGGCTTCGCAAAGCATTCTGGAATCCGCAGTTCTACATTGCATGATAAGACCCTAGTGGGTGTCGTAGTGTCCTGTACATAAGAGTTCAATAAAAAACCACTGTGGGCTGAAAAAATGTTCAAGAAAACTGAGCCGCTGCACTTTCAACCTTCGTTTGTGAGCTCACCATTCTGTTTGCAGCGCCTGGGTTTAGGCGTTGCAGATCCGCTCAGAAGCGGCGGGTCCGTGCTCGCGGCCGAGCAGAGCCGCATATTAATCCACAAGAAAGGTTGCCCCCTGAGCACGACCTCTCGGGGAGTACCTCTTACAAAAACGAGGACTGCAGCCAGGACAGCATCAAGCATTTTATTCACAAGTAAGGGCTTTACGTGTTTCAAACCTGTAGTCCTTGATCACAAGCCATCTCACATAGGACAACTGCCAACAAATGTAGAACCACTGCGTGATTTAAATATTCAAGTTCCCGCTCAGGTAGGCGTGACTTCTCACCCATGTGGGCTTCGCAAAGCATTCTGGAATCCGCAGTTCTACATTGCATGATAAGACCCTAGTGGGTGTCGTGAGTGTCCTGTACATAAGAGTTCAATAAAAAACCACTGTGGGCTGAAAAAATGTTCAAGAAAACTGAGCCGCTGCACTTTCAACCTTCGTTCGTGAGCTCACCGTTCTGTTTGCAGCGCCTGGGTTCAGGCGTTGCAGATCCGCTCAGAAGCGGCGGGTCCATGCTCGCGGCAGAGCAGAGCCGCATATTAATCCACAAGAAAGGTTGCCCCCTGAGCACGACCTCTCGGGGAGTACCTCTTAAAAAAACGAGGACTGCAGCCAGGACAGCAACAAGCATTTTATTCACAAGTAAGGGCTTTACGTGTTTCGTACCTGTAGTCCTTGATCACAAGCCATCTCACATAGGACAACTGCCAACAAATGTAGAACCACTGCGTGATTTAAATATTCAAGTTCCCGCTCAGGTAGGCGTGACTTCTCACCCATGTGGGCTTCGCAAAGCATTCTGGAATCCGCAGTTCTACATTGCATGATAAGACCCTAGTGGGTGTCGTAGTGTCCTGTACATAAGAGTTCAATAAAAAACCACTGTGGGCTGAAAAAATGTTCAAGAAAACTGAGCCGCTGCACTTTCAACCTTCGTTCGTGAGCTCACCGTTCTGTTTGCAGCGCCTGGGTTCAGGTGTCGCAGATCCGCTCAGAAGCGGCGGGTCCGTGCTCACGCAGTGGTTCTACATTTGTTGGCAGTTGTCCTATGTGAGATGGCTGTGATCAAGGACTACAGGTTCAAAACGCGTAAAGCCCTTACTTGTGAATAAAATGCTTGATGCTGTAATGGCTGCAGTCCTCGTTTTTGTAAGAGGTACTCCCTGGGAGGTCGTGCTCAGGGGGCAACCTTTCTTGTGGAGATCGAGTATTTTGCCAGTGAACAAGGGTACTGAGATACCTGAAACGCGTTTGGCTTCTTAAACCAGTGCATGGGAGGAGCGCTGTGCCTGCTGCCACCTGAGGCATATGTGTGTTAACCCCTTTGTGTGTGATGGCTTCAGTGGGGCAACCTTCGTTTTTTGATGTAATGCGGCCTGTCCAGCCGCGAAGCCGTCCTGCGCCGGAGGCGGATCCTCAATGCTCGCAACCTCCAGCTTGGCATAGGAACGAAGGGGGCCGGAGCCTCAGGTACATATTGGCATGCACCACAGCGAGCCTGATCAGCGCTTTTACCTACTAAGGAGAATTGTATATTTTAGTGCATTTGTGCTTTGAACATTAAAACGGAACTCACAAATACCCACTGGGGTTTAACGGGACTACAAGCATGGCGTAGAAGATATGGACTACTTTAACCAGAAGCCACTGTGACGCCCACTGGGGCAGGGCTTGTGTATCTAATAAATTAACGTCCCTAAGCAATTTTGTTATGTCCGTGCACAATTGAGATCGAGTATTTCGCCAGTGAACAAGGGTACTGAGATACCTGAAACGCGTTTGGCTTCTTAAACCAGTGCATGGGAGGAGCGCTGTGCCTGCTGCCACCTGAGGCATATGTGTGTTAACCCCTTTGTGTGTGATGGCTTCAGTGCGGCAACATTCGTTTTTTGATATATATATATATTTTTTTTATTTACTTTTTTAAACCGTTTCTATTGAATTTTCCTAAAAAGCTTACATTGTCATAATTATATCATTTGGCACGATTATCATAATTTCGCAGTATATGTTTACCAGTCCATCAGGGGTGTGATAAGGTACATGTGTAGTGGGATTAGCTATTGGGCTCCCTGCTGTGGTCATGCAGTGTTGCGGTGTGACTTAATATAGCTATAATAGGAGTCATGCAACTTGTACGGCATCCGGTCCCTGAAACTACCGGCTTGGATAACGAACTGGGGTAAAAACCTGGGGTGATTGGGGTGAGGCAAGTGAGATCATCTTCATCTGTGAGCATCTGGAAGTGAGAGGATTATGTTGTTGCGTGTACTTTTGTGTGGGGGGTCGGGGGGAAGCAAGGCTCTCCTAAAGCAAGGCGCAGACAAGTGTAAGCGCTGTGTGTAGGGCTTTTCCTTCCCGTGGGGGTGCTGCCAGGTCACGTGTTATCGTGATGCCTGGAGGTATCCGCGGTGTTACTGGGTGCTTACTGCGTGGTGTCTGAATTGGTGTAGTAGTGTAGCCCACTCCATGGAAATATGTTTCTTGCGCGTTCCTTATACCTCCTCCCGCCTGATCATGTCCTCCTCTGCTGAGCCCCATTTGCTAACTGTCCCTGTCCAGGTTGCCAGTGGGGATCCTTCTGGGGCTCTCCAGTACATTGTGATCCCTCTCTTTGCCGGTAGAAGGGCTAGGGAGGCAATTAAAGTAAATTTATATATATATATGTAGAAATTATTATCTTTGTGTGTTTATTTTTTTAAATTAAGTTTATTTGTTATATTTTGTTAAAATGTATATTAAATTTAATTTATTTTGTTAAAATTAATATTAATATTTAATATATGTAATATATATTATTTTATTTTATATATATATATTTAAATCAATATTTTTTACATCAATATTTTTGATTCAATATTCTTGTACTTACCTGTGTAGGTATGGGAGTCGATATTTTTGTATTCTATTTTTTTTTCTCAATATTTTTAACATCGATGTTTTTGTCATCGATATTCTATCAGTGAACCGTATGGCGTATGCTTTTTTACCAGGATCGCTGTACTGTAGAATAGGTAGAATTACTGATAGAATCTATGTTCCGCCCACCGCGTTGCAAACCTAGGAGGCATTTTTGGATTGAGGTGTGTTTCCTGTAACATTGCTATGTGGGTATCATGCCTATCTAAATAAGCCAGAACTTACCTGCATTTGCGCGGGTTCCCCAGCCCCCGCACATTCCAACTCATAAAGCGTATCTCTAATCTCTTTTGTTCTGTCATCGGAGCAGTGAAAGCAGGCAAACATTTAAGTTGTGGGGGGAACAGATCTTCCCCACATGTACATGTCCTAGTGACTGTAATGCATTTCTGTCCACATTGTGAGCTATATGCTCTAACAAACATAATCCCTCACCTCCCCCCT
Organism: Calotriton arnoldi; assembly: GCA_963921515.1. Taxonomy (NCBI): domain Eukaryota; kingdom Metazoa; phylum Chordata; class Amphibia; order Caudata; family Salamandridae; genus Calotriton; species Calotriton arnoldi. The sequence goes on from CAWUFW010012294.1 coordinate 247,214, forward strand.
CCCACAGCGGCAAACCAAACTTGCTTAAGTCATTATGCCCACCCCCCTGAAACAGAACACCAACTAATAACTGCCTGAGCAGAGAGCTGAGCTCACACTCCTCTGCCATGAATACAATAGCTTCCAGCAGTAAGCCAGGAGAAAGAGAAAATAGAAGACGTAGAAGGAGAAGAAGGTAAAGAACCTTCACCCAATAGGAGGACAATAAAGGGGGTAGCAAGGGATCACCTTCCAAGGCAACACCAGAGGGCACAGCAACCCACCCCCTCCCCACCTGGTGATGAGAGTAGAGGGAAGGGGGTGCCCGGGAAGTGTAAAGTGGTATGCTCAATAGGGTGCAAGAGTAAGAGCAGGAAGGTCATGTCAATTAAATCTTTTACATCACCAACAGCATGTTTATCGGGTGGCATTCTAGTCCTGGTATCTCCGTGGCAGCATCTTTTGTATGGCTCTCTGGAAACTCACAACAGGTCCCCCGGGAGTTCAGTTACTCGATCTCTGGAGATGGCGATCGGTCACCTTGGCCGGCTCTCTCGACTGGCCTGGTTTTGCTTAGTACGTTTGAGGAAGTCCTCCACCTGCTGCGAATTAGTGAAGAAGCACTGTTCCCCCTGATAGGTGACTCGAAGGTGTGCCGGACACATAATTGGATAGTCAATTTGCGCCTGTTGGAGTTTCTTTTTAACCGCCATGAGTTTCTTCCTGGCCTCTTGAACTGCAATCGTAAAATCAGGGTACAGTGCAATAGCATGACCGTCAAATGTGATCTGCTGTTTCGCCCTAGCCAGTCAAAGGGCTGCATCGCGGTCTCGATAATTGACCAACCTGGCAATGATGGGTCTGGAGGAAGCTCCTGGGGGTGGCCCCGGCCCCAACGATCAATGTGCCCACTCCACCACTAACTGAGCAGAGAAGACATTAGCTCCAAAGGTAGTTCACAACATGTGCTCAGCATAGTCCTCCTTCCTCCCAGTATTGGCGTTTTCCGGCACTCCATGAATGTGAATGTTGTTGCACCTGGAACGCGCTTCTAGGTCTTCATTTTTAGCAGCGATGATTTTTAGCAGGCTGTCCATTTGAGTTAATTGTGTTGTTCTGTCCGCCGAAGTATCTTCTAGGTCGGATATCCTCTGTTCCGCTTCCCCAATGAGGCTGTCATGTTTCTCTGGTTTTTGAGCCATGAAGTCTATGCGGCTACACATGAAGTCCATTTTTTTTTCTATTGAGGTGAGGATGTGCTTCATTGTTGTCAAGAGGGATTTGAGGTCGTCATCGGGGGATTGCGAGGACTCAGAGAGTTGGTCCACCACCTGTTGATCACTGTCTCCCTGGGTTCGGGGCGGCCTACGGGCATCGAACGGTAGTTTAGCCTGTTTTGTCTCTGTTCTGCCCATCTTCCTCAGTTACTGTTTCTGCATACTCTCCAATTGCTGTGTAGTTAGAAGTTGTTCTGTATGAATCTCACCTAGGCCGCTCCTGCTTAATCTTTGCGTTTATGAAACCCAAGTCGCGTGGCGTTTGTAGTCGTTATTTTGACTATGAGGTGGCACGACAAGTGGGAGTGCGGCGACACCCCCGCAAACTCCATCAGGCGTCCTGTGCGGCTGGTAGGAGCCTTGGAAGACCGAGCGGGTAGCGGCTGGAGGAGACGATCGGGCCGGAAGCCCAGCACAACAACAGAACAGGAAGGACAGCCGCGATCCGCCCAGGTCGAGGCGCGGGCGGACCCGGCGAGGGCTCACCACGGGCGCCCAGCGGAACGGCGAGTGAGCACCCACAGCATCGACGAACACATCAGGCGCCGGCAGGAACAGGGCGGTGGCGGAGGGGCGGCCCCTGCTCGATCGGCGGCGCAAATCGAGCGCCCGGGTTGAGGGCCTAGCTGGGCGCGAATCCGGAGTCCCCTAAGCGAGCTGGGGAGGACGCCACGCCTGAAGGTGACGGCAGGGGAGGGCGCGGTGGAGCGGTGAGCGACCTGCAGAGCCTGGCTCCACTCGAGACAATCGGTCCGGAAGACCGGGCGGGTAGCGGCTGGCGGAGACGCTCGGGCCGGAGGCCCAACAAAACGTCGGAGCGGGAAAGACTGAAGCGATCCCAACAGGTCGGGATACAGGCGGATCCGACGAAGGCCCAACACGGGCGCCCTGCGGAACGGCAAGTGAGTACCCGCAGCAGCGTCAAACGGCCTAGCTGAGCGCGCACCCAGAGTCCCCCGAGCGATCTGGGGAATAGGCCACGCCTGAAGGTGACGGCGAGGGAGCAGTGAGCGACCCGCAGAGCCCGGCTCCACCGGAGACCAGCTGCCCGGTAAGCCTCCGCGGAGGGGAGTGCCAAGGCCCAAAGTGAAGTGCACTCGGCAGTGGGGGAGAGGTGAGCCTAGGGCACCAACACCGACAACAGCCCAGTTAACAAAGGACAGACAACAGGGTGCATAAACAGCGGAGGCGCTCGGCGGATGGACAGGGGGCCCACCTCCTAAATTAGGTCTGGCAGCAAGGGGGCAAACATCGGAGCGGGAGCGGAGTGGGACAGCATAGCACAGCGGACAGGTGGGGAAGGCCCCCGGTGCGGTGGAGATTGCGGCAGTGGCACTGGGGGGGCTGCTCCCAACTCGAGCAAATTAAGATGCAGTAAGCTCGTCCGAGGCGGATCGGGTGGAGGCGGTCCCTATCTAGGCGACAACGCATACAGCGGGCGGAACAACAGATTGGCCTCCAAGAATCAACGCCTCCAGGGCCGCACACGGTGCGCGAGACCGTAAAGAGTTCACCACTGCCCCAAAGGGTTTCACGGCTGGCCGAAGACACCAACACCAAGGCTGAAACCAGGGAACAGATCTAGGCGGCGGGGCCGCGGCAGGCACGCCGGTCTGATCACAGCAAACTAGCCGCGACAGGAGACGCCCTTCCGAACAAACACTTGCGCAGGAGAACCACACTACCGGCACGCAACAGGTCGTCCGCAAACGGAAGGAATAACGGCTGTTGTCCGGGGCAGCCGGGGGCCACCGCCCACACGCGAAAACACAGAATCGCACCACGGGACATAGGAGTGAGGCAAGCTGAGCGACCTATCTCAGCATCATCCAAGCATCCAGAGGTGATCCACACGTGCAGTACACGCAGATCTAGTGGGGAGGCAGAAGACCGGCCACCTGGGCGCCCCAACATGTCTACAGTGAGGAAAAAAGGGGAAAGAACACTGAAAGAGATGTTGACCAAGGGCTCCTTGTCCGGGGAGAAGGGGGGACGAACTTCCCCGGCCCCTAAAACACAAGCAGAACAAGGCGATGGAGAAGCGCCAATCACACGACTATTCCTAGAAGCTCTTTTCAATACGCTGCGAGAGGATTTTCAAACGCTGAAGCAAGAGGTGGCAAGTGAGGTGAGAGAGATCCGACGCGACGTTGACGAAATTGGAGAGCGAGTCGCCGCCATCGAGGAGCGTGAGCAATCCAAAGGCGAAGAGATAGAGCAACTACAGCAGGAGCTTATTCGACTCAAGGATCAGCAGATAGACTTGCAAGCCCACGCGGAAGACCTTGAAAATCGCTCACGCCGAAACAACATCCGCGTTAGGGGGGTTCCACTGAAAGAAGAGGGGCCAGACTCCGCCCGATATCTTCAAGACCTGTTTAGGGAGATCCTGGTAGAGCCCCTAGACTTTGACATTCGCATTGATCGTGCACACAGGGTGGGAATGGCACGGTGGGCACCAGCCCCTCTGCCGGACATTCTAGCGTTTTTGCCAGATTTCCCTCTCAAAGAGCGCATACTACGTGAAGCCAGACGTAAGCAACCCCTCAAATACCAAGGTAAACCCATAGCACTATACCAAGACCTGGCCTCTACCACTCTACAAAAGAGAAAAGCATTCAAAGAAGTGACAACGTTTCTGAAGGATAAAGGAGTGTCCTACTCATGGGGCCACCCATTCCGATTGATCTTCAAGTGGGGAGACAAGCTGCATCAAATGAGATCACTACATGAAACGTGCGCGCTCCTGGGCCTCGAACCACGGGACTCGGAGGAATCGCCCATCCGCACACAAAGATCCTCAGGGGGAAGATGGCAAAGAGCAGGCCGCAGACACTTGCCTAAACGGGAAGCACGGCCGGATCACACCACCATCACACAAGAACGACTGGCAGCCCTGGAGGCAGTTTCGAGGGACACTACCTCGCCGGACAAACTTTGAGATGCATAGGGGGACGATATTGCACTAAACTATAGCCAGCTGGGGGGTGGGAGGAACAGGGGGGGGGAGGCGGAGGGAGGGACTCAGGGGGAGGGGGGAAGCATGAAGGTGGGCAAGACGCACTCCCAGCACAGACTCCATACAAAGAGAAGATACGCCATAGGGAAATTTGAAGGGAGGGAGTTGGGGTTAGGGAGGAGGGAGGGAAGGGGAACCGGTGTGCTAATGGAGAGTGGGCATGGACGTAAGCCAGAGCCATTGACACATGGAACAAGGGCCCAGGGGCGCAGACACACGCGAAGCAAACCCAGCCTACCATGACACAAGCACAAACACCACTTGTAAACCCAATATGTCGCAACATGTTCTTCGGGTGTTGACCCTCAATGTGAGGGGTCTAAATAACCCTGTTAAAAGACGAGCTATCATATCTTATCTGGAGCACTCTGGGGCAGATGTGTGCCTCCTACAGGAAACGCATCTCCTCTCTAAAGATTGGCATAGAATGAGGTCCCGCGCATTTCCCCAACAATTTTACTCCTCTACTATGGATAAGAAAGCAGGGGTGGCCATATTGCTAGCTAGGAAATTTCGAGGCACAGTGGGAGACAAGGTAGCAGAAATCAAGGGTAGGCTGTTGGCCTACAGGCTCTGGGTCGGGGGAGCTTCCATAGTGGTGGGGTCCATCTACACCCCAAATGAAGGACAAGAAAAGTTCATCAAGGGAGCCATATCAGAGGTACTCAGTCCCCAAGACAGACGGATATTAATGGGAGGCGACCTCAACCTGGTCATGGACTCAGAGAAGGATAGATCCGGGCAACGGCATGGCCAAACAGGAGCCCTATCAGAGGAAGGGCAGGAATGGCTGGCACATAGGGGGCTGGTAGACATATGGCGAGAGGCTCACACTCATAGCAAGCAATACACTTATTACTCAAACGCACACCATACGTTTGCCAGATTAGACCACTTCATAGGGTCGACAGAAATCAATGCCCTAGTGGACACAGTAGACATTACTCCAGTGGGGCTCTCAGACCACGACGCGGTGATAGTGACACTGGACGTGCCCCCAACTCAAAGACCAAGGGGGAGGTGGAGACTCAGGGAGAATCTGCTGCTGCGCAAAGAAATATCACAACAGGTACACAAATGTATCACTGACTACCTCGCGATGAATGATACACCGGAGACGTCTCTAACAGCGCTATGGGGGCCCTCAAGGCGGTCGTGAGGGGGAATTGATAGCCATCTCCGCAGCGGAGCTCCGGGACCGGAAAGAAAAGAGAGAACAGCTTACGGCCAATGTGGTGGAGCTGGAGCGAGTACACAGCCGGACAGGTGCCCCTAGAATATGGCGTCAACTGAAGGCAGCCAGAACTCAGCTGGCAGGCCTGGACCTCGACAGGGCGGAATATGCGGCTCTGCGGCTCGAACACTCATACTACGTAGGGGGAGATAAGACAGGACGCCTTCTGGCCAGTAAACTAAGAGCCCGTGCCCAGAGGTCCAGGATTGCAGCCCTTCGGAACCCCAAGGGGGAGGTGGTAGAACGAGACGACCAGATAGCTGAAACTCTCAGAGAATTCTTCGCCTCCCTATATAGCAAAGATGCTCGAACTCAACCAAATGGAGAGTCGTATCTGCAACATGCCGATACCACAGCCTTAAACACGGTGGGAGCAGAAGCACTGGACGCGCCGATCCGAATCGAAGAAGTGATAGGTGCCATTTCTCGTCTCAAACCACTGAAAGCTCCAGGGCCGGATGGCTTCTTGGCGGGGTTTTATAAAGCGTTCTGTCCACTCATCGCCCCGATTTTAACTCGCCTTTTTAATTCGTTCCAGGGCCCCGGATCTATTCCCGCAGACATGCTCGCAGCAGATATAGTGGTCCTTCCCAAGCCCGGAAAAGACACTACTCAATGTGGCTCATACCGGCCGATCTCCTTACTCAACTTGGATCTCAAATTGTTTACAGGGGTTCTAGCGTCTAGACTGGGCCCTCGCATGCCAGGCATTATCGAACCAGACCAATCCGGGTTGATTCCCAATAGACAAAGCAGCGATAATACCAAACGAATCATGCATATAATTGATAAAGCCCACCATAACCAGACGGATGCCCTTTTACTGTCAATAGATGCTGAAAAAGCATTCGACAGGGTAGACTGGGGCTTTATGGATAAGACATTGGCGCACTTTGGCTTGGGTGAGCGATTTAGGGCATGGGTAACAAGCTGTTATGACAAACCCACGGCTACGATCCGGGTCAACGGAGCGAGTTCCCAGCCCTTTGACATTCAAAGGGGCACGAGGCAAGGATGTCCGTTGTCACCTCTCCTATTTGCGTTATATGTTGAGCCCCTAGCACAACGGATAAGGGATAACCCAGATATCCTCGGTATCCCCTTTGGAGGGGAGAAACACCCAATCAGCCTCTATGCGGACGATATCCTGGCAGCCCTAGAGACACCCAAGCGCTCGGTCCCGGCTTTCCTGCGGGAACTGCACGATTTTGGTGAGATTTCCGGCTTTAAGATTAATGTGGGGAAATCCATGATATTACCACTTGGTCTCTACGAAACTACACCAGGGGCACCACACGGCGAGTTCGGGGAGCTACAACTTCAAGACAAGATCCCATACCTGGGGATAGTCTTGACCCCCTCCACAGAGCACACAATCGCCCTAAACTATTCCAATCTCCTTTCGCGTGTTCAGGGAGATCTGCGTAGATGGCAGAAGCAATCCCTGTCGCTCCTGGGCCGTATCGCTGCAATCAAAATGTCTATCTTGCCTCAAGTGCTATACTTTTTTCAGACCATCCCAGCCTGGCCTCCCAAAGGCGTCATTCATAAATTGCAAGGTGCTGTGCAACAATTCATCTGGGCCGGGAAGAGGCCGAGGATGAATAGGGAGCGAGCCCATCGTCCCCCCGACGAAGGAGGGCTGGGAATTCCCAATTTATTTGATTACTTCTGGGCGTCGCAACTCAGATACTTGGTCGAATGGAATAGACCGGAATCAGAAAAGCGGTGGCTGTTTCAAGATAGGGCGATGGCACAGCTAGACCTCTGGAAAGTACCATTCCTCAAACGCCCGGATAGGCCCCCGAACCTTACACTCTCCCCATTCACACGCACTGTTATGCAAATGTGGGACACAGAGGCGACAAAACGTGGACTTACCTCCTTTCCCTCGCCGTTAACTCCCATATTCGACAACCCGGAATTCCCACCGGGGCTTGAAAAGCGAGCGTTCCCACAATGGAGGGCGTCAACATGCAAGTCAGCCGGGCACTTATTCGACCTAGAGGGGTTCCTCCAACTCTCAGAGATATCACAGGCCTACGACGTCCAGAGACCGCAGAGACTCCAATATTTCCAAATTCGCCACTGGCTAACACACCTAGACGTGTGCCCGTTGGTCGGTAGAAAACTGACGGCCTACGAGAAATGGCTCGTCACCAAAACCTCGGATAAGAGGATGATTTCCGAACTCTACCGACTGATTCGCCTCCCGGCTCACCCGGGACCCTCGGCTGGACAGAGGAGATGGGCAAGGGAGCTTGGTAGAGAGCTGACCGGAAAAGAATGGCGGGACATTTATTTTAGGGCAAACCACACGGCTAGGAACACAGCAGGCAGGGAGGCTGCGGTCAAGGTAGTAACATATTGGTATTTGACAACTGCCAGACTACATAAGGGAAACCCCGATCGTAGCCCTACATGTTGGAGAGGATGTGACGAAGAAGGCACACTGACTCACCTGTTATGGGACTGTAGGGAAGTGACAGGATACTGGACGGCAGTCCTAGACGATATAGACAAACAATTCGATACAGAAATCCCACGCTTCCCGGCCTATACCGTGCTGGGGCTCCCTAACCCGATTACGTACCCACTGAAGTCAGTTAGGGGAAGGCAGATGGGCCTGGCTATGGGGGCAGCGGTGCAACACATTCTCTCTCTATGGGGCACACGGAATAGACCAACTCACACGGGGTGGCTACACAAACTGTGGTACACGTTGGGCATGGAGAGAATCCAAGCTAGCCTTACACAATCCTCAGACACGTTTGCTACCACATGGCAGCCCCTACTATCACTACTAGCGATGGAATTCAACGAAATCACCTGCCCGAAATACCTTCGCCTTCTGCGACTAACTGTTATCCCACAACCTGGGGCAACTTCCTGAGACACGGCGCACACGGGCTCTATATACACCGAAACACCAAGGATCCGCCATAGCACACCGGTTCGGGGAGGGGGGACATAGGGACGGGGGGGATGGGAGTTTTATATTTTTATTAGCTATTGTATGTTACACGGACAAGCTGGGCCTCCGGCGGGGGCCCGAAATAGGATAAATAATATATGTATTATGTCTTTTCACTTATCTGCAAACCAATAAAACAAAGTTAAACATAAAGGGCACCAGCGCATGATAAAGGATGACAGACAGTTATTATTTTTGCTTAAAAAGTACACTGTTTGTAATAAAACAACAGTCACATCGGTTTGTCTTGAGGAAGAGGTTTATTCACACCCACCAGATAAGTCCACACCAGCAGCAGTCCACGTAACTGACACTCTGCCACAGAGGTCCCCCCAACATTCCACTGATGCACCTAACATTCCCCACAGAGAATCCTACATTAAAGGGGAAGTTACAACACATCTTCCCTTTACAATAGAAGAAAGATGCGGAAAGAACAAGGAAGTAAAAATAAAGCAACAGAACACGAACTGTATGCCAAAATATATCAACAGCTAAACATGAGAAAACAGAATACATAAAATGAGCGTGAAGGAAAATATCTCCATTACTCTAGAAAGTAATCATGAAGATACGATGGTGACCTCCTTACTCTTTTATCACGACATAACGGATCAGCCTGGACCTTCACGTCACCACGCTGGAAATGATTAGTCTGAGGCTGAGGCCCCAAATTACCATCCTCCCTTCCACATTTTGACAAACGGGACATGTTCCAGACATCACCACCACTAAGCATCACAACATTTCTCATAACCTTGATGATGCGTTTGGGTCTAAAAAATTTAGTTTCACCTTTGGGAGACCACACAGCTTTTTTAACAAATACCAGATCACCCACCTTCCAAACGCACTTGCGTACTCCCATCTTGGCATCAAACCTGTGTTTATAATTCTCTTGATACTTTTTCACTCTCCAATCATCCACTTTATTGCTCCTATCTTTCACACTCAGCCACACTGGGTTGAGTTTAGATCTGGCTGCTCTACCCCTGAGTTTCCTGAACGGCGAGCAACCAGTCACACTGTTGGGAGCATTTCTATGCGCCCACAATTTTTCTCTAAAAATGCACTTTAAGGGAGATCTAGTTTCAACAGCAGTTTGAACAGAAGCCCTTACAAGTCTATTCATGCTTTCCACCAAGCTGTTGGCTTGTGGTGCATAAAGAGCAGTGCGGTGGTGGGTAATAGAGAGATCTTTTAGAAAGTCCATCAACTCCTGAGAAGTGAACTGCACCCCATTATCAGAGACTAAGGTATCAGGTATGCCTTCACAAGTGAAAGCATCCTTAAGGAACTCTATGATATTCTTTGTAACTACAGAGCTCATGCAACAAGCTGAGACCCATTTAGAGGTATAGTCAACAAGGACAACAACAAACCTCTCAGTGGGAGACAGAATATCAAAGGGTCCAACAATATCAATAGCCAGCTTGGACCAGGGACGTTCAGGTAGAGCATCGGGTGAAAGGGGTGCAGCATTGACTTTCCTAGATTTATCATTGCCAGCACAAATGGCACATTCTCTAACAACTTCTTCTACTTGGCGATCAACCTCAGGCCACCAATAAGATTCTCTAACCCTGGCTTTGGTTAAACTGCGTCCGAGATGGCCTTCATGTGCCAAATTGATTATCTTTTCTCTCATCATGCATGGAGGAACTCCCCATCCACAATGTTCAATTCCTCACGTACATTCCAAAATCCTTTAGCACAGAGGGGAACATCATTAATAGCGGGCCACCCATTGACCACAAATTCCATTACAGGCCCCCTAGATTTGTCGCTTTTGGAGTTAGCTTTCCATTCAGTTTTATTAAGTGCTGATTCCTTCACCCAGGATACACAACAATCAGAACTGGCTGAAATAATTTTGTCTAAGGGCATCCTCAAGAGAAAATCAGCTGGGTTATTATTAAGACCAGGCAGATACTCTACTGTGAAATTATATTCCCAAAGTCCTTTGACCCATCTTTTTATTCTAGGAGTGGTACTTTCAACATTTCTGCAAGCGAACATGTGGACGAGAGGTTTGTGGTCTGTCCTAATCAAAAATGGTAAACCCCATAGGTAGAATCTGAAATGGTTGATTGCCCACGAACAGGCTAACGCCTCACGCTCAATTACTGAGTAACGCTCTTCAGCTCCTTTTAATGAACGTGAGGCAAAACCTATGACTCTTTCATTGCCATCAATCATTTGAGATAGGACAGTGCCCAAACCCCGTACACTCGCATCAGTAGTCAGAATCGTTTTTTTTAATACATCGAAATGACCCAAAGTTGGCATACGTGCAATCTCATTCTTGACTTTGTTGAAAGCATTAACACAGTCTTCGGACCATGTGAAATCCGCACCCTTTTTCCAACAAGTAACCTTAAAGGTTGAACAACACTCGCAAAGTTGTACACAATTTTAGAATAATATTCGGATAAACCCAGGAATGATTTCACCTGATCTTTGTTCAATGGAGCTGGTGCCTGCAATATTGCTTCTGCAAGATCAATTTTGGGACTAATGCCTTCACTAGAAATAGAGTGTCCAAGGTAGGATACAGATCCAACTCTGAATTTACATTTTTCACTTTTTAAAGTGAGTCCACGTTCTTGTAGTCTGGACAGTACTTTGAACAACACTTCATCATGGTTGACTCTAACTTTCCCATAAACAAGTATATCGTCCAGGAAGAAAAGAACTGAATCGCTGCCAGTTAAAACATTCTTCATCAATCTTTGAAAACAAGCAGCAGCACTCACCGAATGGCATTCTGATGAATCTATATGCACCTAGAGGTGTGACAAATGATGTTAGGGCTCTTGACTCTGCTACAAGGGGTATGCAGTTCCTCAAGGGGACAGGGAAGATAGGTCTTTCTTCGTGATGCCCTCACACACCCCGAAGGATGTCATGCTTCATCATAGGGCTTTGCTCCTCGTCGGGCCGGCGCTGCAATGCCCGACGGGCTCACCGTAAACGGGGCTCTTTGGCGGAGATCTTTTTGAAGAAGCCGTTGGGTGCGTGCGGGTGGGAGGGCAAGGATGGTGTAGTGCACGGGTGGTGGATATTAAAATAAGTCTGGAGCAGTCCTATTCAAAAACAATTTTAATGGTGCAGGTAGTTCCAGCTTAGTTAAAAGGTGTGTGGATACCCTATGTGGATGCAATGTTCCTAAAGGGCTATCGCTGTGTAATGGGTCAACATGTTTCGTGCCCTTATCACTCCTAACGAGTCGTATGGCACTTCATCAGGACCTAAGTGAATGAGTGGTACACTACTAGAGGTCTGGTTCCTTCAATTGTTAAGTGGATACCAGACAACATAGAGTAACGACCTAGTAGACCTATACTGGGCAGTGGAAGACCTCCTGTAAGGGGGGCAAAGGGAAAAAAAAGGAAAGAACAGACAATCAACAATGGAAGTAAAACCTGTATTAACAGGGGGTGTCTCTGTTAGGATCTCGCACATGGCTGGGTGATGGTGTAGCTAAAACATGCACGGGTGATGGTACTTTTATGGTGGTAGTGGCCCTCGTAGTGGCCAGTGCTGGCTACTTACACAGTACGTCGTATGGTGATGTCAGAAGGAAAAGCAGACCCTCGGGACTACGTAATTGGTTAGGTTAGGTTCATGTAAGGAAGAGGAACCCTCTGTAGCCAACATACGATTAGTGGTTTTCTGAGCGTGTGATGCCACAGGCCGGGCGGACGGGATTGGTACCACGTGCTCGGATAGAAACCTATAGTAGCAGCAATGAGGGTCGTATGCTGCCAAGGAGGTGCTGGCGCGCCGGGTTGCATATATTCATGAAGACGTGATACAGACATGCACGGACGTGTGGCCCACCGTGTGGATTGAGTGAGTAACAGTTACTAGACTGTCCGCTAGTTGACCAATGCTGTGAGGGCAGACAAATATATGCATGTGATTTGGCAACATAGGTTCACATTGTGCCGGTAAAACCGGAGAGAATAAGGTGCACGGTATAGATTTAAGTAAAGGAACTTGTCGGTGTACGGGCTGTTGCAGCGGGAGCATGCACTCGACAACAAAGTGCACTCAAACCTAGAACAGTGCATACTTATGTGGTTATCTGCTTGGCAGCAATTATGACCTCCCCGCTGCCAGCGCAATCAACTGAGAAAGAAAGAAAGTCGCTGAACCAGACTACTCACCCCCAGTATAGTGGTCTACGGCCTGACGGGGGAAAAAACAGAGCACGTAGTTGCTCCGATGCTGTAAAGGAACGGAGTGCTCAGATTTACAACACAATTAGTGGCAAGGCTTATCGGAGTGATTCCCAACATGCGGCGGCGATGTATACTCACTGCTGGGTGGACGGCTCTTGACTCTTCATTTAGCATGACCTGATGGTAGGCTGACGATAAGTTCATCACGCTGAAAATACATGCACCCCCCCAATTTGGCCAGAGCTTCATTAATATTCGGTAGTGGCTGCCTGTAAACCCAGATACAGTTATTTAAACTTCTTAAGTCAACACACATCCTAATTTTGCTGCCTTTGTCCTTGGGGGCTAAAGCGATCGGATCCAACCATTCGGAGGACTCTATTTCTTCTATGATCCCCATCTCAAGTAATCTATGGATTTCTTCCTGAAGGGGTTTCATCATGAGATTTGGTACCTTTCTGACCTTGTGTACTACTGGTTTTGCTTTTAAAATTATTTTATGATTAAACCCGCTGAGAAGACCAAGTTTATCACTGAAGACCTCAGGTTACCTCCCAACAATGTCTTGATCATCACTCTGGTGTGTGACCAGCATTACCTGATCAGGCGCATTTGGATTCAAGATGATTCCAAGGTCTTTTTGATGCCGCCACCCTAAAAGATTATCACTACATTTGGCAACGTACACCTTACCTACAGTTTCTCTTCCCTTAAACATGATGGACTGGATAAAATATCCTATTAGGTCAATACTCTGCCCACCATAGCCTACGGGATTGATATCGGGTGGCAAGAGTACTACATTGTTAGTCCCGAAAGTGGAATCCCAAAATTTGTCACTCAACAATGTATATGGTGAACCCGAGTCAGCCAGAACCGGAAATAGTTTGTCACCTATGTACACATCACATTTTGGCATAATTACAACACCTGTATCCACATCTTTTACATCTTGAACAGTATTACTGACATTTCCTGTAATGCAATGAATGGCTTGTTGAGAAAACATTTCATCATCATCCATCATGTTTACCTTGGTGTTCCTGCACATACGGGCATAATGCCCTTTTTTCCCGCAATTCCTACAACTCATACTTCTGGCAAAACAATTTGGAAAATTGGGTCCATGTTTTTGACTTCCACACCTAGGGCACCTTAATTTAATATCCTTACTGGAATTGTTGTTAAATCTTTGCTTATCAATCTTACCAGACCCTTTCTCCTGTTTACTATTTAGTTTACAAACAGTGGTCACTGAGGTGTCATGACCAACACTATCAAGTTCATCTTTTTTATGTTGGCAACAGCTTCAGCCGGTGCAGTGGTGTTTCGCATTTCTTTTACCCAATGTGAAGTGTGTTCGATGCTCTCAACAATAGTAATAGCTTCCTTAAGGTTAGGATTTTTACAACAATTTTTCCTGAATCCTAGAGTCATTTGTGCAACGTACCAGTTGATCACGTATAAGGGAATCAGTTAATTGTTCAAAGTCACATGTTTGAGCTAAAAATTTGAGTGTTGCGACATAGTTACCAACTCTCTCCCCCTTGGCCTGTACACGCATGAAAAATTTGTGTCTTTCCATGACAACATTCAAACGTGGTCCAAAATGAGTTTGTAGTAGTAATACACTCATTTCATAGACATCACTAGGTTCTCCAGTCCCTCTGCCAATTGGTATAGGATCCAAACTATCATAAATATTTCTTCCTTCAATGCCAAGATTATGAAGCAATACCGCTTGTTTTCTTGCAGCAGAAAACTTCTCACCACCAATGGCTATCAAATACGAGTCGAAAAGAGGCGTCCATTTCTTCCATGGAAGAATAGGTTCACCACGTTCACATAAAAATTGTGGTGGTTGGCTCATTCCACTGGATGTTGACAAGCTGAAAAGTAAAGCAACTAAACAAACTAACAAAATAGCTAATACAATAATTCAAAATAACAATTTAATATAATAAGGTAAAACAATAAGTTAACACACACTAACCCCAGCAATGTTGCTGAGGGTGGGAACCAGAGGCACGGGGCCAAAGGGCGAGCCAGCCTCCACTATCTCATGAATACACAAAAGTGGGCTGCCCCTTGAATCAATTCCTATGTTTATCTACAGAGTTCTATAGAAATGCACTACCAGTGGGGGCATCTCATAAAAAGTTACGGACTGGCCTCACACACCGCTCGGTGTCATGCTTCATCATCGGCTGTCCTCGCCCTCTAAAGACTTGGTTTGATAGAGGGCGGGCATACACCTGGAGACAGGGATGCACTTCTAAATCTAAGTGATGTCCGTGGGGGAGTGATAAGTGATTTAAAAACCATTACATTAGTCCATGTGCTATGCTTTATTCAAATGGTAAATGTATGGTGGTTAAAAACTAAGTGAACGGTGGTATTGGATATTATTCTCCCTTCACCGTATGAAATGCGGTCGACATGTTTCTGCTGAGGTGTCCCCGAAGGGTACGTAGCATTCTTCAGGACCTAAAAAAGGGGGGGGGGGGAAAGGGGTGGTTATATACCCTATGTGTTCACTTCCTTTTAACTAGTGAAAAATGGAAGGAAAATCCTGTCGCTAGATCAGGGGAGGGGTTAAAAAAACACTATGTCGGTGGATACTTCCCTCTTGGTATAGTACCACTGAGAGTAACTCTGTAGAGAAAGGAAAAACAAAAACAAAACATACAAACCAAACCGTGTGAGTATATAAACAAATAGTTTATAAACATCATCCATCCCGCGTCATACCTATAGCGCGCGTGGTGGTGTGAAGTGGTCTTTATGAGACACGTGGCAGGTGCAACGTGTACTCACACCGTTAAAAAGTGGAACCCCTTTCCCAGTTCTGCGACTGATTCTTGAAGCCGATTGTACAGAAATCTCGATCTTACCTTAGGGACACCAAAGATGTACTTTGCCATCTTCGAGACCTGGACATAGATGCAAGCGAAGACATGTTCATAACCATGGACATTGAAGCGCTCTGTACGAGCATCCCCCAGAGGCGTACTCTGGAGGTGGTGGAACAGATTCTACTGGACCAGGATTGGACATATGTGACACCCACGCATTTCATCATGGAGTGTGCGGAACTAGCACTTACGGAGAATTTCTTCGAGTTTGAGGACACCCTGTACCATCAAGTGGGCGGCACATCCATGGGCAGCACCTTCGCGCTGAGCATGGCGTGTCTGTACGTACACCGCTTTGAGGAGGACCACATCTTTAACCCCTCGAACCCCTTCACACCTCGAATGAAGACATGGAAACGGTACATAGATGACATTTTTGTCATCTGGCGAGGTACCAAGGATGAGGCAACACGCTTCGTGGAGTGGGTCAACGGCATTGACCCCCACCTCAGGTTCACACATACCATCGACAAAAATCAGGCTGTTTTCTTGGATCTGGATATAACCTTAACATCAGAAGGAATATCCACAAAAGTCCACACTAAACCAACAGACAAGAACAGTTTATTAATGTATGACAGCTACTACCCGAGGGCCCTCCGTGAGAACCTTCCTGTAGGCCAATTCCTGAGGATTCGAAGGAACTGTTCTGAGATAGATACATTCCAGATACAGGCAGAACAACTAGAGACAAAACTCCTGGAGAGACATTACCCCAAGAAGATGGTTAAACGGGCAAGGAAAAGGGCGAGGAATAATAACCGGGATGCCCTTTTGGAGACAACACATAAAGAAAAGAAAGACCGCCTGGTCTGCGTTACAACATACACGCCTGTGTCGAACAGAATCCAGAACATTATAAAGAAAAAATGGGCCATCTTAAACAGCGGGAACAAGAAGTGGGAACCCCCACTATTCGCATACAAACGGAGTAGGAACTTGAGGGACACCTTGGTACACTCCAAAACTCCCAATGATCAAATTGAGAATCAGATGACTCTGTGGAGCCAACCGAGACCAACAGGCCACTACCCATGCGGCAACTGTGTGTGCTGCCGGCTGACCACAACAAAAGAAGTCGACATAGGTACAGAGAGACCCTGGAAGCTAAAACATTTCAGCAACTGCAATACAGAAGGTGCGGTGTACCTCCTATCCTGTCCATGTAACCTGAAGTATGTCGGGATGACCACCAGGAAGGTGAAGACGCGGATCAGCGAACACCGGAGTACGATTAGGTGCAGGAAGACCAACACCAAACTGACGAAACATTTCACGGAGAAAGGCCACAACGACCTGGACCTCAGATGGGTGGTGCTTGAGGTTATGAATAAACAAAAGACTGATATCTCTAGACAACTCCATATCCGAGAACAGCGCTGGGTATACAGGCTTCGCAGCGATGATAAAGGCTTAAATGATGAGATCCCATGGCTGCAACTTGCGAAATAGAAAATGTATAGAATTGACCATGCACACCTTCTTTAGTCAACAACCAACTCCAAGAAAGCTGGCCTAATAGAGTAGGGACTATTCTCTACTGCTACCCCTCTACTTTATTTTAAGTAGTTCACTAAGAGTGGGCCCATTGTTATGCTCGCAAATTCAAACAGATCAAGCTGGCATGGGGAACACATTGGTTTGTGTAAACCCATGTTATCAAACATAGATACCAGCTGTAGCAATTACCACCACTGACTATCATTAGTGTGTACTTCACACATATAACAAGTGAGGTACCATTGGCCCGTAATCCCATTATGAACAGAGTAATGTTGCTTTATTTTTCTCACAGTGTTTAGAACTCTTGGGGTATCCCCTCACTTTACGGGGATCTCGAGCGGCCCGTGCTGTAATCCACGCTGGTAGTTATCAGTGCGCAAGCATAGGAGCCATAGCAGGGCAAGCGTCTCATGGAATACACCTAGGCGCATGCGCGGTAGCGGGTTTCCCACTACTTCAGCGCATGCTCAAATACCGGGAGACTGATCAGACCCGGTAATGAACATGGGCGTCCTCACAAACATGGGAGCTAATGACCTCGTAACTGCATTTGTTTTCCCGCAGGAAGGGGAAGGACCATAACATCGGTATCGGCGCCGTTTGACCAATGCCGAACGTAACCTTTTTGAATACACACCCTCTACCAGGCGGTCAGGCTCTCGCAAGAGGGACACAGGAAACAAACCTCACAAGCCCATTTTTAACTATCTAAAATGGCCTTGATAGTGTTGGAGGCATGTTTTGACCAATGCCGAACGAAACCTTCATTGAATACACACCCTCAACCAGGCGGTCAGGCTCACGCAAGAGGGACACAGGAAACAAACCTCACAAGCCCATTGTTTACTATCTTAATGGCCTTGGTAGTGTTGGAGGCATGTTTTGACCAATCGGGTGGGGCGATTTACAGTTACGCCTCCCACCAGGCGGTCAGGCAGTCCCGTAGAGGGACACAGGAAACTCACTTAACGGGCCCAATTAACACTGATTAGCTCACTAATTAGTCACAGCTCTTTAGTATAAAAACCCTCTGAATCTCACCATTTACCATCAGCGGGGAGACAGAGAGGACGCCTCCGGGAAGAACGGCTGGAAGCACTGAAACTAGACAGTAAGAGTATGCCTGAAGGAATGCTGGTGTGAACTTGAATAAATAGGTGGTCCATTAGTTCTGGATTTCACCTTGTTATGTTTGCTTTAACTAGGAACCTTGGTCCTGGTTCTTTCTGAATACTGGTGACTAACCCTTAACTACCAGTAGTGATTTTATGTGTTTTTTCCCTACAGAAAGTCTAAGTAGGTCCTTCCACCTCAGCCCTCCCATGGAGCGTTTAGGGTAGAAATACAGGGTAAGAGTTGGTTTATAACCACTTTTTAACGGTGTGAGTACACGTTGCACCTGCCACGTGTCTCATAAAGACCACTTCACACCACCACGCGCGCTATAGGTATGACGCGGGATGGATGATGTTTATAAACTATTTGTTTATATACTCACACGGTTTGGTTTGTATGTTTTGTTTTTGTTTTTCCTTTCTCTACAGAGTTACTCTCAGTGGTACTATACCAAGAGGGAAGTATCCACCTACATAGTGTTTTTTTAACCCCTCCCCTGATCCAGCGACAGGATTTTCCTTCCATTTTTCACTAGTTAAAAGGAAGTGAACACATAGGGTATATAACCCCCTTTCCCCCCCTTTTTTAGGTCCTGAAGAATGCTACGTACCCTTCGGGGACACCTCAGCAGAAACATGTCGACCGCATTTCATACGGTGAAGGGAGAATAATATCCAATACCACCGTTCACTTAGTTTTTAACCACCATACATTTACCATTTGAATAAAACATAGCACATGGACTAATGTAATGGTTTTTAAATCACTTATCACTCCCCCACGGCCATCACTTAGATTTAGAAGTGCATCCCTGTCTCCAGGTGTATGCCCGCCCTCTATCAAACCAAGTCTTTAGAGGGCGAGGACAGCCGATGATGAAGCATGACACCGGGCGGTGTGTGAGGCCAGTCTGTAACTTTTTATGAGATGCCCCCACTGGTAGTGCATTTCTATAGAACTCTGTAGATAAACATAGGAATTGATTCAAGGGGCAGCCCACTTTTGTGTATTCATGAGATAGTGGAGGCTGGCTCGCCCTTTGGCCCTGTGCCTCTGGTTCCCACCCTCAGCAACATTGCTGGGGTTAGTGTGTGTGGACTGTTGTGCAGCTTTCGAGCTGTGGGAACATACTGGGGCTCTACACGTGGTCACAAAGGACCAGAGGGTCAGGTTAAGCCTTTACCAACCCTCGCAAATTACGCTAAAAAACAGGTGGGCTAAGACAACATCTCACCCGGTCTAATCACCCTGATATTTCGACCATGGAGACTGAACAGGCTTTCGATGAAAGCACATATGCAGACATACTGAGGACCCCATCAATTCTGGCGGAGGCGGTAGTCTCACAAACTATCAAGAACTCAGATGAATGGGAGGCTTTATCAGCAAAGAAGAAAGAACAAATCTGCACGGCTTTACATGGAGCATTTATGACGGAATATTTGAGAAAGAACACGGCACCACGGGGAATCGTGGTCACAAATGAACCCCGGCTGTTCCTAAATAACAAGGAATTTAGGATTAATTGGTCGAGCATAGCATGGAAATGCACCAAGGACTGGCTGGTGTTGATCATCAGCACAGCCAGACAACTAGCAGATGCTCTGCTAGTTGAGATACAGCAGAGTGAGAGTAATTTGAAAACATCAGTTCACATTACCGTCTTCAAAAAAAAGCTTGAAGAGATAAACAGTGACCAGTCAGCATACAGGGAATATCTTACCCAATCTAAAATAACCAAACTACAGAAGGATGTCCAGAAGTTCAAGCGGGAGACGGTGTACCCCTACACAACGGACGAATACTATGACAAACCCCAACAAACACCTGCACCTAGACGTCAGCCACGCTTCAGACCTACACCTCAAAACTGGACTTACAGCTCAGGGGAAGAGAGAAGCGACAGCAGCAGCGATGAGAGCACAGGAGGGCAGCAGACTTACCAATGTTTGCGCCACCGATGCAGCCATTCGGCTTCTGGCCACAGCAATTTTACCCCCCAGGGTTTGGGCCCCACCAAGGACAGCAGCCTTTTTTATTCCGAGGCCGAGGCAGAGGAAGAGGCAGACAGAAACCGAGGAGGACAACGAGGATCCAATGGGAAGACGAAGCGTCAACCAGCGGCGCAGTGACACGGAGCAGGGGCAGAGGCTCAACAATAACAACGACCAGGGAATAACCAATGTTGTAAACCTGAGTACACATAGCCTCAGCATAGAAGAAGAAGCGGTTCTAGCGAAAGGCTTGGGTTTTGTCCCCACCCCAAATAACGACCCTTTCTTCCTCAACACTGAATTAGCTCAGTTCTTCAGAAAGATCAAGCTGAAAGATTATTTTGGCGAAAACGAAACACTGGACAGTGACCGGACCAGCACTGGACTACGGAAGAAGTCCACTTTCTCTCCCCGAACCAGAACATATCCTGCAATGTCCTGGCATTTGAACAAGCGGTCCTCACAGAAGTGGAAAGAATCGACTTCAACAATATGAGGGGATTCCAGAATATGACCAAAGAAGAGAGAACGGCTCTGGAGCAATTGAAGAACAACCATGACATAATCATCAAACTGGCAGATAAGGGGGGTGCCATAGTCCTGATGGACTATACTATGTACAAAGAGGAATGCTTACGCCTGCTATCCGACACCTCGAGCTATGAGGTACACCAGGAAGATCCAACACCCCGCATCATGACCAGCATCAAGAACATAGTCAACGAAGCATAAACCCAGGTCTGGATTACCAAGCATGAGGCTGAGTTTTTAGTGAATTTGGATCCAAGGACTCCTAGGTTCTATACCATTCCTAAAATTCACAAAAACAAAACACCCCCACCGGGCAGACCGATAGTGTCGGGTATTGGGTCAGCTCTGGAACCACTTTCCCAGTTCTGCGACTGGTTCTTGAAGCCGATTGTACAGAAATCTCGATCTTACCTTAGAGACACCAAAGATGTACTTTGCCATCTTCGAGACCTGGACATAGAAGCAAGCGAAGACATGATTATAACCAATTGGTCGAGGCTGGCTCGCCCTTTGGCCCCGTGCCTCTGGTTCCCACCCTCAGCAACATTGCTGGGGTTAGTGTGTGTGGACTGTTGTGCAGCTTTCGAGCGCTTCAATGTCCATGGTTTCGGGAAGACATGGCTTGGCAGTTCGGGCTGGACTGTTCCCATGAGGCACAGGGTCAGACTGATTTGCATATGGCCATGTCTGAACTGGGGTGGTGGAGTGAGCTAAAGAATGATGATGGATTAAACCCAGATCACTTGACTGGGGGTGAGTGTTTGATTTGCTCAAGCGCTCCGTCCATCATCCCCTTTGGTATCAGTCTATTTCTGGGGCACGTTGGTACGTCAACGCGTACATGAGTCACTTCCTTCGGCTTTGAAGCAGCGCGCACTTCCGCAGCGCGTCTTGAGGCTTCAACAGGTATTCTTGCGCTCCCGTCTGCCTGAGCTTGTGCGTCACACAGTGCTTCACGACAGCAGAACGTGCTTCCTCGCTGTGAGTTTCCTTTCAAAAACACCCACCTCGTGCGCTCAATGGCATCCATGCAATTTACGCTGGTCAGCAAAAACCCAAAACTAGGTTAATCCATGTTGCCGCCAGCACTCCACAACCACGCAGAGTGTGAAACGATGCCAATTCAAGTATTTAAATAGGACACACGCATCCGCTTTTCAGCCAAATAAAACGGGAAACTAACCTTTGGTAAAAGTGTCCGAGTTATTCTTAAGTAATTAAGCACGCCGAGTTCTTCGGTGGGTGTAGCCAGTCGTCGCCAGTAATAAAACGACAGTCACATCGGTTTGTCTTGAAGAAGAGGTTTATTCACACCCACCAGATAAGTCCACACCAGCAGCAGTCCACGTAACTGACACTCTGCCACAGAGGTCCCCTCAACATTCCACTGATGCACCTAACATTCCCCACAGAGAATCCTACATTAAAGGGGAAGTTACAACAGTTTGCAATTTGAATCGCTCAGCATGTGTTGATTAATGACATCCGATAATCTGAAATACAGCAGTAAGGCGAAATGTCCTTTTTATTATCCGAGAAATAATGACCCTCAGCATGTCTACTCGGATGAAAGGATTATATTGTGGAGAATAGCTAAGGAGCAATCTAGGCAGGATACAATTGGTTTACATTATTAGTCCAGTTCATTGTAAAAAATTATTTGAAACATGCCAGCCACTGTACGTATGTGGTACTTTTCTTGAGTTCTGTGTGTTGTTTTTAGTTTTAAGAACGGATGGGTGTTGTATGCCGTTTGCTTTGAGTGCTGAGGTGATATTGCATGGAGTGTTCCAGCTGTGTTTTTTGTGGTAGGATTTGTATATTTGAGTGTTCTGGGTGGTTGCCTGTTAAGGCCTCATTACAAATACAAATGTTGATTCTGAGGCAAACTCTTGTTTGCAAGGTAAAGCACACAAATGAGGGTAATTCATGGAAAATAGAAAGAAATTCATTTTTTATGATGGGGGCCACCATTGTTTATTACAATAGGGGGCAACTGAGGCAGGTCAGAGGTCTCTGAAATCAGTTTGCCCAACAATTACAGTCAAAATCAAATCAGCTGGGACAAAGCCGGCCTTGAAAACAAAGGCAAAATCTACAAGTAAACGTGTAAATTAGTGCCTTACCGTCCAAGCAATCAAGAACTAAACAAGCTTCTCTTGTCCCAGTGGTAATTCTCACATTTTAAGTCCTGTAGACATTGCTGCAGCTGTGTCTCTGTTCCCAGTGATAATCTCTCATTCTTAGTCCTCTAGGTAGTGCTGCTAGCTGCTTTTCTGTTTCCGTCGGCAATACCTCATTCTAAGTTTTCTAGACAGTGCTGCTAGCTTCTTCCCTGGTCTAATCTGTAATTCCTTATTCTAAGCCCTCTAGAGAGTGCTGCAGCTGCTTTTCTGGTCCCGTCGGTAATTCCCACATTTTAAGTCCTCTAGGCAGTGCTGCAACTGTGTCTCTGTTCGCAGTGGTAATTACTCATTCTAAGTTCTCTAGGCACTGTTGGTAGCTGCATCTCTGGGCCCTTCGGTAATTCCTCATTCTAAGTCCTTTATGCAAATCTGCTAGCTGCTTCTCTGCGGCTGCCCGCGGCCCCCGCAGGGGGCCACCTAAAAGGGCGGCCCTTTAGTGCCATTTGGGCACCAACGCCACCCCTCCTGGTCTAGTGGTTGGACTCAGGGTAGGAGTCCTTCGCCTCAGCGCACTAGGCGCGTCACTTCCGGCGCACAGAGGTCGGGGGAGGGTACTTATACCTCCTCTCCGCCCTGAAAGGGGCGTGAGTAATAAGGGACCAATGTGTCACGTGATCCGGAGGAGGATCACCCAAAAGGTGTAGCACTGATTGGGTTTCCCACAGTGCTGGCTCATCAGGCGGGCGGGCAGCATAGGTTGGTACAGCTGCCTGCCCTTGGATCGCCCTTAAGATAACCCACCATATTGCATACTTTTGTATGGAATAAACCTGCAGCAATATTTTCCCATAACAAAAGTTGTCTTGTGTATTTATTTATTCATGTATGCTCAGACTGTGGGTGGGGATGTTGCCAATAATGGCACTATGATCTCAGTGGTAATTCCTCATTCTAAGTCTTCCAGGCAGTGCTGCTAGCTGCTACTCTGGTCCCGTCGGTAATTCCTCCTTCTAAATCTTCGACACAGTGCTGCTAGCTGCTACTCTGGTATCATCGGTAATTCCTCATTTTTAGTTCTCTAGACAGTGCTGCTAGCTGCTTCTCTGCTCATACTGGTAATTCCTCATTCTGAGTCCTCTAGACAATGCTGTTAGCTGCTTCTCTGGTCCTGTCAGTAACTCATTCTGAGTCCTCTAGGCAGTGCTGCACCTGTATCTCTGGTCATAGTGGTAATTCCTCATTCTTACTCCTCTAGACAGTGCTGCAGCTGCTCCTCTGGTCCCAGTTGTAATTCCTCATTCTAAGTCTTCTAGACAATGCTGCTACCTGCTTCTCTGGTCTCATTGGTAATTCCTCATTTTAAGTCCTCTAAGCAGTGCTGCAGCTGTGTCTCTGGTCCTAGTGGTAATTCCTCATTCTAAGTCCTCTAGGCCAGGGGTCTTCAAACTGGGGGGCGGGCCTCAGGTGATCCCAGGGGGGGTTCCTGGCTATGGCAAAAAGAAGCATTATACTCTGTAATGGGCAGAGCTGGACTAGGAACACAAACCAGCCCTGGCAATTCTGCCGGAGCAGCCCGGCGGGAGGGGTGGGGGGGGCAATAGGGGGTGTGCTAGCGAGAAGCAGCACTGCTTCCACTTTAGCACTGCTGCCGGTTTTGTTACAGGGGGCCGATATTGCAGCAGTGCTGCAAAACCAGCCCTCTGTAACAAAACCGGCCCCATTGTTTGAAAACCGGCCCCCACCCTTCCGGCCCACCGGGAAAACGCCTGGTGCCCGCCACGGCCAGTCTGGCCCTGGTAATAGGTCATCACTACCATATTTTGTCGTTTATATCCTAGCTGGGGGTATGTGTCAAAAGGCAACGGACTCCAAATATTCTTCAAAAACCCCAGCCACACACTGGCTATACTTTTAATGGATACAATAAAATAGAATAAATGTGAAAAATTCTGAGGGGGGGCCCGATGATTTTTTTTTTCCACATGTGGGGGGCATTAAAAAGTTTGAAGGCCACTGCTCGAAGTAGTGCTGCAGCTGCGTCTCTATTCATACATCTATTACGCTCCAAACTAAAACACATAGGTAAAAGACATAGACATTTACAACGCCAATATCTCTAACTCTCAGAAATGCCAGACCTATTGCATTGCAAGTGCTTGTTATTATTATGAGTAAATGCTACGATACAATATTTATTATAAATAGACTACTATAGCAACTTTCACGTCAAAATGTTGAGATTCCTAATACGTGATGTTTCTTAGGCTAGGCTTGTGCCTTGTTGGTTTAAAACGTATTCACCTTTCACCCACCACCAACACTGTTCTCTGGTATTATGTACAGTAGAAGGCTGTCTCTTTCTACCGCCCCAGGCAAATATATGTTGTTACCTAATGGCATTGCTGAGTCAATCACTGTCAAACACGAAAGAAAACCCGCTTGCCCTGAACTGGCGTTTAACCGTGCCCCTACAAACCCACTCTGAGCTCTGACAGGGGTCGGGGTGAACGAACTGGAGAAGGAGGTCCCTTGGCAGGGATGGGTGTGGAAGCCCCGCCTACTCGCTCCATGACAACATTCGGCCTCATGGGCCTCTTCTGAGTTCTGACAGCTCTCGAGAAGGGGGAGGTCCTTAGGAGAGGGCGGCAGTATTTCTCTGCTGATTGTCCAGTTCATGATTACTAGTTTTCGGTTACTTTTTCAAAGAGGTGTTAGTAAGCTTCCTCCCCTTTCCGGATCATGTTTAGAAGTGGTTGAACCATGAACCCTTTCATATCTAGCGCTGGGTCGGTTTGAATGTAGCCAGACCCCGGCTTCCGCTTCACTTACCTGTGCAGGGATTCAGAGAGGTGTGAGCCCGCAACCCCTCCCCACAGCTCAGCTTGAGCTCTGTGAATTCTTTCAGCCCCCCCACCCCGACTAGTGTTATACCTGCGCAGAGTGTAATCTGCTTTGCGCCCGGGGCTGCTCGCAGACTCCAGCCGGCAGCATGTACTCTCTGCTCTTCACTGGGCTGGCAGGCTTCCTGCTGCTCCTGCCCGTGTTGCTTCGCCGCCTCTT
The DNA here is from genome assembly GCA_963921515.1 of Calotriton arnoldi. NCBI lineage: Eukaryota > Metazoa > Chordata > Amphibia > Caudata > Salamandridae > Calotriton > Calotriton arnoldi. Next base: position 273,129 of record CAWUFW010012294.1, read on the forward strand.
CCCCTACCTCCTGCAGGACGTGGCGACCTTCATCACCATCTTTCGCTACGCTCTCTGGATGCGGCGCAACGCGACGCGCAAACCCCCGCGCACCCTCTTGGATGTCTTCCTGGAGCAGGTACACAAGAGCCCAGCCAAGCACTTCCTGCTGTACAAGGATCAAGCATTCTCCTACGCCGAGGTGGACCGCATGAGCAACCAAGTGGCCAGGGCGCTGCAAGAGCACGCGGGTCTGCGCCAGGGCGACTGCGCCGCTCTATTCCTTCCCAACGAGCCCGCCTACGTCTGGCTCTGGCTCGGACTGGCCAAGCTGGGCTGCGCCACCGCATGCCTGAACTACAACATCCGCGCCAAGTCCTTGCTGCACTGTTTCTCTTGCAGCGGTGCTAAGGTGCTCATCGCAGACCCAGGTGAGAAACACGCTGCCTGCGAGCCTCCTTATCTCTGCTTCAACCCCGCCCCACCCCTAACAAGGATGAATGAGGTTATCGCGTTACCCCTATTGAAAATCATGGATTTTAGTCATGTACAGAGTTTACTCATTACCGCTTGCGGGGCTCAGTGAACGCTGATTATTATTGTTGTACTTAATAATTCAAACTGCAGCCAGTGGGGGGCATTTCCTTCCTGTCAATAGGGCTCGACACACAGGATACCCAGTGGCGGCGTTGCCCCACTGCTTTTAAGCTGTGCAAAGCAGAATAACTTTGCTTTATTATCATTTTATGCTGCTTTCTGCTGCTTTGCAGGCGGGGCTGATCTGCTCTTGGAACAGGGCAGGGGAGGAGTGGTTTGCCCACTTCTAACTGCGCAATGACTGTTTGGTCAGCCCTCTCGGGCTGCCCAAACCAGTCATGCACACTTTCCCTGTTCTCCATGCAGGTCTGCATGGAGAACATAACATGCCCAGGCCCCCATTCCCTGGTTGAGCGTAGAACCAGGACGCTCAAAACCAATCACATGCAGCGTTGTGATTGGTCAGGGGAGCCTGGGTGCTTACCAATCACAATGCTGCAGGTCAGTGGGTCCTGCGTCCTGTTCCTCGATGTGCACGAGGAGAGCAGGAGCAGAGACGCTAGATGCGGCCGGCTGCAAGGTAAGTTTATTTATTTATTTATTAATATTTAAACAATGCGCGACCCTCCCCCCCCCTCCAGGGCGATCAGCCCACCGCGCCACCTGTGAGCCATGAGCCATGCCGGCTGCCACTGCAGGATACCCACTTGTTCGGGCCTGGAGCTGTGCAATTTAGGCGCCACCCTTACACGTCACAGAAATGCAATTATATACTCACATTTGACATTAAATTCACTGTGTGCCTTAACTTCATAAACATGTGAAACATTTAAATGCATTAATGAAATGTAATCATTATAGAGATTAGTGATTTATACATGTATAATCTAAGTTTCAGTTTAAACATATAAGCATGTATTCTTTAATCACGTTTTACACTTAAACATCAAGTTATTCTTGCATACATAAACATGTATTCTCTTACGTTTCATTTATTTTTGAAGTTACACGAGTCCATGTATAATCATGTATTCAAAGTGCATATTAAATGCTTAGTTAAAATTAGCCTGACTACAGGCCTCTATTTTGCTTTGCTAGCATGATCTCTCTATCTTTGCAGGTTTATTATCATGATTCTTGTTAGTTAGAGAGAGACTTATTGTTTGAATTAGACTGTTGATAGCGAGCGCTGGAGGGAAGACCTTGGAAGTGAACGTGGAAAATTCATGGCCGAAAGATGCCTTCTGTTCATCATATACCAGGACAGAGAGATGTTCAAGGTTGAGAACTACAGTCCAAATATCGATGCAATGGGAAACTGAAGCTATGTGGCAGATGCATTTGAGTAACAATTTGATTGGTCCCTGGTGTTGTGAAAGGAGCTAAAGACATTTCTAAATATCCAGATTCTTTTAAATTGGTGTTCTCTCAGTTGGAAGACACTGAGATTCCCCTCAGACTTTGAGAGGTACAGACTTCTCTGCTTGCCCTATTCTTGTAAGTGCGAAGCTTTATGCTAAACACATATTTTCTTTTTCCAAGACTTCTACAGAAGTCTGATCATACTGACACATTCTATGCTCCCGAAATATAGACCCTTAGTAGATCACTCTATATTTGCTCTGTATAGAAGAGAGAAGGGAAGTTTCTTTATGGAACACCTGTTTGCTTTAATCAGTTGTTTTTTGTTGTTGTGACTATCACATTCCTCTATCTCCTCATGTATCGACTCAGTCTACTGACATATTTCAGCCTATCTATTGTATTGCTGTACCTACTGAATTTATTATTGGTTTGCATATATGCGGGATTGATTGGTATTCCAAAATAAAACCCTTTGGCGAATCTTGGTCCTTACTGTGGAGTCACATTGGCTTCACAAGTTGGAATGTATTGTTGATATCTTTTCCCTTTTAATGCTTCATGTCAACCACAAAGGTCCATACGACCAATGGGGAAAAATGTTTGATGACTTGACTGAGAGATTACGATGTAAGGCCCAGTGTTCTTAGAGATAATAGCATTGTCGGATCATTGGTTACTGAAGCAAAGGAAGTTAGAATACCCCGTGTTGAAATTCTAGACTTGCCCAAACCAAGTCCTAGCCCTAAATGCCCATGTCTAGATTCGGAGGATCAGCGGAGTTCCAGCAGTTAAGAAAAGAGTTGCAAGAATGGAGGAGTGATTATTAATTGGGTCAAGTGTTGTAATTTTGTATGTCAAGCTTGCAGTATTTTGCTGAGATTGCGTAGTGCGATGATGCTTTACTTGTGGTATAGATGTGAATGCACTTAATGCGGAGCAGTTGAAGTTGTTATCAGGCTAGACATACCCTAAGATCCTGGGATAGATATATGTGTGGAATACACTGTCTTGTAATTTGTGTGCTTAGTTTTGTGGTGTTAGTTGTGAGGTACCATTGGCTGCACAATTGGGATAGGTACATATACCTTTGTTTGAGAGTAAGGTGTCGTTGGTGTAGTGGATCCTGTTGCGCAAAGGAGAAAAACTGCACTGATGCGAGTGATTTCCCTCCGGTCAAGGTTTTACTAACGTGTGTGTGTGTGTGTGAGTAAGTCGGAAAGTGTCACTCAGAGCCATTTCTTGTGTGAATGAATACTTTGATTTCTTCAGTGGAGCAGACAAAAGTTATTTGTTGAAATTGCTCAGCATTTGTTTTATGTTTGCTTAGTGTTGAGAAAAGGGTGCTCTCTTAAAAATTGTATAGGAGTATGAACCACTGCGAGGAGAGAGAAGTACGTCATAGTGTGCTGCGCTGAGATTGGACAGTTGGCATTAGTGCCACACTGTTATTGTAATTGCATTTATATAGCAATTACTACCCCTGACGAGGCGTCGAAGCGCTTTACGACGGGCAGCACGCTGCTCCAGAACCCAAGGTTAATGGTTAGTTCAGTGTTATTAGTTACTGTTAGTTACTGGGATTAGTCTTGTGCACTCAAAGCAAACCATTCAATGCAGCAATTTTAGTTTTTTTCATGATGGACTAAAGTAATAATGGTTGGTTGCAATCATTAGTAGGGGAGAGCTGAGCTCAAGCACATGGCTGGTGGGTTTAATACAGAAGTTAGAGGAGATTAGGTATTGTTAGGTTGCATAGATATGACTTTCAGGGGAAGGAGGAGAGATTGTGATCTTGTAGATGAGATGTGGGAAATTTGCGGAAATAAGGAATAGTCAAACGTGCATGTGTCACAGTAGGTTGTGCTCAGAGAGAGGAGGCATGCAGGGGATGGAAGGTAAGGATAGCGACATATGAAAGAGAGAAGAAAAAAGGAGAGGCGGCATACAAGTTTTAATTAAAGGACTTTCTTTTTAATGCCGATTTAAGGAATTAAGTGAATGTTTTTTGAGACAGCATGCAGTTTGAAGATGCAAGAATGTAGTGTAGTGTAGTTCCTATTTCCCTAATAGGCTCTGCGCATCGGAATAATATACCCTATAGGTTTGACATAGGACTGAGGTCAGTATGTCCCTATCGAGTATATTAAACTTAATTACTTTGTGCCAGCTAACTCAGAGGCCACTAGAAACTCCTTGTAAACAAGAAGGGAGTAGTTTCTGGCAACCGCATAAACATGACAACTTTGTTTCCCTTTAGAATCGGAACACTCTCAGAATCGTAGGAAACAATAGATAACAGTTTCACTCAGCTAATCGTGCATGCACAGTTTCTTCAGAGTTACACAGAAAGAATAGACGGGCGTTTCAATAAAAGGATTTATTGAACAGTCTTGTTTCTCGTGTAAGAGATATGAGCTGTTATGATCACGACAGTATGCAAGATATATAATGTACAGCGTAAGCAGTAGAAAGAAATAATACTGCGCTAGCATTATCTTTTAGCTATGACATATATATGATACATAAATAACATAAGCTAAAAATGCGAGTACTCATATGATGCTTCTCTAAGCTAGTTCTACCCCAGTGTACCTAACCTAGTCTAGGTGTAGGGTAAGGTAAGAAGTAGGTGAAGTATTCTATAGTATGGTATACTAAGAGTCTGGTATGCCAAGAGTCCCTCTAGGTTCTAGTCAGCTCCCTACCTTGAGAATGAGAGAGGTGGGAATCTCCTTCCGGATCTCGAACTCGAACACCCCGCGAAGGGAGTCAGATCACTGGGAGCTGGATTCTCTGCGAGCAGGGATGACCGCGTCTCTTCTCAGTGCGTCAGGCCGGGATACGGGCTCCTCTAAAGTCGAGGTCTCCTCTTACTTGCTTGGGCAAGGGAAGGTATATTTATACCTGGTAGGTGCCTTGGAATGTTAGCATTGATGTGAAGTCGGACAGAGGAAGACGTCAGGAATGAACCCTTAAGGTATAGCGGTTCATGCATAATAAATGAGTTCTTGGAGAAATCAATAATCCTGTGCTAGGGGAACTCCCAAGAGCTTAAGGGTCAGGTTTCTAAGAACTCGTTGTGACGTTAGGGTGGACGGATGTCGGTGACCATGCCTGTATTTGGAGTGCATGGCTAATGCCTAAATAAGGACTGGGATTCTATGCTTATATAAGGGCAATGCGAATTGTGCCTATATAAGGACATGTTTCAGGAAAACCAATATACGGACACCAAAAGCGGAATACAACACCCACTCCACTTTCGAATGAACGATAATACTAAATGCTAAACATTAAACTTGAGTACCACATATTGCTAAAAACATTTCTAAAAGCATATTAAAAGAAGTTTTTAAAAGAACTGTTGCTAAAACATGTAATGCAATAGGTACTGTACATTGTAAAGCATTTTTTCATTCTAAGAATATATTGGAAATAAATGCAACATGAATGAATAAACAGAAATATAAACATATGATGAAATGGTTGACAAGTTTTCAAAAATCAAAGCCATTGCATATCATGGTACTAAATGAAATTTTAGTCAAATAAGGTGACATTGTGTCCCTGGAAGTTTTCAAAGAAGTCCGTTTTATATGAATAGTTCTACTGTAAGCAGATTGATTTGCCATGTATTTTCAAAAAAATAAAGAAAAAGAAAAAGTTCAATTTTGGGAAGAGTTCCAAGTTTTGAAAATATGAAGTCCAAATTCATTGCGTCCCTGGTACACTGTGAGCCGAATCAAAGTCAGTGTATGGGTCTGGTGTAAACATGAAATCATCTATTTCCGTAGACAAAATATCGTCTACCAATGTTGGCGACATTTGGAACACCACGTGTAGAAGATTAATTGCACAGAGATGTGAAGCATCGCTCTCAGCATTGGATGCCGCAGCAATGTTCGCATCCGTTGTTACCTATGTGCCTGTTGATCCATCTCGTACCTCAGCAGCAGCAGGAAGCGTCTGTGAGATCTCAATGAATGCCGTCATCAGGATTGGTAGCCTCTGGGGACAACACAGAGCATGGGCCGTTATCGGGTCCAGCAGAGTATCGATATCCGTTGGCATGACTGATGGGAGTGTTAGACAGGTGTCTAGCACGCATTCTTCACCGCCAAGCAGGCAGCGTAGAACAGGTAAGATGCAATCTTGCCAGATTGGTCTAAATGACAGGAACCATGTTGTATTTAATTCCCGTAGACGATGCATGCCCAAAAGTTGCACTATGCGCTCACAGCACTTCCGTTCTAGGAGAGCTTTCTCCACATTGCTCGGAGTGACGTCGGTGGATAGGCTTGCCATAGCGTAGTAGTAGGAATAAAAACAGGATTCCCGCAACCAGTGCTAGAATTAATGGCACACCACCAAACACCGAATGTGAGAAGTTTGGGATGATTCCGAGGACTGCCTGGAAAGGTGCTAACAGTCCTGAACAGATGGTCTTAAATACATGTACAATCCCGCTCGTATCAGACATGTTTAAGATACGTCCCATCATTTCTACGAAATGTATAGGGCAGTTTGTACGAATTAAAGCCTGTATCTCAGCCGAAGTCCTTGCAATTTGTAAATCATAGATTTCTTTGGCCGAGGTCAAAGGCATGGTTTGTTGCAAAAGCATGGCTTTCATTCTGCTTAAAGTATCAAAACGTATAAAAGAAACATTCAATGAAGGCCATAGAGGCGACTCCCTGACTGTGTCTATTGGGGGAACAATACTTGCATACAACAAGTAACCCTGGAGTCGACCGTTACCAGATATGGGATGCCTGGCAACATGCCACAGCAACTCTGATCATTCAACATGAGGTAACTCCCGTTAGAAAGTTGGCCAAACGTTGGATTAATCACAGTAGTCGGTGTACCCTGCTGGTGGTAGGACAAATTTGCCACAGAACCATTACAAGCCCCGTGTAAAGAAATGTCCTAACATATGAGTGAACCGCTTAGTGCATTTTCACAGTGTGTACCGCTTAGAAACACTTCACGATCCCCACTCCAACATCTGTATTCGTAAGGTAAATCCCAGGATGTCTTAATGTATTCTTTACCCAACCTTTCATATTTGCCTGCTTGCATTTGTTTGAGGCAATACTGAAACTGAAAAGTAGTGACAGGCAGAGTAATTTTGCCATGGATAAGCCATTCTGTAGCTGGTTTTTCTGCTACCGTAAATGGTAATTTTTCCAGTTTTTCAATGCTCAGCACTGAATACTTTGCTCCCCTTTGTGCCAATTCAATCTGTTTATCTGTTAGATTGTATTCTGCAAACAGAGACGACGTGTTGATAAAACGCCAAGGCACATAGCCCGCACGCAGAGATTGCAGCGTCCAGCCTAATAACATAAAAGAACGTAAGTGTGATTGGCCTTGTTGTAACATGGCTAAATCTTGTTCCAGTATGTCAATAGCAGAGGATACAATGTTGTCCAATGAATAAATTCTGGATGACAAAGTTGTTAACCCATTGTCGACCACAGTGAGAGTTTTCTCTAAGTTAATACGATCAAGCTCATGTATTCGTTCTGCGGCCTCTGCCTGTGAAACCTTCCATACTTCATTATAAGCAGCATAAATGCCGGCATATATGAAACGTTTTTGACGTGGTTTTCTCGGTCCTAGCAAGAAATCCCTAAGGTCTGCGTCTTCTTTAAGTAAAGATAAGTGTTGTTTCACATCCTCGAGTGTAGATGTTTGTAGCCAGTCGAGGCACAATTTTCCTACACTGTATGTTGTTACTACCCCCGGATGTTGTCGTTGAACATATCGTGGGTCTGGCCTATGGATAGTAAAGCCCTGTCTTCTATTCAGGAATCTTTCTTGACAGATGTTTGTGTCTGTGGGCCAGAGTAACCATTTTTTCCAATCAGGATCTGTTCTGTTGGTTTGTAGTATTGTGTCTACTGTGACCGCTCCCTGTGTAGTGATATTACTTGCAGGTGTTGGTACAGAAGGTATGTTCATGTCTTTGATCTTGGCTAAACCAAGGCAAGATGTTTGTTGCACAGTGTCATTCAAAAACATAATTTGCTGTGGGATTATACATGCTCTAAACAAAGCTTCTATCCGCTGTACTTGCCAATCTTTAGAACCCCAGACAGATTTTGTGTCTATTGTGTCTTTCCATGAGTCAAATCCATGTCTAGACAGTTGGGTAATAAAGGCTGCAGAGTAAATCTGTTTTGTATTAGTTAACATAATTTTCTGTCCTGTTTTGTTTACATTTTTATAGTAAAACGTTACTGGATCAGATGTATTGTACCCTGAAAAATATGGAAACTTTTTAGCAAACGTTTTTGAACTACCTTTTGGTCGTGTAGGACAATGTTCCCATTGGTTAAACATAAACACATTTCTAGGTGTTGCAGATTTATGCAAGAAATGATGACCATAGTGGTTGTAACAATAAAGCTGTTCGTAGTCTGATGAACCCTCTAAGTATTCATTGTTAGAGAATGCAGCAGACCTTTCTAGCTCAGACATCATATCATTAACAGTCTCAAAGTCCCAATCATCAGAATAGGTACTAGAGGTAATGAAATCACTTAATGAAATTTTAAATAAATGTGTAATGTTCAAAAGTTCCGTAGGGCCGAAGATATCGTAATCGATCTTGTCCCACACTATACCATCCTGTAAAGGAACGGCTGTGATGTTCACTGCTGACAAGTCTCTTGCTTCACGATGGGATGATTTGTGTGGTTTCAAAAGTAAGTTCACATTTTTACTTTCAGTGTCCATATGGATGTAACTGCCATTTATAAGCACGCTGATAGTCATTACCAAAGCTAGCCAAAGCAGAAAGAAAAATATTCCAGAAATAATCCATAGTTCAATCCATGGTGAAACCAAATAAGTCTCTTTCAGGAAATGAAAAAGGTCTTGTACTTGTTGTTTGAAAGTTTTTAGTGCTGGCGTCGTTTCAGGTTCACTCAGATCCTCAGAAAACGTATCAAAGTTAATGAAATAGCCAGAAGCAGTTCTGTCAATTGTTGGAATTACATCAGGATTTGTTGAAATCGCTGGAACCAGTTGACCACTTGTTACGTTGGTGTAGACAGGTGTATCTGGACGAACTGTTACTTGAGTTTCAAGAGGGACGAGTTCCATAGCATTGTTGCTTAGTCCTTCATCTGTTACTGCTGAATTCTCGATGGTTATGAGTCTTTCCGTCTGAACCTCTTGGATAGTAGCGAGAGGAGTGCGTCTGCTACTAGGTCGGAGTCCACGAGGCCTACTATTTAGTATTGGCCACATACTGTGGTTTGATGAGGTCGATTGACACAAATCTTTTCTCCTTTTTTCCAGCAAGGGGCGGCAGAAGTACTGTTCTTGTTCCGTGGACGGCTAGGACAGGTACTGGTTGTCTGTAAGAAGGTCCAAATTCCTTCTTGTCCGCAATCTTCTCTCTAACTAGATCCCCAACTTTTGGGATCCAGACAGGCCTTTTTGGGACTGCCGGTTTTTCCCCAGTGGTGGTTGGCTTCAGGAACACGTTGCTTTATTTCGATCTTAGTTCATTTAGATCCTGTAAAAGAGCCAAACGATCTTTGATATCAAAGGGTTTATTTTCCACCACTGTGCCTTTACATTCGAGATCAGTAACCCACATTCTTGTCCCAAATAGGACCTCATATGGAGTGACCCCTTAGAGAACTTCTTGGCAAATTATTTAACGAGCGTTGGACCCCATAAAGATGTTTGACCCACCCATCACCCGAACCTAATACTCTAGCTGTTATAGACTGCTTTATGTCCCGGTTTTTCCTTTCCACAACAGAATTTCCCTCAGGATGAAACGGAGAGGAGTACCGCAATGCTACGCCCAAACTGGCCATGGCTTCTTTGTAAGCCCGAGAGCTAAACGCAGGGCCCTGGTCAGAATGTAGCGTGCCAATTGCATATGTGCCGATAAAGACTCACAAATCTTTTATAACAGTTCGAGCGTCAGCCGAGCGCTGAGGCCATATCCATAGGAACCTTGATTTAGTATTTGTGGGATTGCATTTGTCCAAAAGGACGCCTGCGCGTAGATAGTCTAATGCTGTCTAACAATGGTGTCTGTACTGGGCAGGCTACTTCGTAGCATCGTGTCTGGTGGTATTCTGCACCACGCGGTATATTACAGTCTATGCAGTCATCGATGAAGATGTGAATCTGTGTATTCATTCCAGGCCACCAGTACATCTCTATTAATGTTAATATTGTTTTAGAGATCCCTTGATGTGACAGACCCTCCCCAGATGTGCTTCATAAATCAAAGCTGCTCTACGTTCCATGTTTGGAATTACCCTATCCCCCACTCCAGGGATTCGAGCAAAAGGAACGTTGTTTGCATCAATTACATAAGAGTACTTGAGTGGAAATTTCTTTGGTAACGCTGCACCACTGCCTTTGCTTGAAGCATTGACAGCCAACAATATCTCACTGTCTATTCTCGTTTTTGAACGAGTGATCGCAGCTACGGAAGCCGTCTGAACAGCCCCCTTTGCAGCTTCATCAGCCAATGAATTCCCTGCAACGTGAACGCCATCACGTTGATGATTCAGCGTGTGTATCACGTGAGCCTTTGGTAGTTCATTTTTTAACTGAACTACTTGTTCCCAAAGCATTTTATGCTTTATTGTGCCACCTTTTGCATCTTTGAACCCGTTTTCAAGCCAATTTTGTATATATTAATTATACGACTGAACACAGTAAAAAGAATCGCACACTATGAGTGTGGGGAATTCGCGATCTGTACTTTCAAGTGCCAGTTTGAATGCTTGTAGTTCAGCTCGCTGAGCTGTACAATCTCCTAGAGATTGAGTTTTAGTGACCTTTGGTGACCTTTAACGATTGCGCATGCTGCACTGTAAGCTTGCTTACTCCCTGTAGCGGGTTGTGCTGATCCGTCAGTATAAATTATAAATTCATAGTGATCGAGAGGCAGTATTTCAGTGGGCAGAGGACATTCATGTTCATATTGCAGGAACGCTTGTGTTTTTAAATCAGGATCAAAAACATATTCAACATCTGTTGCAGCAAGAGAATTAACCCATTGTATCCATCTAGGATGTAAAGCTTTTGCATTTGGAATGCTCTAAGGCTAGTACTGGAGTTACGACAATAATGCGTTTCCCTTGGGATAGAGCTCTTTCTTTTGCTACAGCGGTTTGAACTGCTGTCAGTATTTTTTCTGTTGAAGTGAAGCGCATTTCTGCTTGTGTATACAAATGTGATTTGTATGCTATTGGTACTTTTTCACTCTCATTAAATGTTAAATAGGTGAATCCGCATTGTCCCGAAATTATTCGGATCACTAAATTGCGTTCACTTACGCTTGTTTGTAAGTGATTTGTTGCCAACATGTTAGCTTGGAGTGAACGCAGGATTTCTGTGTGTTCTTGTGTCCAATGTTTGATTGAAAAATCAGGTTTGATTAATTCGTAGAGAGGTTTAACCCTTTCTGCGTAATTTACAATGTAAGTTCTTCCAAAATTTAGGAAACCCAAGATGGATTGTAAGTTTTTCAGCGTTTTTGGAGGTTGGAGCAGCGCGCACTTTTCTAAAAAGTTAGCTGCCAGGCTCTTGCCTTCACTTGAAAGTTCATATCCTAGGAAAAGGACATTGAGATGGGCCATTCTGGATTTTTTAAAGTTGGATTTTTAGCCCTCAGAGGCGAAGCCCAATATAATGGTACTCACCCTGTTCAAGTGCCTATCTAGGTCATCGTCTGTCAGATAGATGTCATCGACATATGACAATGCCTCATTATCATAAATTTGTAGTAACTCTGTTACTCTTGCTGAGAATAACCCCGGGCTGTTTTTGAACCCTTGTGGGAGTCTACAAAATTGACGCTGGATCCCCATTATTGAGAAAGCTGTTAAGTACCTGCTTTCAGGTGCTATGTTTTGACAAAAGAAACCAATTGAAATGTCCAATGTGGTTTTATATTTTTTACGCACAATGTTATTCATTAATGCTGTACTATGTGCATTATGCACTGCAAAAGTTTTAGAACAAGTGTTCAAGTGTCTGTAATCCAAAACTAGACGATATGTATTGTCTGGTTTGGATACAGGAAACAAAGGATTGTTCATTGAGGAGGTGCATGTTTCAATCACCCCTTGGTATTCAAGTTGATCTAAGATTTCCCTGACCTGTTTTTTAGCTTCTTGCTTTATTGGGTACTGCCTTTGTGCAGTAAGTTCATTTTTTAACTGTATTTTGTGGTGAGGTGAGTCCTCATCCCATCCTACATGATTTTTGTATAATGCTGGGGCCTGGGCAACTGCCCATTTCCTGGCATAAGTATATTTTAGGTGAATTGGAATATGGTTGGAGAAGGCAGGCATAATAATGTGCTCGCCATGTGGGCACTCCCTGACAAATTGTGGTGGCCAGTCTTTTTCTGCTAGAAGTATATCATAAACCCTTGAAAGTTTCTCCCAAAAGAGTATTTTCACTTTTCTTGGTATGTCTCCCTCCATTCGGAGTGTTATTTCATAGAACTTTTGTGGAGTACTAACCCTGGTGTCTACAGTCTCTACTGTGATGTACTCATTCAAGTCCACTATCTCCAGAAGTTCCTTCAGGTTCTGGCGAGCTATTGTGACTTCTGCTGCACTGTCCAGCATTGTCTGAGCCCATTCTCCGTTCTTGAGCTGTGTTCTCAGTATTCTCGGCATGTCTGATCTTCAGACCTGCTACCTTCTTTTTTGTGAATTGAGGTTTTGATTTATTTTTCTGAACGTGTCTGTCATCTTTCGATTTCACGCGTTCTTCTCTGTGTTCTGACCGTCCTCTTTTTTCTGATGTCTGTGACGGTATCTGAAAGGTACGAGAGGAACGTGTATCAGTATCTTGATACCTGTCAGGTTTTCTTAAATTATCCCTATTTCTGAGGTTATACCTCCTTTCAGAGGGCTCCTTTTGAGGAGACCTACCTCGGGATTGAGAACGTCTCTCTTTTGAATTTTGTTTATTAGTTTCACACTTCTTTTTAGGAGATGTAGGATTTTGTTTAATAGAGTCCTTCTCAGGACTTTCAGGTTTTCCACCCAAACTGTCTCTGCCTAATTCTGCATAAGATTGTTCTATTATTCTGAGTAGTTCATGTTGATGTTCTGTAATATCAAATTCCCTTAAGCGTTGGCGGATCGCCACTGATGCTGCCTCTCCTTTAATATTAGATAATATTATTGTTGAGACCTGGTCGAAGTTTTTCAGTAATTTCATACCTAAATTCAGAGCAGGTTCTGCCCCGTATTCGTTTTGAATTTGTTTCAGGACATCTGGTATTACTGCAATTGACGGAACACCATGTGTTTTAGTATAGATGGCAGCAAAGACTGCGCCCCAAGTGGTGCAATCTTCCAGTTGTGGTGTGATCCCCATTGGTAAACAGATTGTTAGGATTCTGTGTTTCTCAAAAGGGCTAATATTTGGAAATACTGCTTCGATTTGAGTAATTTTTTGAGCTATCCAGAATGGAATTTGTTCACGTTTTGTGGGCATTTTACCCATGACTGCGTGCAAAGTCTGTGGAGTAATTTTTAGTGTATTCCCCTGTTGAGGGGTTTGATTTGGAATAGTCATTGGTGGTTGGACTGTGAAAGTCTGCATGACAAATTGGACTAATTGTCTGTACATTTTTATTAACTCTTGTAGTTGAGTAAGTAATTCCTCGTCTGACATTTCTTTAATGGCAGGATGAGGTGTGTAGCCGGCTAGAATCGGCCATGTTGCTCCTGGTCTACCTAGTGGACCGAGCCTGGTAATGTTTTTGTGATGTTTTAGGGCGCCTTTAAACCAGAGATGATGCTCCTGGTATGTGAGTGGAATTTCAATATCCTCGAAAGGAATATATTCCTCTGGTGGTTCATCTTCTTTAAAGAAGTGAAACATTTTTGTTATTGGATTTGATTCTGGGAATACTATCCATGGATAGAATACCTCTGTCTGAAAGGATTCGTGTGCCTCTATCACGAAAACTGCTCTACCAGCTCTTGGTGGTAGGCCGTGTTTTATAAGTTTTAGAGTGATGGCTCTCCTTAAGTTTGGATGGATGTTTATAACACCCTCATCGGTTTCATTTAAACTGGTAAAGTTAAAGGCTGTTACGACTGGGTCAGCCGTATTTACACCGTTCTCGGTGCCATTGTCCCCGTGTTCGGACATTAGTTTTTTGAAAAATGTAGTACAAGTTTCAAGGAAACAAAAGATAAGGTGCACAATATTTTGGAACACTGTATCCTTCAACGTTGAACAAACCAAAATAGCTAATATATATAGGATTTTTTGTCCTATTTAGCTTTGGCGGATATTTAACCCTACCAACTCCAGACGTCTTATGGAGTATGTGAGTAGGGGTCTCTGAGAGAAAAGCACGACTGAGTTACTCCATATCTAGCGTTAAATTAGTGCCTTACCAAACCGTTGGGCGCTATGTAGTGTAGTTCCTATTTCCCTAATAGGCTCTGCGCATTGGAATAATATACCCTATACGTTTGACATAGGACTGAGGTCAGTATGTCCCTATCGAGTATATTAAACTTAATTACTTTGTGCCAGCTAACTCAGAGGCCACTAGAAACTCCTTGTAAACAAGAAGGGAGTAGTTTCTGGCAACCGCATAAACATGACAACTTTGTTTCCCTTTAGAATCGGGACACTCTCAGAATCGTGGAAACAATAGATAACAGTTTCACTCAGCTAATCGTGCATGCTTAGTTTCTTCAGAGTTACACAGAAAGAATAGACGGGCGTTTCAATAAAAGGATTTATTGAACAGTCTTGTTTCTCGTGTAAGAGATATGAGCTGTTATGATCACAAGACAGTATGCGAGATATATAATGTACAGCGTAAGCAGTAGAAAGAAATAATACTGCGCTAGCATTATCTTTTAGCTGTGACACATATATGATACATAAATAACATAAGCTAAAAATGCGAGTACTCATATGATGCTTCTCTAAGCTAGTTCTACCCCAGTGTACCTAACCTAGTCTAGGTGTAGGGTAAGGTAAGAAGTAGGTGAAGTATTCTATAGTATGGTATACTAAGAGTCTGGTATGCCAAGAGTCCCTCTAGGTTCTAGTCAGCTCCATACCTTGAGAATGAGAGAGGTGGGAATCTCCTTCCGGATCTCGAACTCTAACACCCCGCGAAGGGAGTCAGATCACTGGGAGCTGGATTCTCTGCGAGCAGGGATGACAGAGTCTCTTCTCAGTGCGTCAGGCCGGGATACGGGCTCCTCTAAAGTCGAGGTCTCCTCTAACTTGCTTGGGCAAGGGAAGGTATATTTATACCTGGTAGGTGCCTTGGAATGTTAGCATTGACGTGAAGTCGGACAGAGGAAGACGTCAGGAATGAACCCTTAAGGTATAGCGGTTCATGCATAATAAATGAGTTCTTGGAGAAATCAATAATCCTGTGCTAGGGGAACTCCCAAGAGCTTAAGGGTCTGGTTTCTAAGAACTCGTTGTGACGTTAGGTTGGACGGATGTCGGTGACCATGCCTGTATTTGGAGTGCATGGCTAATGCCTAAATAAGGACTGGGATTCTATGCCTATATAAGGGCAATGCGAATTGTGCCTATATAAGGACATGTTTCAGGAAAACCAATATACGGACACCTAAAGCGGAATACAACAGTAGAAAGAAAAAAATATTTACTTGTGAAGATTGTGCTATGTTGGGAATTTTTAATAGGTACTCGAATCAGGTAAACCATCTCTCTGCTACTAGACTACTGCTAGACCACTGATCCAGCCAGGTCAGTTGATTAGTTTAAGGGTTGAAAGTGAGAAATAATGGCTGGACTCATGTCAAGGAAAGAAATGGGAAATAATGTACCCATTGAAAAAGAGATTCTGGCATTCATCCTCAGGTTTGACTCAGAGTATTAATTATACAGCAGAGTGTGATACACTTAAATGCCTCTGGTTTGCATTGGCATCAGATGGAAGGAGTGGCTAGCTTTCCAGAGAGTAGAAGTGTATTACCTGCATTGCTGTGGCTAGAGGGAGGTGGATGCAAATATTGGTGTGAGTGATGGGATTGTGAAAGGGCTCCCTTTACAAATTCAGTGAACACTTTTGTGAGCAACTTGCTTCTGATTAGACTTCTGAAGAACTGCCCTTTTTATAGATGCTATGGGTGGGTAGAGGTGGAGCTGCAGGTCGAAGGGGGCCCTTTAGGTGAGGCCAAGCATTAGTCTACCTTTATCACACCTCAGTGCAGAGCCCTCACACCTCTATGTGCCTCTGCTGTGGGTACTCCTGGCTGGAGACAGTCCTGCTGTGAGGGACATCACTGCACATAGGCTATGTCTGGAGCGCAGCCTGGAAGACATGAAATGTAAACATATTGAAATGTACCTTTTGTTATGAGGAAAGGTAGCTGTCTCTGTACTGTTTTCATGGATATGGGCAATTTTAAAGGCAGGATAACAGTGTAATAAAACTCCCCTTGCAGAGATAAAGGGTTTCAAAGTAAGCTAACCAGGGTAGACGGGTTAAAGTACTTATGCCTCATGGAAGATGCGAAATCTGTCACCTGCAGATAGCAGCAAAAGAAAGGCAACTTTACATGTTAGTGCATGCCCCTTTCTGCTCACATTTTTGTACTACTATTAATAAACCCTGAAATAAGTAAATGAAAAAGGCAGCTATGCAGTAAGAGTGCCCAGAGCACACACTCATTTTCCATTTACAACAAAACCAAACTATCAATGACATCAGGAGATGCAGGATTGACACGAGGATATTCAACAGGTGGTAAACAACAACATAGACAGGCAGAGGGGACACCAGTACATGCCTCTCCCACTGAGGCAAGATTTCAGGGCTTTCCCAGTGCCCAGCGACTGGGAGCTCCAGGTGGTCCATTTGGCAGCACGCCCTGGCCATGTACATGGGTTAATTCCTTGATCCCTCCTACCCCCTTTACTGGTAACGCCGCAGCTGCACCATTCACAAACATCTTGATGGGGAGCTCTTGTGCCACTAAGACCATCCGAGCACACTGCAATACCCAGCCAGGCCTAAAGGAGGTGTTCTGACTGACTTATACAGAAATTTAGATAAATCCAAACAAGTGGGGCCTTTGAAGGGCCGGTAGGGTTGGACAGAGTCAATCACACTTCTGCCTCATCTGACCTGTGACATGTTCTCTTTCAGCCCTTCTGGCCTTTGCTGAATTTCACTATGAGCTGCTCCTTTCCTGGAAGAGGCAGCATTCCATGTATTTGTTGTTCTGGTTCTGCAAGGGGTGGGGTGGGACGGGGTTTGGGGGGGTCCAGCCCATCCCCTATAAAGAACAAGGCCCACCTCCCTTAGAGCTTGGAGCTGCCAGGCATATTCTTGGTATATGTTTAAAGCTCCAGGAGAGAGCAGCTTCTTTCAAACTGCCTGTTCCTAGATAATACTATTCAGAAGAAATGGTACACTTATTTGTAAAGCGCACAGCCTGTCATTGGTTTGTTGTTGCAGCACTTCCCAAAGATGGCTTTTCAAAGGTTTCCGATAGAATTTCAGCTGCAGGGTTTCAGGGCAGAATTGTGGCTTTGGCAAAACTGAGAAAAGTTGATTTTCATAGGGAATGCCCCCTCCTAGCTCGATCGGCTTCAAAGAAAAACACAGACCAATGTCTTAATCTATAGGGGCTGTGCACCCCTTCCTCGCAACCCCTCTAAAAGCTGTGGGTGCAGCAGGATCACCCCCCTCAGCTTTCTTAACCAGTGCTCCCCCTGCTATGGACTCATCGTCCATCCATCACCCTCCCTAGCACAGCTCTTCCCTAAAACATAATTATTCAGTAAATTAGGCGAAATTAACTTTTTATGGTATGCAACCTTGTCTCCCTAAT
Source organism: Calotriton arnoldi (assembly GCA_963921515.1). NCBI lineage: Eukaryota > Metazoa > Chordata > Amphibia > Caudata > Salamandridae > Calotriton > Calotriton arnoldi. The sequence continues at coordinate 290,870 of CAWUFW010012294.1, forward strand.
ACACACACAAAGTACGATTAAAATGACTGAAATTCCATCTGTGGAGCTTTATGAAGCACACTCCTGCCTCTGTATAGTGCCTACCATGTAAACTTTATCCAGGCGCCCTCGGACCGCTTCATGACGTGTGGTGCTATGAGGTGCTATATTAGGGTCTTGCCTCCACATTCCCACAGAGCGCACGAGGGGTGCGAAAATGGGTTCACCCTCCCACCAGGATCTCTCTAGGGATCCCCTCACACTTACCTTGGGCTCCCCTCACACTCACTGGGGGTCACCCTCCCACCTATGGTCTCTCCAGAGCTCCCCTCACACTCACCCGGGGCTCCCCTCACACTCACTGGGAATCACCTTCCCACCCGGGTTCTCTCCAGGGCTCCCCTCACACCCACCTGACATCTCCCTCCCACCCAGGTTCTGGACCTTGACTCATCCGAGCCCCCTCACACTCACCCAGAGATCTCCCTCACACCTGAGCCCCTCACACTCACTCAGGGGTCTCCCTCCAATCCAGGATCCCTCACACTCCCCCGGGGGTCCCTCACACTCACCTAGGGTCCAAACCGGGCCCCTCACACTTACCCAGAGGCCACCTAACATTCACCTGGAGGTTTCCCTCACAGCCGGGGTACCTGATACTCACCCGGCAGTCCCTAGGGGCTCCCCCTGCAGGAGTTCCAAGGCAGGAGAACAGTGCGAGGCAGCGCAGGAGCTTCATATTAGCAGGGATCCGGGACTGCGTCACTGCACCATCGGAGGAAGCAGGTCTACAGCTAATTCGGAGGGGTCATGTCCTATCCTGCCAACCTGCTGAACAAGTAGGAATGATGTGGCCTTTCCACAACCTTGAGCTTACAGTGATCTGGCAATATTGTGCTAACTCGTCTGGCAATGCTGCACACACTAACCAATGGGTTAAAAAAATTAGGCAATATGGCAAAGAATTCACTACAAATCCTGGGTATCCTCGAGAATCATAGGTTTCCACTTTGACATAACCAGTAATAGGACGTCCGGAATGAAAATGCAAATTAGAGCGTTAATTGGTAGCATCCGGAAACAGAGTGAGATAGACAAGTGGAAAGGCAGATGGGCCAAAAAGAAAGATCAAAAGAAAGCGGAGGGAGAACATCCTCTGTCTTTGATAGATGGAGAAGGAGAATTTCCCAATTGAGAGAAGTGCCTGCTGAAGGTTACGTTCATGTGCCGGGGAGTAGTAGTGATCTTGCGTTGTTTCCTAATGATTTGGCAATTTGAGAGATAAGCCAGTGGAGTGGTACAATTAGGTTGATCGATTTGTGAAGATTTCACAGGTATTGTGGGTGGGTTTGAATACCCTTTTTGACATTGTGGTACTGAGTGATTTCTGGGCAGAATGTAAAGTGGCCTTACAGTGGCCGGAAAGGAGCCACCGAGAAATCTGTTATCTCATGCCCCATCACCGTTGGTGATGAAAAAGTATTAACAGGTGATTACCTTAAAGAAATGAAAGATACCGGCAAAGGAAGTTGATTGCTTTTAGATTGACAGAACAACTAAAGACTCTGCATGCTTTTTTACAAGAGATTGTTTCAAGTATTTAAACAGCACAGTAGAATGGAAACTCTTGAAACTAAAGACATGGGAAGTTTTGTGTCTCGGTTTATGACAGTTTTGAGACCTGAGGTTAGCATGATGATTTAACAGCACTTAACTTGTTGGCAGAATAAATCAATTGATGAGATCTTGAGGTATGCAAAATATTGTAGCGATGAATTGGAAATTAAACAGAAGCGTTTGAAGGAGAAGCTGATATTAGCACAAATGAACGTTGCACAGAGAGGAAGCCAAATTCAACCTTATGTAGAGAATGTTGGTGCTATGCAAGGTGGCTATCAGCAGGGTGCTCTTGTCATAAATGGCAGAAATGGTTACCCGCAAATGGGTAGAAGTTGTGGTGTCCCGCATGACCCAAGTACTGGGATTGATGTGATAACTTCATAGAAGTCATAGCCATGTCATTATTGTAAAAAGTTAGGGCATTGTAAGTGGGAATGTCATCTTAATCCCTAAAGAAGGAGAATCAGGCTCAAAATTCAGGGTTTGTGCAGGCACAAGTTAACAACCCTGTATAGCCACAAAATGTGCCAAAACAGAGCTCGCCAGGTTTAAATGTACAACAAGTTACAGTGATGCAAGTTCCCTAATCCCCGATTCCACAGCAAAATGTAAATGGTCCTAGATTTAATTTCAACCAGGTCCCGAATTTTAATCAGAATTCCTTCCAAACCCGTTCCAGCAGTTTCATGTGTTTGACTCACTTGAGGGCTACGGCTCAGATCTGTCACAATGACTGCGCCTCAGGGGGGAGGAAGATTGTGTGCTTGGCTCAGTCTTAGAGGTAGGCCAGAGTGGTCCATACGTGGAAGGTGAGGTGAATGGCCACCCGTATCATTTTTGATTGCCACTGGTGCTACCCGTTCTACTGTTAGAACAGTGGAAGTTCCAGACCTGCCCCTCTTGGGAAAAAGAATCCAGGTTCTGGGAGTTGTGAATAAACAAATGACAAACCCAGTAACTCAAGAAGAGCCTGTGAAAATAGGGTCCTTTGAATAGAGCCACAAGTTTGTGGTGTGTGATTCTAGTCCTGTGAATCTTTTGGGACACAATTTGCTGTGTAAGCTAAATTGCACCATTTATTGCACGCCGAAAGCTGTGGAGTTTCAAACTCATGATGAGGATGTTCATTTCAAATTGGCGAGCCAGGTGCCAGACATTGGGCTGATGATGATTTGCCACTGGATCTTAGAGATACGGTGAAGCCTGAAGTCTGGGACTTCTCAAGAAAGGACATAGGTCTCATAAAAGTAGTTGAGCCTGTCTGCATAAATGTTAAACCTAATGCTGAATATCCAAGAACTCCTCAATACAATTTGACTCCCGAAACGATTGCTGGGATTACACCGGTGAATGAGTCAATGATCCAACAAGGAATTTTGAAAGAGATAATGACGAGTCCATGTAATTCACCCATCAAGGGCCTGCAGAAGTCTAGCAGTAGGTACTGCATAGTGCAGGACCTGAAAAAGATTAATAACATCGTAGTTCCCTGTTTTCCTGTGGTGAGGAATCCAGCTGTGATTTTGTTTCAGACTCCATGTGAGGCTGATTGGTTTACTGTAATCAATTTGTGGTAAGCCTTTTTTTCTAAACCCTTGCATGAGGACAGCCAGTACCTCTTCATTTTTTGGTTCCAGAACCGTGTTTTGACATGGTACAGAGTCCCGCAAGGGTATACAGAAAGTCCCTTGATCTTTAACCTTGAGTCCCTAATAATGCCCTGTAACTCTGTCTTAGTGCAGTATATAGATGATTTGTTAGTTGCATCAGATACTCAAGAAGCTTGCAAACAAGACACTATTGCTCTGTTATACCACTTAGCTGAGAATGGACATAGTGTCCCAGAGTAAGCTGCAGTATTTCCTTGAGTAGGAGGACACAAGCCTCACTTGTACGTAAGATTCACATTCACCTGCAGTATGTGATCATCCATGAAGTAGCATCCACTAACAAACTCAGATACGGTATGTTCACGAGGCAGGACTCTCATTGACTATTGAATACCATTACATACACTCTGTTAAATTAATCTCTGCTCTCCCCCCTTTCTGTGTTCCAAATACAGTGTCCCCAACATCACAAAGCCCTAAGGAAGACCTTCAATAAAGCACCAGGCCCATCTAGAATGGCGAAACTCGTCGGCGTAGATAAGGATCTGAGGTCACATGGTGTCCCTATGAGGCTAATAAATAACCACGGATCTGATTGAGAGGATTTAGACCCCCCAATTCTAATGGACTTATAAAATAGTTTGTGCCCCGATCCCATTGGGCAACCTTGGTATCTGAAGGACCATATATTGGAGGATAACAATATAGACCTAACATGAAAGGAATCCAGTAGTGTGATAATAAATTCCACTGCATATGGGACACTTGGAATTAGTTGTATTTTCCTTAAAATATTAAGAAAAAAAACACTGTATATGTTGGACACTTATGTATGCTTTTTCCTTGTTTTTGTCAAACAATGTAAGAAAAAGTATTTATGTATAGAATATTTATGTCATTTATGTGAGATTTCATGTTAATTTATGTAGTCTTAAGTTATTATTTACATTTTTGTCATTTATGTGCTTTCTTGTCTTGTGCTGAATAATATAAGACAGGGGACGGAGAAGTCCACAAAGAAAAGCAGCTCTGTGTTCTTGAGTGTATAGTTTCATTTAAGGTGAGCATTTAATGCCTTTTCTTGACGTACATGCTATGTCAATTTCTGTGGTATAACAGTGAGAGGATATATATGAATGAGAAGTGAAATAAGATTTCCACTATATGTTGGTATTAGAAGGCGCAAAATAAGCACGCAGCCTTACGAATTTGTTGATGAATCTATGGTGTAAGGGGTCTTCTGTGTATAGTTTATTACCATAGTCTAGGCATCAAGAGAATGGTGGCTTGGACATCTAGTTAATTCCTTCAAAGTAATTGTTGAGAAGATGAAGACAGGTGAAATCCTACTTGTTCATCTGGGGAATAATTAGCAAAGCTGAGTGTAAAATAAGACCTAGGTTTGGGTGCTGGCAAAGGAAGAAAATGGGCAACTCAGATCACTGATGCCCCCGTGCCGAGGTCTTGACATCTGGTGGGCGTCAAACAACAGAACATCAATTGTTTTGGAGTTCTAGATTATTGGCTGCCATTTCCTTTGCATTTGAGACCATATGAGACTGAGAGGTGTAAGAAGCATCCACAGTGGTGATGTCCAGCAGGATGATAAGTTGAATATCATAAGTATAAGCTTAGAAAGAAAAAACGAAAGACTAATAAGTGCAGCTAATGTGATCACACATGCATTAAAGAGGATAGGGATTAGTGAAGAGCCCTAAAGCACTTCACAGGCAGGAGTTTTAAACTGAATGAAAAGAAAATATGCGATACTTCCTGAACTCAACCATTCACAAAGTAATCGACTCAGTCTAGGGCTTTTGAGATAACTCCCACACTGCACAGCTATATATTAGCTATTTATGATCACTAGTGTTAAAAGTTCCAGATGGCTCTAAAAAGGTCGAGGCAGTGACACTGGCATTATCCGTTGCCAGTTTGATGTCAACAAGAGCTGCAGTGAGAAGTGTGTCCATTCCACTGGCTGGCATAATGATTGAAAGTTCAAGGTCAAGGTCAGAAAAAATATTGAAAAAAACAAGGCATTTGGGTGTTGGCAGATCTTCCCATGAGCTGCTAAAGGGAATAGTTTGGGCACTATTTTTTAAACTTATGAGGACCAGCACCAGGCTTTTTAAGGAATAGGAGAACAATGGACAATTTGTGAGAATAGGTAATACCAACCATTATCAGTAAAAGGGCAAGGTTATGGCTAAGGTGTGTTTAGAGAATAGACCAGATGAATTGAAGACCTGGTCTAGCAGCTACTTGGAAATGCTGCTGATCGATTTGAAGAGATGTTCCAATGATAGATCCCCTTGACCCTTCTTTGGTATCTCGCTATGTACGGTTGTTGATTGCTCATGAAATTGTGACATACTTTCTTTACCTTGGTGATTGTCCAGTGCAATCTCTTGGCTAGGTCTCACGTTTATATCCGCAGTTGTAAACTTGTTTATTGTAGCTAAACTTTGATTTATTGCGATGAGAATGGTACTACAGTGCTGGAAACCTTCAGCTCAGTGCTAACTTGGATCCTTGGACAGGAGTATACTGTGATGCTTTATTTTCTGTGGGCTGAAATAGAGACACATGATGCAGGCACTGGGTTGTTTAATTGCTGCATTGCTATCAAAATGATGGTGGTGACTGTAATCACATTGGAGCTAAGATTTTATGAATTCTCTTGTTTTGTGGGTTTAACCAATAGATATATTAAACATGATTATGGTTAAGATTATAATCACATAATCATAACAACAACCAACTTTATTGACGTGAGTAGGAGGATATGGGTTGAGAGAGGAACCAGATCATATAGCATGCAAGCAAGAGGTCGCCTCCTCAACATTTAAGAGTTGGAAGGAAGCAAGGAATTTTTGTCTCATCCGAAGGTGCTCAGTAACGGGGATTGGTGATGGTGGTGAAGGAGGTCAGTGATGGTGGGGGAAAAAGTTCCTACATCCTAAATTTTTGTGAGAAAGAAATTGGAGAAGTTAGCAGGGGCAGCTCCTCCGCTAAGGCAGAGGAGCGTTGCCCCACTGCTCTCAGAGCAGGAATAATAAAAAATAAAATGATAATAACATCGTTTCCTACCATCCTGAGGTCTGCTGTGGGCAGCTCAAGAGACAACCACACAATAGGGATTAATGCACTACATTGAGAGAAAAGTGATAGGAGTAGCTATGGTATTTGGGCTTGTGCTATGATGCCCCCATGCAAACCTACCAACCACAGACATTTTTGAAAACTAGACAACCAGGAAATTGCAGAGTGGTGTGCCTTGTGTAGACCGATGAGGTTTTCTGACCCACAATGCCCTGCAAACCTCAAACTTTACCTAAAAGCACACATTTTCCATACATTTCTGTAATGGAAACTTCTGAAAACAACAGGAATCAAAAAAATTCCTACCACCCAACGTTCCCTGACTTGTGCAGATAAAAATGTTGCCCCAGTTGTGTGTTTGGGTCTAGTGTCTCGCTGTCCCATTGTGGGACTCCCATTGACCCTGGTTTGATTCGCTCCTGCCGCCTGTACATTCTCAGAATCGGAAGCGAAGAGTTCACTTCGTGGTGGAGGTGGCGTACAGTTGTTGCTAGACCTTTGCGTTGGCGGTCAATGTGGGCTGCCAATGCTGTAGCGCAAAGTGCAGATCTCACGTTGGCGATTGTTGCTGTCGGTCACTGTAGCAAAAAGAGTCAAGTTCACTGGAGCTTTGCATTGTCGGTTGGCACTGCCAGGAAGGTCTCGGCACGACGGGCCCGTTCGTGGTCATGAAGAGCCCAAAACTTCAAGATTTCTCCTTTGTTCAGAGAAGTGCGCTGTTATGCCAACCAAGGGCCCAGACCTGGGGAGGCGTCCTTTGGGGATCAGGGATTCAAACTTGCAGAGGCTAGCAGAGCTCAGGCAGGTCCAGTTGCCACAGGCTAGCCAGGAAGTTGCAGGGAGGCGTCTGGAGCTTGTTATGTCCCTGTAGCTCTGTACAGGAGGTCAGTCAGCTAACTCTTGGAGTCACTTCAGGTAGCCTGGGATTAAAAGAGCAGGTTCAGTCTACCTTCTCAGACAGCAGGGCAGGCCTCTGGCACCAGGGCAGTCCTTCTTCTGTGGTATCCACAGATCCAGGAATGTACTCAGGAGTGGGTCTCAGGGTCCAATATTTATACCTGGTGCCAGCTTTGAAGTGGGAGAAACTTCTAGACTTCCTCTTACAGCTGGTTCTGGACTTTCCTTTCTTCCCCTGCCCAGGCCCAAAACTGTCTGGGGTGACAAAAGGCTAGTGTGAAGTTCTTTGCAGGAGGCAGTCCCTATTGAAGAGCCAGTGTGGTGGGTGAGGGCTTTGCCCCTCATCCATCTTGTAAGGATGGTTCATCCTGCCAACAAACACCCAGTCCTCCTTTGTGAAACTGTCTGGGTGAATACACAAAGGCCAACTGCCAACTACACCTAGTCGTGTGACCCAGGATACAGGCTGCATGAACCAAATGGGTAGGGCAAGGAAGTGCAAACTTTCTAAAAGTGTCATTTTCAGAATTGTGGCTTAAAATCTGACTTTACCACTAAAGGGGATTTCTTATTACAATTCTGTAGGCACCAATCATGACATGACTGTTCCCAAACAAAAATTATCACTTATTAATTGTAATATGGTAACCCAGTGCTATCAAATGGGAGAGGAGGACTCACAGTAGTGAAACACGAATTAAAGAGTTTTTCACTACTAGGACATATAAAACTTAAAAGTACATGTCCAACAATTTAAACACACTGCACTCTACCCTATGGGTTGTTTAGGGCTTACCCTAGCGGTGTCCTATATTAAAGTGGAAAGTTTAGGACTGGCAAAAGGTTTATTTTGCCAGGTTTAAATAGCAGTTTAAAGGTGCACACAGGCTGCAATGGCCGGTCTGAGAGATGTTTAACAAGGTGTTAGAAATGGGGCTCTGGTTGGCAGAGTTATGCACCTTGTCCAAACATGAACCACCAGTCTAGTAAAGGTAAACTAGATTCTTGATTTTTAAAGTTTCTGTTGCACCAACTTATCTGTGGCCCTCTCAGCCTACTCTGTCCTTTGCCTGTTTTCGCATTAAATAATGTATTATATGGGCTCGTATTTCTGGTCACGGCTTAGTCTCTATTTCCACTACTCCATCTAGGCTTGCTGTGGGCAGGCCTCGTTCCAATACATTATAAAATAACATTACATTTCCTTCTGTGTTTTCCTAGTTACATCCTAGTTCCTATACCCATCCCTCTTTCATTTTACCAATAAATTCTTCAATGTCTTCAGTCAGGTTTTTACTCTCTGCCATAAGGGCTCCAAAGTCCGAACTGTCTGGATATGTCTGCCTAAGTGCGTCCCAGACATGTTGACAGATATTATTAAAGGATGACCTACCAAACTGTGTATTTATCAATGTTATTTGAGGGAATCCTGCCCTGTTAAAATAGTATTTACTTCGTCGCCCACCAGAGAAATTAACAAGCTTTTAACATCGCCTAAGGCGAGGTTCACTCCACCAGTGTGTTTCTCAAAGTATCCGATCAATTTTCTGCTCCCTCAGACAGTGAACGTAGGACCCTCTTTAAGTTCTTTTATCCATTTGTGGCCATGGCATATATGTGGGCATCTGTCCACCCTTGAAAATGAGGTGGAACAGAGATATTGGTTGTGGAGTTACTGGTCTTGGGCCTAACCTCGGATCTGGTCTATTGCTTCGGATCACTTCAGTTGGTTTGTCTTTAGCATACTCCTCCTAAACCGCGAGGCACTCTTGCACATAGGGGAAGTTTCAATTTGGGCTGCCCTGTCCCTGCCGTATACAATCTTTGGCAGTTGCGGGCTAGTGACCTTCTATTTCTACTGCATCTAATTATATTTTCTTATTCTACTGAAGCTCGTCTACTTCCCTCCCCCCAGGACCTATCTCTATTTTGCACTGCTTTTCTATTCTGCTATTACAGACAGCTTAGGTCTGTATTTCTCCTTCAATGCATACATTTGTACACATTTTCCTGCTGATGCTTGCATTGACATGAGAGGGCCTGCTTCGTTTCCTACATTTATTATAACACACCTGCTCCTTCTGACTCCTGTCTCTTCTTTTCCTATTCTTACTCGTACTTAATCCTACTAATTTCTACTTCTTCTCTTGATTCTAATGTCACCTCAACTCAATTTTTTTTTACTACTACACTTACTCTCATTCCTACTCATCCTTCTAAGTACTTTTACTCGCTTGCTTGCTCCTATTTACTTTTACCCCACAATTTACTCCTGCTGACTCGTGGACTTATTGCATTCACTCTTCTTTCTACCCTTACTCCTACTTACTTCTCCCCTTATGCTTCGGTGCACCTGCTCTTTTCTAAATAATATTTTACATCTTATTAAGGTAGTTCATTAGGCAACTCAATACCCTAAAACCTTTACATGTTCATTTTAACAATCCAGTGTAAAGCAATAATCAATTATTACAATTGTATTTGATAAAACATTTATTCAACTGCATTCTATGCAAATATACCAACATGTTTCTACATTTAATTATGACAATTTATAATATGAATAAAAGCCACATCTTCAGTACAAAATACAACAGCAGGTTCCATACTGAATTTAGGGAAATTCGTAACTCAATGAAAAAAAATCACCTGTACGTTCAGATTCGCATTCAAACTATCATGGAAAAACCTACCAAACTGTATTTCATTCAATGAGCAAACAAGACCAATGCTATTACAGGAAGCAATCGCCTCATTGATAGATGATTAACTGCAAAGGTTGGATGTGTTTTTGTATGCAAGGCATTTTGGTGTTAACCCATTGAAAAAGTGCACTCCTAGAGCATATGATACGTCTCTATTAAACAAGTGAGCTTCCGAAAATACCTTACACAATATTCTATCAAGTTCAATAGGTAGGTGTTCCTATCTTAACAGTATCTATACGAAAAGGCAGCTACTGTTCACTGTAGTTACTTGAGCAGTTGCTACTTTGCTCTAGAGCTTTCCAGTCAATAATGGCCATTGCTTAGCCCCAAGTACTCAGAAACAGAATCAAAGCTTCAATGACTTAACTCCAAAGTGACACCTTTTTCCACTTTGGGTGATGGATAGCTTTCTTTAAACATTTTCCTTCTAAATTCTTAAAATTAGGAATATATTCCATTATTAACGAGGACATAGCATTTAGTGCAATTGGGACCACTTTTTTGTTGTAAAAATGTACAGCAGAATCCCCATCAAACATTTCTCATATTACTAAGAGGTTACAATAGACTACTCTATACCATTTCCAAATGCACCTTCCAGTTTAGACTATCTGTAAAAATTACTCTAAGATATTTATACCCACAGACTAATTCAAACGTCATTTCTACCAGACAGTTGAGTATTAATTTTCACCAAACGTCAGACCATGGTTCTTGCTGACATCAGTTATAAGGAACTTTTCCTTGTAATAATGTTACAGTACATCCAGCTCATGCTGTAGAACCTTTGTAGTGTGACTTGACAACACACAGACCCTAATTAGGATGTCGGACGGTAAGCCTCCAACCGCTCATCGGAGGTGCATCGACGGACATCCCTGGTTTGAATTCCGTCTGCTGTATTACAATTACGGGGGTCGGAATTCAAACCAGCCCGTCAATCTGGCTGGCTTCGGACAGGCTCAGGGAACCCGTCGGCCAGTCTGAACCGCCAACATAAACCCATGCAGACGGCATTTCCGCAGTCGGGATTATGATGTCGGTTTCCGACAGGCTTTCCACGTCAGGCTTTCCGACATGGAAAGCCTGGCAGAAAGCCACTTTGGGGGCCCCTAGCGTTGCCCCCCTTCTTCAGCAGCCTCCGGTTGGGGGCTGAGTCCCACCTGTAAATCCCTGGACCGTGCAACAGGCACCGTCAGGTGCCTGCCACATAGTGCAGGGATGTACAGTGACTCCTTTTCTCTATGGGAGCTTGTGCTGCGGCCGGTTTCCGACCGCCTCAAAAGCTCCCATAGGGAAATGGGAGTCTGCGACTACACCATGTGCGGTCGCATGGTAATTGCAGTTTCAGACTGCCGACCCGAGGTCGGTCGGTCTTGAAACCGCATGGATGTCGGTAGGAGGAAACTCTGACTGACATCCAAATTAGGCCCTAAATTGTCTACATTTAAAAACATTCAAGGACTGACCAATGCTTTCAGTCAAAAAGCTTGAGACAAATCATGAGGTCTTCGAAGAATAGCACAAATTATAAAGAAGCGCTAATGCATACCTGTTTGAGCCAGCTGTAAGATTATTCTTTTTAAAATGGATGTCGTTTCTAACAATGATATTAAATGATATGACCCAGGATTATTTTTGCCTCCTTTTTTTAATTCATTTTTAATTAACGGATGCATCCTTCTGTCAGATAAGATACCAGTAGTAGCCTCATACTGAACCAGAGGGAACTTACTGGCTTCCTAAACCTGGGGATCTTTTTCAATGGCAAAATTTGGTACTTCATAGGGACCTGCATCCTGATTATTCTTGGGAGATTTGATAATAAAAATCAAATTGGGAGCAGTACGTTTCTTAAAAAATTCTGGGTTGTGGTAAAACCATTCATCAGACTTAAGATATTAGATTGAGCTTGTTATAAATTAGTGCGCAAGCTAATTCACTCTTGCGAAAGCTAATTCACTCTTACTCATGCCTACACTTATTCTTACTACCGCTTATATTTAGTTACTCCTATTAATTCCTTTATATGTTCATCGATCTCCTTGCATCTATCATCCATCCTTACTACTGAAGCACATATCCATACACTCCCACCGAGACATTCATCCTTAAACCCATAACTGAGCATTCATCAGCACTTTCGTACATCTAGCTATGCAACTGCACCCTTACATTTATCCAACAATCTACCAATGTATGGACCCACAGCCATCCAACCAGTCATTCATCCATCTATACTATACATAACCATTAATCCATCCTGCTTCCAGCCAGTTCCTGGGTTTGGATGCACCAGTTTTTCGTTGTTGTTTGACTGTTTGCGCGTGTGGGTGTATGCATGTGACCAAAGCTGGGTATTGTCTCTATGCATATGGGTGCCTCTATGTATGTAGTCTGTTAGTGCATTCAGAACTCGCACAACACCGTATGGCCATTACAGCAAAACACAGTACCCATACACTTACAAAAAGCATGACCCATTTTCTTAGCCAATACATTTTAAATGATTGTTTGCTAGAATAAGTAGATATTAACGGTAGATCAACAGTATATTAGTAGAAATCTAATCCTGACAAACAACAGTTCAGGAGTTGTAACAGTTTATGTTCAAGCTTGAATATTGCATATCACATATTCTTGTCGTGGAGGCAGCTCTGTACACAAATATTAGAATAATTTTGTCCAAAAAGACTTCCATAAAGGGGCTTTCGACAGTTCACCATGACATGACATTAAACGTCAGTCGCTTTGAAGGAATTTTATCCAGAATCTCATCAGAGTTCACTGTGCTTTGACCTCTGAAGAGAAATATTAAATGAGACATAAGCTTAGGCCAGCGTGGATATGGACATGTGGATCCTTGGGGTATACTCATGGAAATACTTATTGTAAGAAGAACTGCTGAAATGAGAAACAAAATGGTTCTTCTTTTCCATAATGTATGTCCAAGCACACTACATTCTTTTCATTAGGATGACACCCAATATATGTACATAGTCTCTGATGGCAACCGAGTGTTCAGAGTCTGGCCTGTGACTATAATAAATAACAACTGTCCTATCCTCCTTGAAGTCGTGGTCTGAGACATAAATTATCCTGAAGTCAAGATTTTCAACTCATCTGTCAACAGGGTCTCAAGAGCTTTATGAAAATCGATGAATATTTATGTTTTGAGTCAAATTATAATCACAGTGCCAACCAAAAACCTGCCGCAGGGAATGAAAGTGGCATGAAATTTTCAAAATTAACTCGCCCAGCAGTTTGTTTCTGCTTGTTGGGGACTATTCTAGTTCTCACCATTTAGTATATAAAATGTATTTATTGAGGTAACTGGGAGATTTTTCTTTATTGAGTATTTCAGACTAGTACAACACAAAAATAATTTTGTGGATGTTATCTTGTCAAATGCAAGTGTTCTTCCAAATCAAATATTTTAGTACTGACTTATAAGCAGAAGTGTATTGTCGTGGTGGCTTTGTCCCCCTCATGATGGTGGTGTGTTACACAATAATAATGGAAGATAAGAAAACTGCAGAAATTTAGATGATCGCATTATGCCATGAATTACATTAAATTGTGGCTAAATTATTTATTTCCTAGACCATTGAGAGCGTGGAACTCACAAAAACCTCATAAACAGGAGCTTTGTTTTTTAACTTCTGTTTAAAACATACTTGTCCTGAAGAAGGCTGCATCTTTATTATAATCCTGCCAAACTCCTTTCAACATTTGTATGGGCTCAATATCGGATACGTCCCGTTGAGAGGAACCACTTTCTGCCCATACATGTTTGGTGGACAGCATTAAAATTACCAGAAAGGTGAACTCACAGAGCCAACAAGCCCTTGGAGATCACTTGGGGTAAAGGCAGAGCTCAGCTCTCAGTCAGCAGAGTCGGAGAGCAGCAGGCAGCAGGGCAGCACAAGAGAAAAGCAGGCCTTCCAAGTCTGCAGCCCGAAGATGAGTACTGTGAGCAGCACAGCAGTCATTCTAATAGAGGTATAGTTCAGGATCCAGAAGTGTTTGGTTTTAGGGGGTAAGGGACCCAGTACTTATGCCCAAAAGTGCCTTTGATATGGGAGAGACTTTAAAGAAGCTCTCTGAAGTGCACAAAGATTCCTTTCAGCCCAGTTCTGTCTGCCAGGCTACCTGTGGGGGTAATCCTTTGCCCTTTGTATCGGGACGGGACACAGCCTATTCAAGTGAAGTTTGAGCCCATCCCTTCCATCCTGTCCAGGCAAGGCCAACAGAATGCAGATGTATGCAGATGGATGCTCAGACACACCTATCATTCCTGTTTTGTGACTGTCTAGAGGGAATGCACAAAGTGTAGCTATCACCCACCCCAGATGTGAACTGGAGACAAGCTGTCAGGTAAACAGAGCAGTAAGTGCAGAGAAAGTCCACTTTCTAAAAGTGGCATTTCTAAAACAGCAATATTAAATCCAACTTCACCAGTAAGGAGGATTTATCATTATCATTCCAAACATATGAAACATGAAAAAGCTACTCCTCACTGATCAGGAAGTACAGCCTATGAGAGGAGTATTATCCACAGTAGTGAAAAACGAATTAGGCTGTTTGTCATGACCAGGACATGCAAAACATAAAGGTACATGTCCTACCTTTTACGTACATAGCACCCTGCCCTTAGGGCTACTTAGGGCCTACCTTAGGGGTGACTTATATGTAATAAAAGGGGAGTTTAAGGCTGGGCAAGTAGTTTTAAATGCCAAGTGGAAGAGGCAGTAAGTTGCACACACAGGCACTGCAATGGCAGGTTTGAAAGGCTACTTATGTGGGTCACCAATCAGTGCTGCAGGCCCACTATTAGCACTTGACTTACATGCCCTGGATATATGTTATACTACTTTACAGGGGACATATCTGTAAATCAAATATGCCAATCAGGTAAACACCAATGTCACCATGTTTAGGGGAGAACCACATGCACTTTGAGCACTTTACCACTGCTAACCAGTGCTAGAGTCCTAAGGCCACCAAAAAGAATCAGCAAAAACAGGAGATGGGAGTCTAAAGGTCTGGGAAACACCACCCTAAGAATGATAGGTCTAACACATATAACATAACAACACCCTTGATACGTGTTATTCTTCGTGCTATAGTAACCTGTTTCCTAGAATGGAAAGAATGTCAGTTAGTGTACTTAATATATACATCAGCTGTGGGGAAAATATGAACAGAATCCCCACCCACACAAATAAGCTCGCTCAGATGCCAGACAGGCACAACACTGGCAATAAATGCAAGAAGTGTGTTGCTGACCCCTTTGCCATTTTGTAAAAGCCTTGCGGGCCTAATTGGCATACAGGGATTTGCATCTTTTCACTAAAATGATGACTACAAGAAGACTGTTTTCCATTGTAAGGAAAGGGGCATTTATTAGGTGCTTTCTATCAAAAGGTTGTGTTACTAGAAGAAACAGGTTCACACCCCAGTGGAGAGCCGCTGCTACTGGGAATACAGTGAGGTACTGTTTAAGAATTTCATGTTATGAAGACGTCCTCAAGAAATTGCTGTAGCCGACACTACAAGGAGTTTAGCTTACCATTCATAAAGTCAGTCCTCATATCACCAGAAAAACTGTGTGGGTTGAATCGAAATTCTTCACAACTTACTATGTGCCTAAGATGATTGTTCAAAAAAGGGTTTGTGTCATTAGAGAGGAAAACGCTGTGAAAGGAAAGATAAAACAGATCAGATCAAATTTTTTTTTTTATTTCGAATCATTTTTCGACCCTCAATGAGACACCCTCTGTGTTCAGCTTTGCCCTCTTTTCAGTGTTTCCAGAATTGAAAATGTGCCTTTTATCTGGTGCCAACTCCTAATTAATATAACCAGGTTCGGAAATTAGATGGATTTAACACGACCCCCATAATTAACCAGTACAATTGTTGTTTGAACCAGGTGTAAAATTTCCATGCTGTGACCCAACATGGAACTGTCAAGGTTTTCATATGCAGCAGCATAATCCATTCTCTAATGATCTTCTGCAAACGTATTCATATATTCACTCTACACAAATTAATGACAAAAATGGGATGTGCTGGAAGGAAGTCACTTTGTAAAATGAGAAATGGTCCTTACCTTTAAATAAAAGAATTCTTTTTACATAAAATTGAAATGAAAAAACTGTTGACACTTCCAATATTAATTCTGCCTAAATCACCTTTCTGTATACAAAATTCACTTTTTGATAATAAACCCTTTACTAACTCTCACCTGGTGTATTGAGGTGATTAATAATGGTAATGTACGAGTTACAACCAGTATTTGATGTTTATTACTTGCAAAATGGCATGTTCTAACCATGACAGTAGAGTAACAGTGCTTTTCACCAGATCCGTAAAATGTCAGCAATTTCATTAAGGTTTTTGTAAAGAGTCACATTCAACCTTGCCAGTTCCCAGCTGTTGAGTGATATGCAACAAAGAATGATTAAGAAATCCTGATTGATAACCTGACAATGAACCGAAGGAGAGATAAAAAAAAAAATATATCCATCGAGATTTAGTTAGTAGAGTCAATCCGGTGGATCACCCGTTTAAGAAAATGACGTGTATGCTTGCATACTTGGGTTTTTATGTAGGGCTATCCTAAGATGGAGCACAGTCCAATAACGTTTTAGGGAGCTCGAGTGTGTTAAAACGTTGATTTAAACAGAGTGTTTCTATTTGATGAGGGTGACCAGGCATGACACTTACACAGCTTTCAGTGCTCCCTGAAGAATTGCATTCTCATATCTTTATTGGCATCAGGAGGAGATGGTGCAAGGTTTATTGCAGGACATCATTCCATATTCCTGTTGCTTCTTTAAGTTTTCTTCATCTCGAATCAAGTGATGTCCTGGCTTATGTGATTCATTGACCTCAGAGATGTTCAATGTTTCTGTCAGATGGGAGCGCTCCTTTTTAGGTCTCGCGCCTAGCGTTGCAGTGCGCAGCACTGCTCGCGCAGCGCGAGACCTTTAGAAAGGGCTTCTGAAAACGACCTACACGCTCGTGCGTGTGGTTTTGTTTTCAGAAGCCCACATTGGCTGGTGCGTCCGTTTTTTATGGGGACGGCACGCCATTGGTCAAAGGCGGGCGCATGTCCCGCCTTTGCCGCGCCCATTCCCGACGGTGGCCAGAACGCGCAGCAGCGCGCGTTCGTCTGCTGCCGCGCTCCTCCCCCGCTCCTCTGTGTTGCCCGCGCACCACTGGTTTGTTTACGCAGCACCCCGCCCTTTCAAAGTTAGCAAGCTGAGGGCGGCCTTATAATAATGGAGATATCTGTCTTTTTCTGAGGGTGATCCTGATTGAAAATTGGGCGACAGCCACCAAAACAGGGTGAGTTGACATTGGCACTTTTTAAGTTCACATTGCTGTAGCGCCGTCCGCACTTTCCATAATATCGTAAAGTGTACGTGGAAAATTCCTATGTTGAGCAGAACATTTCAGCGCCAGGTCCAGAATTTGATTAAGTGCCCCTTGCTGCTGGTAACCTGAAGACAGCCCAGTGGGTAGTTCCACACTCTTCCCTCGTTGCCTCCTTCCTCACGCACTGTGCACCCCCAGTGCAATTCCACCTCACTGCCCTCCCCCACCCTTGTCACCTCAGACTTGTGCACGCGTCGGTTTGACTGTGCCCCTCACGCTCCCTCGTCCCCGCAGTCCTGCACGTACCTCTCGCAGCGGGCTCCTGTACCAGCGCTCCTCAAAGCCCCGGTTTCGGCTCTCGGAGCTGTCAGGCCGGAAGCTCCAGACCCCTCCGAGCTCCTTCAGCTCCCGGCTCTTACTCTCCCGGGGGCTGAGGAGACCCCCTGCAGGGCCCGGCTCGGGGCTCCGAGGAGGAAGCAGCCCAGCACGGCGAGGAACAGCCGGGAGGCGCCCGGCATGGTGCACGGAGGCAGCAAGGGTAGCACTAAGCTGGGTGAGCGAGCCTGGCAGGGAGAGAGCGGGGCAGCTACGAGATCTGGGGGTGAGTTTGTGAGGGGGGTGCAACCCAGAAAGGATAAGGGGAGATGAAGCACAGCGTCCTGCTCTGGGCCGGGTAAGCACCGCACTGTGTAATCTCCGCTTCCTCTCAGACTCACTCACACAGCCCGCGAAGAGTCATCTGACACCAGCGGGCTGCACATGACTGGCCACAGATGTGTACATGCACGAGGTACTAACACACCACCTATGGAAGTGCATTTGAAGAACGTATTTGGCACTGTGATCCTGAGTACAGTAGGGGCGGGGTCAAAGGCGTGGCTAAAAATCAAAATATCCTGTAACTGTTTTGTCGGTCTTTTACCTTCTAGTGACTGCATATAAAATAAGGAACACTGTAAATTAACAAGTATTTGCAATGCAATAGGTCTCGCATTTACGCGACTTTAAGCTATTGGCATTGTAAATGACAATGCTTTTTATTTATTTAAAAACAAAAGGCATTGTCATTTACAATGCCAATAGCTCAAACTTGCATAAATGCGAGACCTGTTGCATTGCAAATGCTTGTTTCTGCTGCATGTGATGCAGCAGGCCTTGGCAATGGGGAATTATTGTAGTGGCCCCTGTGGATGTCTCTCTGCGTGGGTGATGTAAGGTCAGATTTTTTGAGTCCTTTTGTGAGGCATGCAACGGTGTGGAGAAAGTGTTCATCAATGCCAGAGCGAAGCTAGGTTCTCCTGTTGCCATGGTGTCGCTACTCTCTAAAAGTTTGTGATGAAATATGAACACACAGGTGATGTGACGCGCTAGATAACTACTCTCCAAGGCTCTATACCAGAGCTCGCCATCCTTTTGATAAACAAGAGCTAATTATGTTCAATGAAAGTCATTCCGAGCTACTAATATATTATTATTAGTGCTGTACACATCATGCAAGATTACATTAGTGGCGCCCCCTATGCATGATTACCAGCCATGTTAGCCTCAGAGTGGGATTGACAGCAGTATTGTAAAAAAGGCTTTGTCAGTATAGAATGCCTCTATTCTATTCTGAATTTTTTGTATGATTAGGAGGGTAATCAATTTTATAGACATTCTGGTCCAAACGCTCCAATTTGGTGTTGATTGTTCCTATAGGATCAATGTCTTGAGATCAATGCAAGTGAGCCCGAAGGAAAATGGAAGGTGTAAACACATAGGGACTAGGGATTCCAAGCTTATTCATGTGGCTGTGAATGGGTGTCGCATGCGGGTATAGAGCTGATCCACTGAGAGCTGTACCAGGCTACCTAACAGGTGTTAAAAGAAATGGGGCTTTAGCCAGTGAAACATTCTGACGGTGAAGGTGTGGTGAGTGTGAGGCAAATGTCTCTACAATGCCTATACAAGGGTAATAAATTAAGCCACAGCTGCAACACCCCTGCCATCAAGATAATAATACCAAGGTAGTAACATTAGTGATAAGTCTCCCAATGCTGCATGATTTTATAGTTCAAATATATTTTAGAAATTATTGATTCTGAAAATACACACATTTTCGTCTTGAATACACACATTCAATTTTGGTACATGTATATTATATTAATTCAATGAAACAGCTTATTAATTTAGTAGGCTGAGCTGCACACAGGACAGCTACTCACAGGAAGCTGGAGAGCTACCAGTATCTCAGGAGCTACTCGAAGAATCCTGCTCTATACAAATCAGAATGTGACATGCATAACGTGAAGTGTGTAACATCAGTCATGTGTTGCTCTAAAAGCATATCTGACCTGCTTCTTAAATTCCCTGTCATGTGTGCCGCATACATTATGCAAAAAAGGATGCATGAAACTCTGAGTAGTTCCTAAGTTTAAGTGAAGAGCAGCTGACTAGCTTGGCGTGGATGGGACTGTGCTAATCCTATGCTTAAGAACTCTACTATAGAAACAGACATTTGATGTGAGCAGATTCAGAGTGCTGGTGGTGTTTTAGGGTGCTCCATATAAAGGAGCTGCTCTCCACCTCGACTTGGGAACTACCCAGAGTTCCTTGATTCCTCTTTTGTATGTATGTATGTATGTATGTATATATATATATATCATGTGATCAAGGCCCAGGTGGGGCTGAAACACGTTATGTTGGTGGAGATGCAGGGCAAATAGAAAATAAACTTTTTGCACAAGGAACTTTGGGTCCGTGTTCGTCTGTCCTTGGAATTGGATTTTTAGAGACGAAGTCAGCGATATATATATATATATATATATATGTATATGTGTATATATATTTATGTATATATATATATATATATATATTCACTGAAAAAACCATAGGTTTCAGGCATGTTATAGTTAGAAATTAGCATTTAAAAACCTTAGAAATTCACTGAAAACAACATAGGTTTCAGGGACGTTATAGTTAGTTGGACATTTCTCTCGTACAAAACCATAGAAATTCCCCCGTTATAGTTAGTTCAGCTAACTATAACTCGCGCACCCGCAATGCACTGCTGATGATGTCACATATTACATCATTCATGACATGGTCAGTGACATCACTGATGACATCACTGATGACATCTGAAATGACATCATCCCCCAAGGCCTGACCCCTATTTTGTTTATTAAAAAAAAAAAAATACGGGAAGGGGGCCGCGTGGCCCCCCTCCCGAGGCCATTTTCGGCCTCGGGGACCCCATCACCTGGGGCATGGCCAGTATTAACATTTTAAAAAAAAAATATTTGGAGGGGGGGCCACGTGGCCCCCTCCTCAGGCCATTTATGGCCCCGGGGACCCCATCTCCCGGGGCCGGCCATTCCTTTTTTTGGGGGGGTGGGGGCCCGCGTGGCCCCCCTCCCGGGCCACTTCTAGCCCCGGGGACCCCATCCCCCGGGGCCTGGCCACTCCGTTGGGGACCGTGGGGGGAGCCCCAATGCCCCCACGGTCCCGCCGGCTCCCCGCCTCCTGTGGGAGCCGGCATTGCTTTTCCACAGGGGGAGCTGCTGACATGCAGCTCCTTGTGGAAAAGCAATCTGCTTTGGATTTTGGAAACGAGAGCAGGAAACCTGCTCTCGCTTCCAAAATCCAAACCAGTGTTTGCTATGACAGGGCGGGAGCCGCACAGCTCCTCCCAGCCATAGCAAACAGCAGTGTCCCGGGGGTGGGCACCCCGGGACACTGCAGGAGCCGGCCCTGGGGGGTGGCGGTCCCCAGGGCCATCAAGGGCTCCAGGAGGGGGGCCGCGCGGCCCCCCTCCCTACCAGTGCAAAGCCCCGGGGAGGATGGTGGTCCCTGGGGCTCGTGGGTCCATAACGGACCCCCGCATTTCCATATTTAGTGCCCCGGGAGGTGGTGGTCCCCGGGGCATGTGGGGGGGGCTCGAGCCCCCCCACACAGGTTTTAAAAAATAAAAATAGAGCCCCAGGGAGGTGGCGGTCCCCGGGGTGCCCCCCGCAGTTGTTTCTGAAAGCCCCGGGGCCCCGCTAATTAATTGCCAGTGCCCCCGGGACCTGGCCCACCCGGGGGCTTTTTGAAAACGAAGCGCGGGAGTCCGCGCTTCGTTTTTTTCAATCATTTCGGCGGGATTCGCAACCCCAACGCGATTTCCGCTGAAATTATAAAAAACAAAATGCTTTTTTGGCCCTGGGGGTCCTTGTGGGACCCCCTGAGCAGGCCTAGGGGGTCAGGGTGTTTCTACCGTGCCCCCTTTTATTGTTTTTTAACCTCTTTTTTCAGTTTTCTTGTGACTAGGTTCGACCGAGTCACAAGATGGCTGCCAACACTTCCTGGTTTGGAGTGTTGGCAGCCAATTAGAATGAAGCTCGTGGTCAGGAGGATTTGCGAACCCTCCTCGGCCACAGATATCGAAACTTTTTCTTTCTTTAATTTCTCAGCAACTACTGAACGGATTTACACCATTGAACAAAAAGGGATCTTTCTGAACCAAGATCTACCTTTTTGCCAAATTTGGTGTAATTCCGTTCAGCAGTTCGGGCTGTAGCTTTGTCTAAAGTTTCCTATGGAAAATTACATGGGGAAAATGCGTTTTGGGACCCCCCTTTTTTCTCGGCCCCTGCCTGACGAATCGCCCTGAAACTTTTAAGACAGGAGCTGACCGGAGTGCCCCACTAGTTTTGAAACTTTTGCGAAGATTCGTCAAACGGCGCCAAAGTTATTGGGAAAACAAAAAACGCTTTTCCTATGGAAACTAGGTCCTAACTATAACTACCTACTGGCGACCGCCACTAGGTAATATGTAGTATAATTTATGAACTATAATGGTACTGTTAGTCCATTAATGTTCAGTCCTCCAAATAGTTTGATTCATTACGCCCTATTATCTAGATACTAGGTGTTTTTGGTCTTTTTATTATTTTGTAAAGCGCTTTAACACAGCTTGATACTGGGGTATAAAAGCTACTAATTAATGCACAGGTTTGTCTGTGTATGCAGAGACTGACTTAGCATTTTTATATTCTAGACTATGTATGGTAGAGCTCTAGAAAACACAGGCTTGTTTTACTCTTCAGAAACCTTTCTCTTGAGGGATTCGTGTAGGATAAATAGCGAGACTGGTGGATCTACAGGTTTGGCAGGCAGCAGATGCAGCAATCTGATAATGAATAGGACTCCCTGACATGCACGGCATTCTATGCATTGTTTCCAGGTTTTAAAAAGATTGCTCTTATGTAGTTATCTGGCTGTCACCATGTAAGCGGGCTCAATCAAGAGCATGTAAAAGAACTTGGCCTCTTTATGCACTTCAAGAATTTTTCATTCTTATCATGTAATTGGATCAGTAGTCATAACCTGCAACTTAAAGTTTATTATTTTTCAGCCTAAATAAAATATTTAAATTTTGTACATATTAGATTTCAGGGGAAAGGACAAATGCGTATTACTAGATTAAAGTTATATGAACGTATAAATAGCAATTTCTTGATGTAAGCACTTATATGTTTTTATATGTGTGTGTGTATATATATATGTATGTGTGTGTAAATATATGCGTCCCTGTAGTAAGAGTTTCCATTGAAACAATTTTTTTTTCTTAATAACTCTGGCCCCGTTTGACAGATCTGTGCTTTAGGTTTTTCATGGCAAGTTTCATGCAGATTCTTCAAGGCCTAGCAGGCCTCCCTAAAGATTCTTTGCTACTCGATGCACAAAAAAAAGCTTAACGGAATAAGACAAAATTGGGCATGAAACAGAAGGTTATTCAAGGAACTGCCTTTACATGGCTTGGTGTAAATCCATTATGTAGTTTTTGAGATATTCGCATTTAAAAAGTGTTCAGGTCTGGGCCTGAGGAGGTTACATTTTAGAGATAGCTGGACTGTTAAATTGCGGATCCTCTGCAGATTTGTGAATCAATGGAGGATTTGCATAGCCAGTTAAAAAACTAAGGGATATTTTTCTCCTATTTGCATTAAGGATTCGTGAATCTGGATGTGGATATGTGAATCTGCTGTCTTCTGATTGTCTGGCTGTCACAGATACATTTTCGGTGTGGCCACCATTATCCAAGCACCGTGGTGTAAAAAGAAATAAAAGAGGCAGGTTGAGCCTACCCTTAATCCCAAGCCCAGTGTGGGGTAGCCAAAAATGGCCAACGCCGAGCAATAAATAAATATAAAATAATATTTTTAACACTGGAATCACAAATACTATGCTGGATTCATGAAAGGTCAAAGGGCGTGTGCAGCAGAGGTTGACCACCAGTGGCACAAAGGGGTCCTGCGACCAACCCTTGCTACGCATTGTTGAAGTGCTGAAGAAGAAATTGGCCTCCTGCACTGGGTGTCGCGGAAGGCCAAGGGTTGTATGACAGAGGCACGCATGGCTAAACCATGCATGCCTCTACAACGAAGCCCGAACCACAAATGCTTCTTAACCACGCATTCTTTTACCAAGCATGCCTTTACCACGCAATTCATTATAAAGGCATGTTTGATATGGGGATATGTGTGGTGAATATGACCACTACCCCGATCCCCCACTCCCTGCCCTAAAATTCTATTCACTACCTAGCCTCCTCCTGCCCTGAGTCCTAAAACCTACCTCATCCTGCCCTTAAAACTACCCCTTAACCTCCCCCGCCCTAAGGCCTAAAACCCTGCCCACTTTACAAAAGACTACCCCAACTCCCCTGCCCTATGCCCTAAAACGTACCCCCGTGCTGCCCTTTAAACTACCCCTTCTCCTGCCCTGAGGCCTAAAACACTGCCCCCTTTAAAAAAATTACCACAATCCCCCCGCCCTGAGCCCCAAATCCTACACTCACCCTTAAAAATTCCACCCCAGCCCTTAAAACTACCCCAAACCCCTACCTCCGACCTGAGCCCTAAAAGCCTGCCCTCTTTTAATAAGTCTGCCCCGACCTCCTCTTGCCATGAACCCTAAATTCGACCTCCGAACCCTTAAAGACTACACCCACCAAACCTGGCCCCAGCCCCACTTACCTGTCCATGTCCGGAGCTTCCTGTTCCGATGCTTTGTCTTCCTTTCCCTGCCCACACAGACACTAGACTGCGCTATCTGCCTTAACCACGAGTATGCTTGGTTAAGGCAGATGTGTGGTTCAGGGAAGCGTGGTTACGCTTGTGTTGGAAAAGCACACGTGGCTCTGGCTGCATTGTTCCGGACGTTTCCCAAGGCCAAGTGCTAGGACCCACCCCTGCTATGCATGACGAAAGGACATGAAGATTGACCACTAGTGGAGAGTTGAGTGCAGGCAGTGGCCACAAAGTTTTCATTTGTTAATATTTTCTAACCTGCAGCAGGCTGCCAAACCACAGCTGTGCAAAGCCCGGCCTGTACCCTGGACATATATTTTTTCAAATATTTTCGAATTTTGGTCCACCGACAGTCTGCAAACCTTGGTTTCAGGACTGTTCACAGAACAACTGTACTAATATCTCCAACTTTTACCCTTTCAAACCCACTGACAAATTATTTTTATGCTAATTTCTGGAAAACAACAAAAAGGACTAAACCAGGCAGGTGCATTTCCATGAGTAAAGTATTAGTTTCATGCTAATATCCTTTTGATGGTTTCTTTGTGCAGCAGAAGGCAAAGGGCCAGAAGTACAAAGCATTTTACCACCGTTTCTGAACTGTAAAATGCATTTTGTCATGTACAAAAGGCAAAATGCTACTCGTTAACTTGTTACCAAATCAAATTTTGCTGTTGCAGTATGGTATTAGGAAGGGTGAGTTTAGGGCGTCCCTTAATAATACTGAATAGCACTTGTATGTATGAATGTTTTGTGACCGGAATGCAGTTACAAAACATTCATAATTTACTGACTCCGTAGAGGAAACGGTAACCAATTCGCAAATGGGAAGGGGTCCCTAAAGGACCCCTTCCACTTTGTGAATGTGGGTGAAAACATTTTTTATGAGCAGGCCACTGCCTACCCTTAAAAATGAAAAGAAAACTTTTCATTTTTATTTTCTATTGCAGACCGTTTTCCTTTATGGAAAACGGGCTGCATTACAAAAAGAAATATTGCTTTATTTAAAAAGCAATCACAGACAGGGTGGTCTGCTGACCCCAGCAGACCACCTTCCCTTTGATTGTAGCGTACATCGCAACCTGCCTCATGAATATTGATGAGGCAGGTCCATTTGCGACCCACTGCAAATTGCTAACAGTGTCAAACACACTTGCAGTTTGTGATTTCCAAATAGCGAAGTGCTAAAATTCACTATTAGGAAATCGCAAATAACACAATTTCATACATCTGGCCCAAAATTCTTATGGAGTTAAATTGGGAAATGCTGCTTTTTGACCACCCCATTAAATGTTTCCTTCTCTTGATGGGTTTGCATGAAACTCAAAATATCACGAGTAAGCTCAACATGGTGTTTGCCAAATGTTGTGCCGATTTGTGAAACGGTGCCAAAGTTATCAGCAAATAAATGTGTTTTTAAGTTTGCACTCCCTCTTGAACCTGCATTTTGTTTTGAAAACTCGATCTAATTGTGTGAATGTGCCCAGACATGCCCCTGATCATCCTTAACGCATTGGCCAAAGTTGTGAGTATCTGAAGCTTCCTGCCTTGTGAAAGGCAAAGGGATATGTAGTATCTCTTTGCTTGCCCAAAGATGTGGGGTTTTGTGATACCTCCACATAGTACAATGGCATGGGAACCGGTTTTTGTAGTCAATCTCTCTGTCAAGGTTGGAAAGGTTTTAGTGCCTCTCCAACCTGTCTAAGGACACAGGGGCTGTTTGGAGGCCCCCCTCTTTGCCCAAGTGTATGCCCAATGTCCTGCCTATTTTTGCCAGAGGATGTGTGGGTATTTGGTTGCCCCCATACCTTGCCCAATGGGGAAGGGGCTATTTGTTTTGCTCCCACACAAAAAGCAAGTTTTGGGAAGAGTTTATTGCCATACCGCATTGCTGCTCAAGGGTGAGGGAGTTCTTGTTCCCCGCCCTCACCCTGGCCATGACTTGAAGGGAGATTTGTCCTCCTTATTTAAAAAAAAGTCTTGACTCCAGTACAGTTGTTAGCAGACCAAGTTCCATAATGACCTTTAAGAATAGGGGCCTTCTTTAGCGTCGGTGTTGTGAGTGTGAAGGAGGCTGATAGCAGCTCCATTTTTGGTTTTTTTACGCTCGTTTTGCTCAAGGCAAAGGCAATTCATTTTATAGCCAACCTTCTTGCTTAGAGGTGGTCGTCGATTTTATACCCTACTACCTTGCCCAAAAGCTGGGAGTACTTGCTGTGCCACACCTGTTGCTCCCCCGTAGGCCCTTGCCTAAGGGATGGGAGGTTGTAGTGCCCCCTCCTAGTCTCTAGGCAATACTGTGAAGGTTCGGATAGCAATACACTTCCCAATTAACAAATACCCTCTTGCCCAGTGGCATATCAGGTCTAGAGTCAAATTCCTCTTTACATCTTCAATGTACTCTTCGGTCTGCTCACCTGCAACGCTATCTAGAACATTTCTCAAAACATCTTCTTGAGTCCACTCAAGGTTCCATAGGATGCTCTGTCTAGGCCTGGGCGGAAAACTACGCTACGCTCGCGTAGTTTGCGTAGTTTGCGCAACTACGCGCTACACGAATTGCACGTAGCACAGTGCAAAAACGCGTAGCGTAGCGGGCATTTTTTGCTTGCTCGCGGTCCTCAACGTCAAGTTGGCGACCGCGAGCGAGCAAAATGACATCCCGGCGAGACTTTTTCCTCGTTCGCGATCAGCAACATCAAGTTGCCGATCGCGAGCGTGGAAAATAAACCTCCCGGCGAGATTCTAAACGCAGGGAGGTCAGGTTTCTCATTGCGAGTGGTCGCGTATGCTCGCGACCGCTCGCGATGAGAAACCACCAGTCCGCGTTGAGAAAACTGCCGCTCGAGTACAAATCTACTCGAGAGGCAGAAAACGACCGCTTGCACTGTGCAAGATGCCGTTTGTAATGATTGCACAGTGCGGACAAGCATCCGGCACTGTGCAATCATTGCGAACAGCATTTCCTACCTCACTACGCAGTTCGCGTAGTGCTATGCGTAGCTCGCGTAGTGAGAAGTGCACTTTGCGTAGCTACGCGTAGCGCTACTACGTTAACTACGCCCAGGGTTAGCTCTGTCCAGTGCATGTCTGCTCTCTACCCTGCGCTTGTGGCATTTCTGCCACACCAGAAGCATCTATCTGTCATCGTTCCTGTGCCTTTTCACATGCATCCCCTCAGTATTTACTACCAGATGTTCGTGCTTGTAGCACGTGGGTGCCTGGACAGAGAATGTCCCTCATAGGATACTGATTGCTTACCGCACTTGGCTTGATCTTCCGGATGGTGGCACTGATGCCTCTGAATGCAGTGTCATTGTCAAGATCTTCACAGAAGCAAAATATGTTACCTGGATATAGTAACACGTGGTCATGTACACAACAAAAAAAAGTGTCTGATATCCACATTAAACTCCACAATAACATGATGAAAGCACATGCTAACTCCACTCTAAGAGGTGCTCATGTATGTGCAGCATGCTTCCTGACACTCAAAGTAAAAACACAGGTGAGTTGGTTAGTTTGGTCTGCGCCATTACATTTTTGGTAACTGGCAGCCTGGTGATGATTCTGAGCTATAGCATATAAATCGCAAGCGGGATTGACACTTGTGTGGCACAAAATCCTGTCACAGATCTCTGATATATTTACACAGTGCATTGTCTGTAGCTGCAGGGAATCAGATGGCAGTGCCAGATTTCCTGGCATCGACAGAGGCAGTATTTTCGATGAGACGGGCAGTATGAGGAACACTGCCCGGTCACTGCCATCCACAGGTTCTAATTCAGCAGGTGATGTTCTCGTTGCCCCTGCACTGTGTCAAATGTAATGTTCTGATCTTCAAGATCCGCCCTCATCCGTAGTGAAATGATAAATGTCATTACTATGCATTATTAGAAGCCTGTTCTCTTGTATTCTACATTACATATTCTGACTTCATTGTTCCTTACAAGTACAATCAAGTATAATGGCACATACAGCTCCCTCTAATAATGCATAGTAATGGCATTTATCAGAGGCAGATGTGCATGGAATAAATACCCCCTGCCTTACATGATAAGGATATTGCAAATCACCAAGGATTTTCATGACCACATAGAAGAACGAGGACAAATGCCAAGTTGCTTTAAAGATCATGGAAGTCCGATGTGATTTGCAATATTATACGACAGACGGTATGATATTTATGTGCAGACAAAATTACGTGAGGATTTTTTTTAATCTACCTATTTAATACCAAATTAAATAGTACATTTTTAAAAAGTAGCGCAAAAGTTTTTTTTTTTTATGTTGGAGGACAAGATGGACGACTGGGAAAGGAGGAAACAAGATGGAGGGCTGGTTTGGGGGTTAGCTACACGGGGGGAACATGGATAAAAGCAACACTGTGGGGGGGGTGGGGAAGAGATGCAGTGTATGAGAGAGGAGGGAACAGATGGGGGAAGCCATACAGAGTGCGGAAGTAGGGTGGTGAAGCAACAGGAGAGATAGCAACGTGGAGCAGTTAGGGGTGAAGTTATGGGCAAAAAAGCAACTGGGGAAGTATGCGAGGCTGAGCTGTAAAGAAAGGGGGTGAGGAGACGAACACAGGTGACATGCAGACACACTCAGTACAGGGGAAGAGAAGTACATGAGGAAGGCAACTTATTTTTCTTCACACGTCCATGTCAAACATTAGTTGCTTGCTTAGCCCTTTTAATTATATTATATTTTGTTTTGTTGTTGTTTTCTTAATTTGCATGACTGAATGCTGGAATGGAATGGAAAGGAAAATAACTTGACTAGATAAGCTTCTCACACCTTGCACAGGACATCTTGAGATCTCCCTGTTCCATGCTTTAAGATTCATTAGCCTTGAGCCACCCGAACAGGTGTTATGTATACATCTCTGATAATTGCCCCTTTGTCATACGCGCAGAGAAACACAAAGTTGATGGGTGAAATACTTGCAAAAGTATCAGCCTTGGACAATCACTCTGACCGGCGTGTCTCTCCACCAGCGAAAAATCAATAAAAATGAGGGCTGGCCCCTCTCAACTTCTCCTTTTGAGGAAGGCTAGATATTATTAAATTGATGCTCACCCCTAGAATCGTACATCCGTTATCTTTACTTCCGATCCCACTCACAAAATTCTTTAAAGATGTAATTATGATCCTACTTAGAGTCCCATAGCAAAGAAAACATGCAAAAATATTATTAAAAACAGTGACTTGGATAACAATTATGCTCCATACTGGGTTTGCTTCTAATCTCCTCTTATCCACCCATTGCCCCTCTCAGTCTACACCCTGATGAACAGTGATAAAAAATGGCTCAACCTCTTTGCCCTAAACTTCACCAAAATTATAGTAATCATTCATATGAAAGGATAGAAAACATCATGTAGTACCATAATTACTAGAACACAACCAGACCGTGACCATTCTGGAACCCATGGACTGAAAAATATTCGGGGCTCATTGAAAATTCGGCATAGTGGCCCACTCGTATACTGATGCAGCAGAGGGCTTGCCTAAGGCCTCACAGTGAAGAACCGCCTCATGAGTTAAGAAATCCCCATTGACTTGGAAGGGATCATTTTGGCTAAAATGCGTGTGCTGATGCTGCAGTTGACAGCTATCTGCGATGTGTTGGCAGCCAGTCGGCATTGTTTAATATCAGAATAAATCCCTTTAAGTGGGGAAACGAAACAAAGAATGGTCCTGATGCACAGGTAGTTATAGCACTGCATGTGGGGGACATTGGTGAAGAAAAAATATATTGAAGGCTGCCCTCAATAGAGTGGACCCCAGTGGCCATGTTGATACTGAGCCACTTAAAAGAGGTTTCCAACATCAGAGCCGGCTGAGAGTAAGTCATCAGAAATCTGGTGGTTGCAAATGAGGTGGGCAAATTGTGAGTTTAGAGGGGCTGGTGAATCGCCGACTCATGACTGTTCTTCTGTCCCACAAAACTCTAAAATAGGTCTTTGAGCAAGATTACCTCTTAACCTTCAGGTGACCACATGATAGATTGAAACATTGTAAACAAAAACGTTACAACTACAGAACTAACCATCAAAAAGACCTTCACTCTTAGAACTTTGCAAGTAACCACAAAAGTACTCTCCCTTTCTTCCACATATCTCTCACCATATTGGTCAAATCGTAGCAAAGCCTTCATACAGCTGATACTTCTCATCCTCGAACCCAGTAACAATGCCCTTCATCATCAAAGGAAACTCCTAGATAATCTAGTCATTTGGTCTCTTCAGAAAGATTACGTTTAATAAGAAAAGCCCTAACCCCACCCGCACACAATGGCGGAACTCTATATACCATGTACAAGCCTAGACTCTATTGGCCAGCTAGAGTTTATAGGCACATCTTAATGCAACCTCGTCTGACCCCATCCATCCTTTTGTAGACTCACCACCACCCTCAAAAACCTTGTACGGGACTAAGCATCAGCTGTCCCAAAAGGTACCCAAACTTCCTTCAGGATGTGTATGTCAAAAATCAAATTTTGGCTTCATCCAGTCTTTCTGGTTGTTTTCTGTCTGGGACCCTTAAATAATTCAATTCAACATCACTCCAATCTCTTTGTTTCCACTTTCGCTCAAAGTCTGCTTTTAATTTCCCTCTTGCAACACAGCCATTTGCGTTAATAAACACATTGCAACTTCAATCTTCCCAGATCGCTCGTCGCTTCCCAAAAAGGCACTCATTACCAACACAAGAGGGACCAGTAACTCCAGAGGTAGGGGAAATCTGTCCCATTACAAGTTGGATCCTGATGATCCACTAAGGAATGCGGAATTAGCAGGAGAATCTGTTATTTATGGTCCATCTTCTCTGTTATTCCACTTTTTGGGCTAGACTTTTAGCAGCCTAAATCTCCAGGTGAAAGTTAAGATATCTGCGGTGTTTCCACATATCTAATAATTTCGATGGGACCGTGACCCGTGCCCTCACCACATCTTCAACAAAGCCAGTACAGCCATCGCGCCCCATCTCCGGAAAATAATCAACATCTCCTTCGAGACAGCAACCTTCCCGGAAAGCTGGAAGCACGCCGAGATCACCGCCTTACTCAAGAAACCCAAGGCAGACCCCAAGGACCTCAAGAACTTCCGACCCATCTCTCTGCTCCCGTTCCCCGCGAAGGTCACCGAGAAAATCATCAACAAACAACTGACCCGCTACCTCGAGGAGAACAACATCCTGGACCCTTCCCAGTCCGGCTTCCGCAGCAACCACAGCACCGAAACCGCCCTCATCGCCGCCACCGATGACATCAGGACCCTGCTAGACAACGGAGAAACAGCAGCCCTCATCCTCCTGGACCTATCAGCCGCCTTCGACACGGTCTGCCACCACACACTACGAACACGCCTTCACGACGCCGGGATCCAAGAGAAGGCCCTGGACTGGACCACATCCTTCCTTTCCGGCAGAACACAAAGCGTCCGCCTCGCCCCTTCCGATCCAAGGCCACCAAGATCATCTGCGGCGTACCCCAAGGCTCCTCCCTCAGCCCAACGCTGTTCAACATCTACATGGCACCCTCGCCCACGTCGCCCGACAGCACAACCTCAACATCATCTCCTACGCCGACGACACCCAGCTGATCCTCTCCCTCACCAAAGACCCTCACACCGTCAAAGCCCACCTCCACGAAGGAATGAAGGCCGTCGCCGAATGGATGAGGACCAGCCGCCTGAAGCTGAACTCGGACAAGACGGAGGTCCTCATCCTTGGTTCCAACCCTTCAGCCTGGGACGACTCCTGGTGGCCAACATCACTGGGAACAGCCCCGCCACCCACCGACCACGTACGCAACCTAGGGGTCATCCTCGACCCCACCCTCTCCATGACTAAGCAGGTCAACGCCGTTTCCTCATCCTGCTTCAACATCCTCCGCAGGATCTTCAAGTGGATCCCCACCGAAACAAGAAAAACAGTCACCCAGGCCCTCGTCACCAGCAGGCTGGACTACGGAAACGCCCTCTACGCAGGAACGACGGCTAAGCTCCTGAGACGGCTGCAACGCATCCAGAACGCCTCTGCACGTCTTATCCTCGACATCCCCCGACGCAGCCACATCACACCCCACCTGAGAGACCTGCACTGGCTCCCTGTCAACAAGAGGATAACCTTCAAGCTCCTCACCCACGCACACAAAGCACTCCACAACTCCGGACCAGCCTACCTCAACAGACGACTCAGCTTCTACACCCCCACCCGCCAGCTCCGCTCGACCAGCCTCGCCCTCGCCACAGTCCCCCGCATCCGGAAAACGACCACCGGCGGCAGATCCTTCTCCCACCTCGCCGCCAAGACCTGGAACACCCTCCCCACCAACCTCCGACAGACCCAAGACCTACTGGCCTTCAGAAGACTCCTCAAGACCTGGCTCTTCGATCAGTAGCAGCACCACCCCCCTCTTCCCCCAGCGCCTTGAGACCCTCGCGGGTATGTAGTGCGCTTTATAAGTGACATGATTGATTGATTGACCGGTAATGCGGTGTTGCCTAAAATGCCAGAATTTGCTAAGTATGTTTCGCATGATATGGCCCATATGAGAGATGTGCACACATGCATCCGTACCTTGAGGTGCACTTGTCTGTCTAAGAGGTCTTACATTCAATTTGAATGTGCTCCGTGTGAGCATAAGCTATGATGATGGGCGTGTGCCGGCTTGCATACCTCATTTAGTGGCGTGGTAGGTTAAACCTAGGGCAGTGGTTAAACATAATCCAGCAAAAGATAAGGCACATTATCCGCAGAGGGTGAAGGTTACTAGGCTAAAGTTCTTCTTACACCGTCCTTTGGACCCAACTCTGTATAAATGTTGGTGCACTGATAAGGGCACACGTCATATCCACCTAGTTGCCACATGTCTCACGTTCAGCCACTTTGCATGCTGGGACCTTTAGTTTCATTTTTACTATGGTAGATATGGGCTCAAAAATCAGAGCATGCAAAAAGTACAGCGGAACTTTGTACTGTGGATGTCGCACATTACAGAGATCTTCTTGTCAGCTCTGCAATAGCCCCAGAGTTTAAAGGGTGCGCCCTGCTGTGTCATTGTCAGCATTCCCATATTTCCGTTTTAGAATCCATGAACATATGTGCTGTGATTTAATGTGTTCTGCATGTTGCATTCAGCGTTATTGGCCTATTAGTTAACCGCCTGCCTTTACTGTGTGCCGAATTTGCCAGTCATTTTCTATCTGAAGATTATAAAACTTACTTAGAAACGCCTGTTTCTTTCAGAACTAAGTGCTGCGGTTGAGGAAGTGCTGCCCAGCTTGGTGAAGGACAACATAAAGGTGTTTTATTTGAGCGACAAGTCTCCAACAGATGGCATTGAGAGCCTGAACGACAAGATTAAAGCGGCTTCACATGAGCCAGTCTCACCGTCTCTGAGGTCAGCAGTGAACTATAGATCGCCTGGTCTCTACATCTACACTTCCGGAACTACAGGTAAAGGGCGGCTCCTTGTGTGGCCACATAGACTGCGGGTGATTGATGGTTAACCGTTTGCTCGTGCTGTGTTTACATTAACAGACAATGAGACGCCATTGAATGTTAAATGTTGGCCATACCTCGGTGACAAAGTGCAAACGTTTAAATCCACTTCTTTATAACATGTCCCTTGGAAGAGTGGAACACTCCTGATGAAAGAGCTATAAAGTAATTGCGTGTTGTGTGAAATAATATATGAATATTTCACAAAATACATCTTAAATAAGGATAATTTCATTACTCCGAAACCTACCCTTCCTCGTCTCAGTCTGCACGAATGAAGTTAAAATTCCTCATGACAAGCATCTAGCAAATAAAAAATTAAACATATTTTTGATTGTGCTTCTCTCCCCCAATTGGGCATCCTCTATAAAGGGGCATCCCAGCCAAACAATAGCAAGCCCAGCTGATCAAACAGATGGCATGGACCCTCCTAGGGAGGAAGAGGGGCTGAGGACTTAAATAAAGAAGAGTAGGGCTAAGGAAGAAATGGCAAGACATGGAGGCGTCATTGTATGGCAGCGTATCCGTTAATTCCCAGCAGGATATGACATCACAAAACTGAAAGTGATGTCAAGAAAGCTGGAAACACCGAGCAAGCCCTCTTTTGATTGATGCTAAGGAAAAAAGTCCAAGATATTTGAAATAACCAACACATATTTCTAACAAAAGAAGCGATCCCAACAAGAGGGAAAACAAACAACTGAAATAATACTGTGCAATGACTAAGCTGCATGCAGGATGCAGCACCACCAAGCACTAGGCTGTCAGCGAAAAGAGATTCAAGGAAAGCAAGTGGCACTCAAAGAACGTGCTGCACCACAATCAAGAGGAGTCAAGCTAGAAAGAGGAAAGACGTGTGAATTAAAGG
Source organism: Calotriton arnoldi (assembly GCA_963921515.1). Classification (NCBI taxonomy): domain Eukaryota; kingdom Metazoa; phylum Chordata; class Amphibia; order Caudata; family Salamandridae; genus Calotriton; species Calotriton arnoldi. Next base: position 325,608 of record CAWUFW010012294.1, read on the forward strand.
GGTATCGTCTGGGACAACCAGAGAGGGGAAAACACGTCAGCACAAGAGAAGCAACCATTTTGGCATAACATGGTATGAGTAAATCGAGGAAAACATAGAGAAAAGATACCACATGCAAAGCTGTATATTGACAAAAGCACTCCTTCACAATTTCCTTTAATAATGAGGAAACAATGTTGGCTAAACAACTAAGGGCAGATCGAGTAGGATATAATATCCACCTCCTTACCTTTAGCAATTTGTATTTTGTTCAGTGTAGGAAAATCTTTATTTTGTGGTCAGACAAGGAGGCACCATTATAGGTCATGTATCAAGTAACAGGGAGGCAACATGCTCAATAGGCTTGAAGTAGAATGGCATGAAGTTAAGGACATTTGGCTAGTCCTCTATTCTCAGAATAACAGCTAGGTCACAGGCAACGCTAGAGGCCTTAGAGGCTATCACTCCTCGAGCTGATTAAATACCTAACTTGAATACTTCAACCCAACTTCTGCCATGATCCAGTGGACGCATTGAGCTGTAAGAGGAGAGTAAATCACATGCTGGAGTTTCCTCCAAAAGATCAAGTTGAGGTGTTGAAAGGCAGTGAAGTGGATCGGTTCACTTCACATACTCCTTGAGTCTTCCAGCTACGCACAGTTTGTGGTGCAGATGAAAATATGGGAGAGAGGGGGAAAGACCTGTCTTTATGGAAAGAGCCCACACATCCCAAACGCTTTTGAAAGAGATGAGGCCGAGAGGTTTACCCAGCGTAGCAGAAAGTTCCTTCAGAGGGAGGCTAGAGCCCACAGGCCAGCAGAACAAAAAGGAATGAATCAGGTTGATATCCTATGTGGTTATGGTGGTGGAATGGACAAATACCCCTCATTTACCTACAAACCAACGGATCCTTACCGCTGGATTTGGAGTACAAGTGAGTGTTTTCGGAGGAAACCACAGAACAGTAAATATTAATAGTGTGGTAAGAAAGAACTTAAATGTGAAGAAAGGCTAAAAATTTGATGACCTGATCCTGAATGGCTCAAAATGGATCCACATGCCACCCGCATAGCAGCCTACCTAGTTTAACCATTTTGTAGGCTTTTTATGCTAGGTAACCAGGACTCGAAAATGTTATGAAGGCCCTAGTTAAAGGATTGGGAATTAATCTCAACTTCCAAGACAAAACAGGCTAGCTAGGGGCAGGTTGCCTTGTATGACCAGGGCATGATGATTACACAGAGTATCCTGTGGAATGGAGAGACAAGAGGGCAGCAGGCAGGGAACATTCCTTGTGCATTCTAATAAGGATAGATACCAGGCTGGAGAAGGCCAGTATGGGGTCAAGCAACAAAGAACCAGACCATGATTTGGCAGTTCACTGAAAAAGAAGGAAGGTGTAGGCCCATTAGAGTTACTAGTCTTGGAGAAAGGCATCTGTCGCCCAGGAATCCAGATCCAGGCATTAGCTCGCAAAACAGTGAAGGTGGCAGTTGAGATGAGGCAAATGCATCCACTTCCGCAGGACCTCAATGGAGGGTGATTGCCTGAAGGACCTAAACATCCAGTCAGTGTGACCCTCAGGTTCTTAGAGTACTAGTCAGCAATGTAGTTGGAGAGTCCCAGAAGTAATTCCATTTGCAGAGTAAGGTGAAATGTTGTCCATCTAAATGAGAATAATGCAACTGAAATTGTTCCTGGCAAAGTTCTTGATGCGATCATTGTAGTCAAGAGCTCCTCACAGTTGACTTGAAGGACAAGTTTTTTAGGAGGGCCAGACATCTTTTGTCATGCACTCCTGTAGGTTTAACCCCACACCCCGTTTGCTCTCATCTGTTTCCAAGAGAGCTGAAGAAGTGAATGCCAATACATGGGTCTTAGTTGTTCAACCACGAATGCAGTTCCTTCAGTGAAGCACCATCCAGGGAAGTCCAATCTGATTAGCTGAAGACCTGTCTCAAATGGAGAATCATCCAATTTTGAAGGGCCTTGTAATGAAAGGGAATGAAGATTCTCAGTCATAAAGGAGAGTATTGGACAATTAGCAGCATATTGTCGAAAAAATCACCCGGCCAATTAAATCTTTGGGTGTGGCGATAACCCACAGCAACACACAGACATTTGGGGAAACATCATCAGGTTGAGGATTGGCTTAAGGTTGGACAATCAAACTGCTACTGGTAGCCGCTCATTGCATCTTCAGAAACCTTTGATCATTCTTACAGAGTCTAATCAAGAAGTCAGCATCTTCGGGTCTAGATGCTCCATCCAGTCTTTGTCAGGAATGGTGTCTCTCTAGATTGAAATGTTAATACACCAACCCACATGTTTAGGGACTTCAAATTTGCGACTGGCAAGAAGCCCTTGAGAGTCTTGTGAACCAGGAAAACTGAACTGTCGAATCCTCCGAGGGAAGAAGCAAAACTATTTGTTGACAAACTATGCTACCTCTTGATCCACAAGTGCGTTCTCTTTGGAAGACCAAATATGACATGGATGCCTGCTGAGTTGAATGGGAAATTTAAAAACAATCTATGCAGTAACTGCTCTGTATTTGGAGCACCCAGAGGTCAGAGTCTGCTATTCTTGCTCTGGAAAAAAAGGCGTTTTTCGGCTACCAATTTGGGGGGAGGACAGAGGCAGGATGATGACCTAACTGTGCAACAGAAGAGGCCCATCCAGGAAGTACCTCTTTGGCTAACAAACGTTGAATTTGGAGGAAATGTGAGCCCTTGTTGGTGGCCACGCCCAAAGAAGAGGTCACAGATGCGATGGCCTCTCCTGCTGGCAAAGCTCTTTTGCCATTCTCCAGCGTCTTGTAAAAGACATGCCACATATGCACCTGATCGATATAAACCAAGATGAAGGTAGATATATATTGTACCTTCCCTCCTTGACCTGGTGAAGTGTCACGGTTTCACTGTGGGTGGACACAACTCACACTAGATGCCGTCTGCATCTCCGTGGTGGTTGCTTATTGTCTAGGAATGGGCAAGAGCCTTTAGAGCCATTGCCCATTCCCCACTCCCATCCTTGAGGATACCTCCTCAGTCGCACAATAAAAAGGACATTAATTTGCTTCATAGTACCCATGCAGGGAAATTGTGGGCAGCAGAGGCTATGTGGAGACTGAGGTAGAGGTATTTTGAGAAAGGCCCATTAGAAGTACAAACTAAAAGACTGAAACTACAATTCTTTTGGGTCTTTGGGTTCCATGAGAAACGAGTTCAGTGAGTCTCATAAGAGTGGCAAGATCTTGGTGGACATTTTGAAGGCCTCTGTATTACACTGTGCCCATTGCCAATTGGCTTGCTAAGATATCAAGTTCTGATGGATTCTTCTAACCACAGATGTTTCACCTTTTGAAATTCCCCCAGGTGTCAGACTGGTTCTGGAAACTCAAAAGCAGAGCTCCTGCGTACTGGTAGGTGATGCCATGTAGCTCCCCATTGACGTCATTCTGCCCCGGAAGTACAGAGCGTGGCTTCTAAGAAGTGCCACCCAGGTGTGCTGACGTCAGTTCCTTTCTTTCTGCGCCTTCATACGCGGATCTGATGCTCTACTGCTCTCGTCTTTTAAACGTTTTTTCCCCAAAATGTTTCTTTTGACCAGTGTTCAATTGAAATATGTTATTTCCCAAAACAACAGGGTTTAAACCTTGTAGGGACTGTTGCAAACAGATGTCTCTGACAGATCCCCACAAAGTATGCCTGTGGAGCCTGGGGTCAGAACACAACTCTAGGGCCTCTTACAAGTGTGCACCGATGAACCCGAAGGCTATACAGGACTGTAAGGCAAAACTCGACGTTGCCAAACCGGAGGTCGAAAGGAAGGTCTCGTTTTTGCTCCCGAAGTTGTTCTTGTGGCAGATCCTCACCGGGTTTGAAATCTTCGGGTAAGTCGAAGAAGTTGCACAAAAAGTCCAAAAATGAATTTGCCCTTTCTTGCCCACTCTTGAACCCCATAATGGGTGCGAGGGTGTCGATGTGCCACTCGGTCTCGCTCCTGCACTCTTAAAGAGGCAATTCCAAAACTGGTCCTTATGTAACCGGAGTCTGCTGGTCTGTCAGCAATACCGCTGCAAATTGAGGCCTTTAAGAAGGCCATGCTGTGCATATTTGGCACGCTTTTGGTGCCCTCTGTTGCGCCTTTGGGACGCAAGGATTCACAGAGGACTCCAGCAGTGATCCTGCCGCTAGGTTCACAATCAGTGCCATCTGTGCCTCTTGAACCTGTTTCATTTTCCGCACAGACCTCGGTACTGACTTTGGTTCCCGCACTACTCCATGCACCAGTTCCCTTGACATCAACACAATGGCGATGCTGCTGGAGGAGGATGCATCACACATAATGGTCTCTGACTCGAAACTGGCTACGTCTCAACCTCGACCCAGGCCGTGTTCCAATCCCACCAAAGCATAGCAGATAGGCAACCCTTCTGACTCGTTGCCTTTACCACATGGCAGAGCTCATACATTTTTTTTTTTTACAGAGTTTTATATAGCGCAAACTTGACCCGAATCGGGTATCAGAGCGCTTTACATAGCACCAGTTGCATTACATGAGGACACATTCATTTTTGTTAGGCACGGGGAGATTAAGTGATTTGCCCAGAATCACAGGATGTTCAGCGTCATTGCTGAGACTCGAACCCAGTTCCCCAGATTCAAGGTCGACTGCCCTAGCCATTAGGCCAACTCCTCTCCCCTTTACACCAACTCTTTGGTTATTATTCGGACAATAATAACAAAGATGATGAAGGGGATACATTTGACTCACAGTATGAAGAGGACAAATGTTATGCAGAATTGCAAGATGCCAGTGGTCTAGACATCTTCCAAGACACCAAACTTTTTTCTTCCTCTAGTCCTGCCACAGAGGAAAGTTCCTATTTTGCCATTGTCATGTGAAACGCTGTGGAGGTCCTTGACCTGCAGCTCCCTACTATGGAAGTAAAAACCAACATCCTCACTGAGGTTCTCAAGCCTGGCCTGGCACCTATTGATCCTCTCCTGCCCTTTAATGAAGGCCTTACACATACCCTCTTGGGCGTGTGGTCAAGACCATGCTCTGGGCTACCGGTCAATAGGCAGGTATCTTGTCACCACAGACCAGCTCCGGGTGACTGTAACTTCCTGACTCGACATCCTATGCCGGAGAGTTTGGTAGTAGAGGTGTCCACCAGCAGAGTAAATCCTAACGTCTTTTCTATGGCCCATCCTGACCTTGAGTTTAAATTCATGGAGACCTTTGGCAAGTGCACGTTCTTTTCTGCCAACCTTGGCTTATATTCTATTAACAGCAGCTGCCTCCTGGGTTGCTACACCCAGTCTTTGTGGGAAATGGCAGTTAAAATCCTACCAGCAGTTCTGGACAATCTACAGGTGTTTTTATCCAAAACCATCCAGGAAGCCCAAAATGAAACAGAATTTGTTATTCAGTGTGGCCTGGACACAACTGGTTGCTTGGATCGGGCAATCAACACAAATGTGGTGCTATAGCACCATGTGTGGACGAGGTCTACAGGCTTCTCAGGGAATCTCCAGGCATCCTTGATGCACATGCCTTTTGATGTCTTTCACCTCCTTGGTGACAAAGCGGACTCGGGCCTGGGGGGTGTTTTAAAAAAGGTCACAGCACAGCAAGTTTCTTGGGGCTGATTGCCCCCTCTAGGTACATCCCCTTTTGAAGATATGCCAGGGGTTTTCAGTATCACCAGCGCTATGCCACACATCCAGCACAACAGACTTCTAAGCCTGTTCGTAGCCCAGGCCACTGCTCACAGAGATAACATTCATGGCATCAGTTACAATGTGCAGCTCAGTCTCCCTGCACCCTCCAGCAACTACAACCTCAAAGCTGCTTTAGTGTGTCCTTTTCGACACACACACACCCTATAGAAGGCCGGATCAGATATTTCATCTATGGTAGCGAGGCATCACTTTGGAAACTTGGGTCCTCCAAATTGTCCAATCGGGATAGGCCCTCCCATTTCTTTCTACCTCTCTCCACCTCTGTCACCATCAACATGGCTGACTGAGGATCACATGTCCATTTTGCAGCAGGACGTGCAGACCATTTTGACCAAAAGAGCCATAGAGAAGGTTCCTCTTTGGAAGTAGGAACTGGGTGTTACTCTTTATACTTCATTGTGCTGAAGTAGGACTAAAGCATTCATCCTATTCTAGATCTCAACCTTCTAAACACCTTCCTTCTAAAGTAAAAATTCAAGAGGCTCATGCTGGCCCAGGTTTTATTTGCCTTGGATCGTGGAGAATGGATGATAGCGATGGACATGTAGGATGCTTATTTCCATATTCCCATCCTGCAGGCCCACAGGTGATATCTGGAGTTCACAGTGGGCCAGGAGCATTTTCAGTTTAAGGTGCTCCATTTTGGCCATACCTATGCCCATTGGGTGCTCACAAAGGTGATGTCGGTAGTTGCAGCCCATCTTCGAAGGTCAGGTGTGCCAGTCTTTCCTTACCTCGACAACTGGATTTTGAAGGTGGGCTCTCCCCAAGCAGTCATAGACCACAGGACATTAGGGCTATGATCCAGATGCTAGTCAACCATGCCAAAATGGCACATGCGTCTATGCAGTAGGATCTGAAGTCCTAGTAGACCCAGCACCACGGGACTCCATTCAAGATTTTGGGCCCAGCTGTAAATTTGCAGTGGTGGCTGCTATATTGGGCCAGTGGCTGACTCCTCTTACCACATCCAGAGCTGACGGTGGTGATGGATGCATTTCTGCTGGCCTGGGCAAGCCATCTGGGAGAGGCAGAGATCAGTGAACTCAGGCAAAACCCGCCTCCAAATCAATTTGTTTGAAATGCGGGCTATCTGGCCTTTCTACCAACCATCAAAGGAAGGCTAGTACAGATATTCATGGACAACATCACCGCCATGTGGTACTGCAACAAGTAGGTTGGAATGGGGTCTTGGGTCCTGTGCCAGGAGACTCTGCACCTCTGTAAGTGGCTGAGTCACCAGGGCGTTTCTCTGGTTGTGGACCACGTGGTGGGATCTCTAAATACCAGACAGATAAACTCTTTGGTTAACTTCTAGGGGTTCATTAATGGCAGTTAAACCCGGATATGGCACAGGGCAGTTTCCAGCAATGGGAAGAACCCTGTGTAAGAAGCTGTGTTATTAGTTGAGAGCCCCACTAAAGTAATAAACACAATTCTTGTCAGTGTGAACCATAAAAGCCACTAAATAAACCTGTGCTTAACCCTCTTGTAACTTGGTGCAAAAGCAGTCAGGCTTAATTTGGAGGCAATGTTTAAAGTATTTATTCAGCACTCAAATTGTAATAAAGTGAAAACACAACACAAGAAAAATCCCAAATGAATTTAGTAAAATAGAGTACATTTTAATAATTAAGTTGACACCAAAACGACATAAATTCAACAAGTAGAACTGGAGTTATACATTTTCAAATTCTCAGGTGAATATTGCACCAAAAAACACAAATTGCCAATCGCGGTTATGTGGTCATGCTGGACCGGGTCACAAGTTCAAGCTGACTGCGATGGAGGGGCCAAGTACATCCTGGTGAAGAGTTTACCTGCTCACGAAGTCCATTTTCATGCAAGGAGCCTCAGCAGGAGCTTGTGCGAAGAGCAGGTCACCATCTGAGCTTGACGACGGAGGGGGGTGAGACACGGGCGGTCATGCTGACAGCAAGTGCAGGTCTCAGTTCGATCTTCACATTGGCGGGAGACACGGGCGGTCGTTTGCGGTCACCCTGGATCCTAGAGGCTTGACGGTAGCTTTGGACATGCAGGTCATGAGAAACTTCTGTATTTTCATCTGGAGGCCAGTTCTTGTCATTTTGAAGTATGAGAAGTACACTCTGACACTGACACCAGCCAAGGTTCCAGGGAGGCACCTCTTGGAGATCAGGGCTCACTCCCACAGGGGCCAGCAACATGGCTCAGGCGCTGGTTAGCTGTACAGTTGCAGGGAGGCCTCTGGAAGCTTGTTGTGTCGCTGTTGCAGAAACAGATCAGCCAACTGACCTTTGGCGTCATTTCTGGTTCTCTTCTGGGAAATCCTGATCAATAGTCATGAGCACCGAATAGTTTTGCCGATGGGTGGAGACCCCAGAGCACATATAAAATACATGTATGTATGCATACATCAATCTAAAAAATTATTTACACTCACAACAATTGCACCCTATAAACAGGCAAAGACATCCACATTTTATTTTCAGTTTTAAAAAGAAAGCATTTACTTTCATATAACTCACCACAGATTATAGTTGAAAATATCAAACCTTTCACAAGCTTTCTTTAAAAGGAAAATACATGAAGGACGGAATTAGCCAATAGGCTGCAAGTAATACATTCAGCTAATACAACTTGCACTGTCCCTTTAAGAACCTCACAGTACCCTCAGTATTCCATTATGCCCCACAGGTGACAGGTCAGTTCATTTGTACGGGACAATATAGGAAAACAGGATCCTGGGGCCCTGAGCTCTGCATCGTTTAACAAATATACAGAGATAAGATTTATTTAAACTTGTTTTCAGGTTTTTACTCAACGTCCTTTTAGGACTTGTGTAATTTATCACTTTTTTCTAACTAAAAGGGGTGATTTTTCTGTCAGAATGCCTTTTCTTTTTGTGAAGTGCCTATCCTGTCGGAAGAAGATGACTCCAACAGATCCACACAGGGTCTCTATCCACTGCCTTCCAGAAGATCATCATCCTAATTCATGCAGACACAGTACAAAATTATCCAGAAGAACATTGCGAGATTGAGAAGAAAATCAAACGTCATGGACTATAGGAGAAACAGCAAGGAAAACAACAGGAGAAGACTGCTGGTTCCTCAAGAAGCCATGGTGAAGGTCAGTCTATCACCAGAGCACTTTCCTCCTGCTCCAAGAACTCCCCTAGAGAAAGATCCAAGGAAAGAAGGCATCAAGGGATGAGATATTGGCCCTGGTCGACATAGAGGAGTATGACGTTGAGGACAATGACATAGAGGAACCTGCCTACCTGTTCGCCATCGACAGGTACTCCATCGAAGTCGAGGCACCATTCAGCATCATACAGTCGATCGATGTCAAGGCACGTGTCGACGACGAGAACCCCTCTGTCGATGTCAAGACCACTACCATTGATGTTAAGTCCCCTTCCATCGATGACATCACTGAGGTAGATATCGAGGCATCAACTGTTGATGTCAATGACACCTCCTTCAGTAACAAAGCAACTCCCATTGAGGTTGAGACTTCCTCCATCTAAATCAAAGAGACAACCAAGGTCGACGTCAAAGCAGCCACCATCGTCAAAGACACCGCCACTTGCAGCAAAGTATCTTCCATTGACGTTGAGTCTTCCTCCAATGACATTGAATACTTCACTGTCGCATCAGTCACGGTCAAGACCAACATCTGTGACATCAAGATATAGATCTCCATCAATCCAAATGTCACCAATATGGTTGCAAAGCTTAAGTAAGTGGAGAAGTGGTACTCTTTGTTCGGATTATTCTCGAACATATTCGCCCTCAAGGAAAGCACTGGAGAAGTCACTTCTGCTCTGTCTCCTGCCAGACAGACATCCCCTCCAAGCAGACCGAGATCCCCAAGGAGAAGGCATCAAACTCACTCTAGATCTAGAAGACCATCTACTGCAAGATCTACCTCTTCTCATTCAAGACGATCAGGTAGAAGATCAGCAAGGTGTGAATCTCACCATAGGAGCTATTCGCCTTCAACTACCTCAATATCTTCTATAAGGGATTACTCTCCAACCCTAATGGACACTCCTCCAGCTAGAGTTTCTCCAGTAGAGAATCTCCACCTTTTATGATGTATTAGTGAGGGGGGATAAGAAATTGAACATCATGATGCCCACCACAACTACTTCGACTTCAGTCATGTTTGAGACTTTACACCAAAGGACCTCTTCTAGACCAGCAATGCAGCTATTCTTGATTCCTGCCTCTATTAGGTCTGTTTCTTCCAGATTACTCAGGAAGTACAAACCACCAGATCAGGACCCCCTATTTTTTAAGGCAAGATCCTTCGCTAGATTCATTGATTGTAGTTGCTGCTAAAAACTCACATACAGTTGCTCCTACTTCTAATGCCAGACAAAGAGAGCAAAAGAATAGACTTCTTGGGAAGAAAAATGTGCCGAACGTCTGCCCCAATTATGAAGGCGGTAAGTGTAACAGCTCTCTTGGGAAGATGTGATCCTTCCCTGCTGGACTCTTTACAGAAATACACTGACAGGCTCCCCAAGAAAGATAGACAAGACTTTTAAGATGTCCTTAATGAAGGAATGCTAGTCTCAAATGAAATCATTGTTGCAGTAGCAGATTCATCCGATTTGGCAGTGCGTGAGTATCGCCATGGCATCTCCACAGGACGCAACTCTTGGTTGAAACTGAGCAGCCTCAGAGGGTTCAAACCCCTCATTGGTTGCACTAACAGCAGCAGCAACCAAGGCAACTGTACCACCACAGGAAATCTTCTACAGAGAAAGGAGGTCTCCAATAATCACAAACTGCGTCCGCAGGAAAACCTCCTATAGAACAATGATTTCCTCCAGTAGGAGGAAGTATAAGCAATTATGTCCAAGAGTGGCACAAAATAACCAAAGACAAATGGGTCTTGAATATTGTGCAGAATGGATATTCTCTGCCTTTCAAATCCCCTCCTCCTTCAATATGACCAGAATATTATCAGATAGGTCTGTTGCAAAAGTAGGTCAACACATTGCAGCTGAAAAATGCAATGGAAGAGGTTCCACACTATAAAAAAAGGACTGGGAGTTTATTCCCAGTATCTTCTGGTTCAGAAGAAGGGACCCAAACATGAATTCAGACCCATACTAAACATGAGAACTCAAAATAAATGTAGAAAAAAAGAAAAGTTCAGGATGCTGGCATTACACTAAATATACCCCCAGCTACAACAAGAAGACCGGATGTGTGCTATAGACCTACAAGATGCCTATTTCCACATACCGATCGTTCCAAAACATTGAAAAGTTTTATGATTCGTGGTAGGCTCCAAGCATCTGCAATTCACAGTTCCTCCATTTGGGCTAAAGTTAGCACCCAGGATGTTTTTGAAATCCATGACTGTTGTAGCAGCACATCTAAGAAAGAAAAAGATATTCGTCTATTCTACCTGGACGATTGGTTAATAAAGAGTCCATCCTCAGAAACAACTCTAAAGCATTTCCAGATATGTCTGGACATGTTCCTACGACTGGGTCTTCAAGTCAACATAGACAAATCAATAGTACATCATCTCCAAAAGATACACTATCTGGGTGCTATTCTGGATGCCCACACTGCAAAAGTGTATCTTTCAGAGAAGAAACTGTTATCTATCTGCCTGAAACGTCTCACTCTGTTGCAAACTCCTCATCCTTCAGCTCGACAGATGTCGTTCCTAGTGGGATAAAGGGCATCTTGCATATTCCAACTACCCATGCCAGACCTCACGTGAGACCACTGCAACAGTGTCTGGAGGATCAGTGGAAGCAGCCCTCAAACAGCTGGGAACAGAAACTAACTTTGTCATAGTCAGCATTCCAGTCTCTCCTATGGTGCTCTAAGTCGATAAATCTAAAAGTGGGAATCCCCTTCCATCAGGATCTCCCAACACAAGTTCTTGTCACAGATGCTTCCCTCCAAGGATGGGGTGCTCACATGGGTCCTTTACAGACTCAAGAAATACGGTGGAAAAAGAAGCATCTTACCATAACAATCTCCTAGAATTGAGAGCGGTCTACCTAGCATCGAAGTCCTTCTTTCCTGCGATAAAGACGAACTCCCTGTAAGTTCAGACAGACAGAATACTACAACAATGTATTACCTGAACAATCATGGAGGGACACGGGGCGTGGCCTGGCAAGATGGCCGTGTGGACGCATCTACTGGCGCTCCCGTCGGCGAGAACTGAATCAGCCAGTATCCTGAAGCCCCTTGTAGCGATTTCCCCACAGAACAGCAGAATAAAAGCCCAGAGATCGGTGGGGCTCTCCATGTGACCGCCAAATATTGAAGAAAGCCACCTGGAGCATGCATTGGGATCCAGTGTAACACGGCATGGCGGCGCCATTTTAATTGCCTTGAGAAGGCCGGAGCGGAGAAACCTCACAGGCCCACTCTGCTCTACATCTATGGATGCCGAGAGGTCAGCTGGGCGCCAGACCTGCTGGGGAAGAGACCTGCTGCTATAAGGGCCAGCTGGCCGCTCACCTGTACCTTCCGACTAGTTGCTGGGCAGCCGGGCCCCTTTGGTGGAGAGGCCCGGGCTGGCCTGGGAGGAGTGGAGGAGCCCACAGCAGTGGCATAACGATGTGGGGCACCCTGCGGGACAAGATGGATCAGTCCCTGGATGGCAGCACCGAGTCCCCATACCCCCCAGAACACAGGCCACAGGCCGAGCAGCAGCGAATCTTGGAGTCCTGGTGAGGGCCAACTGTGAACGAGAACTGGCCTCAGTTCCCCGCGGCCATCACTGGGGAGTGCAGTTTTGAATCGGCGGTGAGCAGGCTGATCATGGCCCGTGGACCTATAGGGCAGCCACCCTACACAAGTGTGTTGTGTTCTGGGGGCCTGTGGCGTTCCTGGAGAGCAGAGCTGAAGTGGGGCCTTGAGGCTGATCTCCCGCTGTGGGTCTGAAAGCCGGGTGACAGCGGTGAAGGATCCGTGGCGTCGGCGGGCCGGCCTGTGGGCCCTGGAGTCAAGTGGAAGAAGTCGGGTGATCCCGGCCACGGCTTTAAGCAGAAGGCCAACAAGATTCTAAACTACACAAAACCTCTGCTCCCGGGTCCTGGCCTACAGGAGACAAATATGACAGACCGCGGTGAAGAGGCGGCAAAGACCACGGGGACAAGCCCCTCTCTGGGGGATATACTGGCAGCGATCCAAACTAGACGGGATAACATGGTGCACAGAATAGACTCCGTGGCCATTGAGGTTAATTTGCTGTGACCTGCATAAAGTATCGGAGGAAGTGGCCACCACTGAACAAAACATGAACACGTTGCCAATGGAGGTCCACCCTTTCAGAGACATGGTTCTCGAGCTGCAGAAATGGGTGGTGAAACTAGTTGACCTGGCAGAGGACTCCGAGGGGAGGTCACGTAGGAATAACCTACGCTTTGTGGGGCTCCATGAGAAGGCGGAGGGACCCTCGGCCGAGTTGTTCTTAGAAGAATGAATTGTGTCTGTCCTAGCTCCCAAAAGACTCTCAGAATGTTTTAATGTAGAAAGGGCGCACAACGCACTGGTCCTTCCGCCTAGAGCTGGAGCGCCACTTAGGGCAATCATTGCCCGGCTTTTCAACCACCAGGATTGGGACGCTATTCTGCAAGCCACACGCACCAAAGGACCGTTGCTCTATGAAGGCCACCCCATCTCAATCTATCCTGATTACACACTACGGGTCCAGGATCAACGGAAAATGTTCCTCAAGGTCAAACGATGGCTCTCGGACCTTATTCTAAAATACAGCCTTCTCTTCCCTGCTAAACTGCGAGTTGAATACAAGAGAAAAGCCCTGTTCTTTTTTTCGGCGGCAGAGGTAAGCGAGTGGCTGGATTCCCAGGGACAATTGGATACCTGTCTGGTGCCCTCAACTTAGCCCTCCACTTCAATAGGGTCGGGCAGATCTGCCTGTGAACGGAGACAACTGCAGCAATGGAAACCCTGGAGCAAAGAAGGGAGCCCGGGATGGATCCGGGTTTGCCCAGATGGGACGTTGCAAGCCTCAGAGACTGTGCTAGACTCGGACGGAGCGACTCAGGACCAGGTGGTGGGTCCCAGCTCACCTGAAGGTGCAGACGGTTAGCGTGGTGACACATGGCCATCCTTGAGAGGCCCAGATAAGTGAGAGGCCGGGACGTAAGGCCAGTGGGAGGGGTGCTGGGCTGTTATGGAGGAGAGGCAGTTGCGGGGGTAGCTATATAAGGGGCTTAAGCCTTTACATGTGAGGAACATCGCCAACGGGGGCTTGCTTCTCCCCCCGCAGAGGTTGATAGCTTAGTGGGGAGCTGGAGGTCTTGGCTTCGCACATCACCAGTTAATCAACCACTAGTGTAGCACTAAGCGTGGGGAGTACTATACCACACACCGAGGGAATTATTTGGAATAATCACGAACTGACAACCATGATAATGTGGATGTTCGTTTTCTTTTGTTTGGGGTTTAGTGGGGTCATGGGGCGGCACATGTGATTCCTCACTCTCTATGATAGTGGGGTGGAAGGGGTAGCGGTACTGCCCAAGGGCAGAGGGGATGTTGGGCTTGCGCACGAGGTACCTGTATTGAAAAGGTTTGAATTGTTTCTAATGTCACCGTGTCGAATTGTAATATTTGTATTGCTGAAGAGATCCCATTGGGTACTGAGGTATCAGGGTAAGGGAGGAAGGAGGAGGCCACTATTGCTCTATGACTCATGGCTTCCTCCGTACCAAAGCTGATCATGTGAAATGTCAGGGGCATAGCAGCATTTGAAAAACGTAGACAAGTATGGGCCTATCTGAAACGTTATGGGGTAGCAATAGCATGCCTGCAGGAGAAACATAGATTGGGGGACTCACTACCATGTATACGACGGACATAGGAGAGGGCAGCTTTATGCTACCTCTTACTCAGGATTTGTGCGGGGGTTCTCATATGGGTGGCTTCGGAGTCCCTTTTCAAAACCCATACCATGTGTCGGATCCCGAGGGGAGGTATGTTGTTCTGCACAGACACTGGAGAAACGGGAAATATGTATCCTTAATGTATACACCCCCAATATTGACTGTCCGGCATTCTTTCCAGCAGTGCTGGCTGCAGCAGCTCCCTATTTAGGAGCCACAATAATTGTGTCAGGCGACTTTAACTGCGTGTTTGATGGGACATTAGACTGAGAACCTCCTCGCACACGTACCAAGCCCGACTGACTGGGACTCTAAGGGGCATTTTGCAGGGCATGCAGTTATGCGATTTCTGGAGGGATTGTTACCCTACAAAGAGATTGTTTTCCTGTCACACCCTGGCGACTGGTACTTTTAGCCAGTTAGACTACTGTTTTCTCTCATGCGAGCTCTCTCCCGAGGTGGCAGCCATAACATATTTACCTACATATCTCTTGTTCACTCACCTGTCTTGTTGAGTCTTACGGGAGCCCAGGAACGTCCGGCGATACCCTTGTGGCGCCTTAGGGTGGAGGCGTTGTTGGATCCCCCCCTTTGCTTCTGCATTCTCGGATGCCCTGACCCGGTACTTCAAGGAGGATTGGGGGTCGCTTCGACCCGAGCATTTCAGTGGGAGGCCATAAAGATAGTCCTACAAGGGGTCTGTATTAAAACAACATATGGGATGAGACAGCAGTTGGAGCTTGACATAAAAATACAGGAACGGAAGCTGGGCAAGCTGGAGGTGAAGCACCCTATGGCCCGCCAACTTATGGAGGAGTGGTGTACTGCCCAAGAGGCTCTGTTAGAGAGCTGGCGTTGGTTGGAAAAGTTCACATATACGGCGTACCGGCAACGCTTACATATGGAAGGAGACAAGACGGGAGCTCTGCTTGCCCGACTTGTGACCCGGGAGACACATAGACACATGTGAAACTTATCCTACAAATCCAAAGCAGCAGTGGGGAAACAGTGTACACCCAACAAGCAATCCTTGAGGTCCTTGCTACACATCTGGCCAACATGTATGGGAAATGAATGCCCCCATCACAAGAGATGATACAAGATTTTCTAGCCTCGGTGGAGTTACGGTAGCTGGACCCGGAGGCGGCGGCCACGCTTGAGGCTTCGATTCCTAGAGATGAATTAGTAGCCGCCATTCAGTGCCTTAAAACAGCTAAGAGCCCTGGGAGTGATGGCCTCCTGGTGGAGTTTTATCAAAGATTTGCTCCTCTGCCGGATGACTGCTTCTTGGAGGTGTATAATGAGGCACTTGAGGCATACTCTCTGCCGGCTTCTATGCGGGAAGCGGTGGTAGCTATGATTCCAAAACCGGACAGAGACCCCCTGATGCTCAGCTCTTATAGGCCGATCTCGCTTCTGAACCTGGATATGAAAATCCTGAGTGGGCCTGACTCCCCCCTCATATGCCCAGCCTTATACATATAGATCAGGCCAGCATCATTTCGAGGCGTAGCACCACTCATAACCTTCAGCGCTTGGCACACGTCTGGCATGCTCCGTGCCTCATGGAGGATGATTATGCCCTGGCACTGCTCGACATAGAGCAAGCCTTTGACTCTGTGGAATGGTCATACATTTGGTTGGTTTTCCAGCGGCTTGGAGTAGGCTCGGGTTTCCTCAAATGGGTGCAATTGCTCTATGCTGCCCCTGCTGCCGCATAAGAATTAGGGGACTAGTATCTACATCATTTGAGTTGGGCCGGGGGACCCGTCAGGGGTGCCCCCTGCCACCGCTTATTTTTACGGCTGCTATGGAGCCTCTGGCGGCGGCCCTACGGAGACAGATGGCTGCATGGGGGATACCTCTCAGGGAGACCCAGTATGTGGTCTCCCTGTACGCTGACGATACCCTGGTACATATTCGACAACTGGACCGATCGGTCCCTATCCATCTCGGGGTGCTACGAGGGTTTGGGGTGGTCTCGGGCTCCATATAAACCTGGGGAATTCTAAGCTGCTCCCAGTGGAGAGGCTGGTGGAGAAGCTGATGGAAGTGCTGCCCAGGGTGGGGCTCCCATGGTTACCTTGGGATCCGACTGGCGACTGAGGTCCCTTCGTATCTGGATATGAATATAGGGAGAGTAGTAGAGGGTATACAAAGCTCCATTAGATTTTCGAGGGACTTACCTCTGTCCCTCATGGGGCGGATAGCTATTGTGAAAATGATTATTCTGCTCCAGTGCCTATATACCCTGCAGCAATCCTTGTACAGAATCCCCAGACAGTATTTCTGAATATTTGATGGTTTGTTGGTAGATCTCTTATGGGGGGCCAAACGGAAACGTGTGCGCCTGACAACGCTACAGAGGACATCGGGTGGAGGGGGGCTTGAGGTGCCCCGCTTGCAGCTCTATTATATGGCCTCCAAACTTCAACACGCGATCCACTGGCTGGACGATGACAATTGGGAAAAGCAGCTACTGGCGGGCACGTACGGGGAACGGTCCCTATTGGAGCTCCTGATGCTTGGTACCGGGGATTCCCGCTACCCTCTAATACATTGTCCAACATGTGGCTGCAGTGTGGGAGCCTGTGGTTCGTAAGGTAGTACAACACGCGCCTTGTGCCGCGGATATGCCATTGTGGGTGGTGAAACCCTTTCAGCTTATAACGGATTCCATGACGGTGCAGAGATGGCGGGAGGGTGGATGTCAGCGGATTGGAGATTATATGAAAACAGGTGCTTTATAATGCGAGGGGAAGCACAGGCCTCCTTCGCGCTGGAGACAGGGCAGTTCTTACTTAACAAGAAGATCTCAAGCGTGACCCTGGAGCTCTGGCAATCCTTTCCGGATGTACCCCCTTGCACGAAGATGCTATGGGTAATACTCTACATGGCCCAGGGATGTTGATTGGTATCTCATCTGTCTCTGGTGCTTCGACAGGTTGCCCCAGGGGGGCTCTCCTGGTGCAGGGGAAATGGACCGGGAGACCCCCGTCATCTCCCCCGCGCGAACCCCCGTCATCTCCCCCGCGCGACCCCCCGTCATCTCCCCCGCGCGACCCCCCGTCATCTCCCCCGCGCGACCCCCCGTCATCTCCCCCACGCGACCCCCCGTCATCTCCCCCGCGCGACCCCCCGTCATCTCCCCCGCGCGACCCCCCGTCATCTCCCCGCGCGACCCCCCGTCATCTCCCCCACGTGACCCCCCGTCATCTCCCCCACACGACCCCCCGTCATCTCCCCCGCGTTACCCCCGTCATCTCCCCGCGTGACCCCCCGCCATCTCCCCCGCATGACCCCCCATCTCCCCAACGCGATATCCCTCCATCTCCCCTGTGTGACACCCCCTCCCTCCCCTGCTTGACACCCCCTCCCTTGTGTCACACCTCCTCCCTCACCGCATGACCCCCTCTCCCTCTCTCCCCCGCACAACCCCCTCACTCTCTCCCCCCACGTGACCCCCTCCCTCTCTCCCCTGTGTAACCCTCCATCTCCCCAGCACGACACCCCCTCCATCACCCCTGTGTGACCCCCTCCCGCGACCCCCTCCCTCACCTGCACGACCCCTCCCCCGTGCAACCCCCCTACCTTCCCCAGGCAAGCCCCCCCTCCCTTCCCCAGGTGACCCGCCATCATCTCCCCCGCACCACCCGCCGACATCTCCCCCGCGCGAACCGCCGTCGTCTCCCCCGCGCGATCCGCCGTCGTCTCCCCCGCGCAATCCGCCGTCTTCTCCCCCAAGCGATCCACCATCATCTCCGCCGTGCGACCCGCCAGCATCTCCCCCGCGCGACCCGCCAGCATCTCCCCCGCGCGACCCGCCGTCATCTCCCCCGCGCGACCCGCCGTCGTCTCCCCCGCGCGATCCGCCGTCGTCTCCCCCGCGCAATCCGCCGTCTTCTCCCCCGCGCGATCCACCGTCATCTCCCCCGCGCGATCCACCGTCATCTCCCACGCGCGACCCGCCGTCATCTCCCCCGCGCGACCCCTGTTATCTCCCCCACGCGTGACCCCCCGTCATCTCCCCCACGCGTGACCCCCCGTCATCTCCCCCACGCGTGACCCCCCGTCATCTCCCCCACGCGTGACCCCCCGTCATCTCACCCATGCGCGACCCCCCGTCATCTCACCCATGCGCGACCCCCCGTCAACTCCCCCACGCGCGACCCCTCAATCATCTCCCCCACGTGTGACCCCCATCATCTCCCCCATGCACGACCCCCCGTCATCTCCCCCACGCGTGAACCCCGTCATCTCCCCCACACGCGACCCCCTCCCTCCCCTGCTTGACACCCCCTCCCTCGTGTTACACCTCCTCCCTCCACCACGTGACCCCCTCTTCCCCCTGCACAACACCCTCCCTCTCCCCCCATGCGACCCCCTCCCTCTCTCCCCCCGCGCGACCCCCTCCCTCTCTCCCCCCCGCAGGACCCCCCTCTATCTCTCCCCCCTATGTGACCCCCTCCCTCTCTCCCCAGTGTGACCCCCTCCACTGTGTGACCCTCCGTCTCCCCAACACGACACCCCCTCCATCTCCCCCGTGTCACCCCCTCCCGCGACCCCCCTCCCCTGCGTGACCCCTCCCCCGCACAACACCCCTCCCTTCCCCAGACGACCCCCGCTCCCTTCCCCAGGCGACCCACCGTCATCGCCCCCGCGCGACCCATCGTCATCGCCCCCGCGCGACCCGCCGTCATCTCCCCCGCGCAACCCGCCGTCATCTCCCCCACGCGACCCGCCGTCATCTCTCCCGAGCGACCCCCGTCATCTCCCCCACGCAACCCCCGTCATCTCCCCCACGCGACCCCCGTCATCTCCCCCACGCAACCCCCCGTCATCTCCCCCGCGAGACCCCCGCCATCTCCCCGCGTGACCCCCGTCATCTCCCACGCGTGACCCCTGTCATCTCCCCCACGCGATCCCCCGTCATCTCCCCCGCGCGACCATGCATCATCTCCCCTGCGCGACCCCCGTCATCTCCCCCACACGCGACCCCCGTCATCTCCCCATGCGCAACCCCCCGTCATCTCACCCATGCGACCCCCCGTCATCTCACCCATGCGCGACCCCCCGTCATCTCCCCCACGCGTGACCCCCGTCATCTCCCCATGCACGACCCCATCCCTCCCCTGCTTGACACCCCCTCCCTCGTGTTACACCTCCTCCCTCCCCGCGTGACCCCCTCTCCCTCTCTCCCCCACGCAACCCCGTCCCTCTCTCCCCCACGCAACCCCCTCCCTCCCCCACACAAACCCCTCCCTCTCTCCCCCCGCGGGACCCCCTCCCTCTCTCCCCCTATGCGAACTTCTCCCTCTCTCCCCCGTGCGACCCCCTCCCTCTCTCCCCTGTGTAACACTCCGTCTCCCCAACACAACACCCCCTCCATCTCCCCCATGTGACCCCCTCCTGCGACCACCCTCGCCTGCACGTCCCCTCCCCCGTGCAGCCCCCCTCCCTTCCCCAGGTGACCCCCCTTCCTTCCCCAGGTGACCCGCCGTCATCTCCCCCGCGCGACCCGCCGTCATCTCCCCCGCGCGACCCGCCGTCATCTCCCCCGCACGACCTGCCGTCATCTCACCTGCGCGACCTGCCGTCATCTCCCCCGCGCGACCCCCCGTCATCTCCCCCACGCGCGACCTCCCAGTCATCTCCCCCACGCGCGACCGTCCATCATCTCCCCCACGCGCGACCGTCCATCATCTCCCCCATGCGCGACCCCCTCATCTCTCACACGTGACCCCTCCCCTCATCTTTTCCACGTGACCCCTCCCCTCATCTTTCCCACGCGACCCCTCCCCTCATCTTTCCCACGTGACCCCTACCCTCATCTTTCCCAAGCGACCCCTCCCCTCATCTTTCCCACGTGACCCCTCCCCTCATCTTTCCCACGCGACCCCTCCCCATCATCTCCCCCACGTGACCCCCGTCATCTCCCCCGCGCGACCACCCGTCATCTCCCCCGCGCGGCCCCCCGTCATCTCCCCCGTGCGGACCCCGTCATCTCCCCGTGCGGACCCCGTCATCTCCCCCGCGCGACCCCCGTCATCTCCCCCACGCGACCCCCGTCATCTCCCCCGCACGACCCCCCGTCATCTCCCCCGCGCGACCCCCGTCATCTCCCCCGCACGACCCCCCGTCATCTCCCCCGCACGACCCCCCGTCATCTCCCCCGCGCGACCCCCCGTCATCTCCCCCGCGCGACCCCCCGTCATCTCCCCCGCGCGACCCCCCGTCATCTCCCCCGCGCGACCCCCCGTCATCTCCCCCGCGCGACCCCCCGTCATCTCCCCCGCGCGACCCCCCGTCATCTCCCCCGCGCGACCCCCCGTCATCTCCCCCGCGCGACCCCCCATCATCTCCCCCGCGCGACCCCCGTCATCTCCCCCGCGCGACCCCCGTCATCTCCCCCGGACGACCCCCCTGTCATCTCCCTTGCGCGACCCCCCATCATCTCCCTCGCATGACACCCCCTCCATCTCCCCCGAGTGACACCCCCTCCCTCACTTGACACCCCCTCCCTCGTGTTACAACCCCTTCCTCCCCCGCGTGACCCCTTCTCCTTCTCTGCCCCCGCACGACCCCCTCCCTCTCTCCCCCGCGTAACCCCCTCCCTTTCTCCCCCCGCATGACCCCCTCCGTCTCTCCCGCCCACGGGATCCCCTCCCTCTCTCATTTTTTATTTTTTTTATTTTTGTGTTTTATAGAGCGCGAACTTGACCCGTTAGGGTATCAGAGCGCTTTACAGGAAACATAGAAATGTGCAATAGGCTTGGAATCACAATAATATACAAAGGTAAAAGAGGGCAGGATGCAGGATATAAAAAAGATAGTGGACACGGATGTACGGTTTGCGATTTATGGTTGCTCGAAACAAGTCCCCAGGTTTCTAGGAGAGGTGACTAGGTAATCCGAGGGGAGGCGCTAGTCAGGAGTTAATCAGAGTCTCTGTGCTGGTTGGAGGCAACATTTAAACGAGGAATTTACCCATAAGGAAGGTTTTGGCCTCCTTTTGAAGCGTGTCAGTGAAGGGATTCTTCTGATGGTGGGCGGGAGAGAGTTCCATATTCTCGGAGCGGCCCCAGAGAAAGCCCGATTGTACGTTTTTTTCTTCCGGAAGCGTGCAGGTTGTAGCAGGAGGTCTCTGGCGGATCGGGAGTTTCTGGTTCCTCCGGATACCACAAGTTTCTGTGCAAGATAAGCAGGGAGTTTGAGTGTAGGGCCTTGTGTGTGATACAGGCCAGTTTAAGCTGTATTCTAGCCTCAAGAGGAAGCCAATTCAAAGCTTTCAGGTGTGGAGAAATGTGGTCGAATTTTCTTGAGCTGGTAAGAAGTCTGGCTGCAGTGTTGAGGCAGGCTTTTAAAGGTGCCAGTGAGATCTTTGGTAAACCCGAGAGGGTAGAGCAGCCATATTCCAGTCTGGAGATGACGAGAGCTTGGACTGCCATTTTTAGATCGGCATTGTCGAGGAAGGGTTTCAGTTTCCTAAGGTAGCTCAGGTGGAATCTGGCTGATTTGGCCATCGCATTGATGTGGTCTCGCATGTTCAAGTTTCTGTCCAGGGTAATTCCCAGAGATTTGGCCGAGTCCACGATGGTCGGTGGGCAGTCTAAGGCTGTGATAGCCTTAATCCATGTCTGCATCTCGGGATTGGTTTTGAGGGGGAAATTAAGAGAAATTCAGTTTTCTTTGCGTTGAGTTTGAGTTGATTGGAAGCGAGCCAATGGACAGTGAGTTTCAGGGCTTCGTTCAGGGAGAGAATCTCCTCGAGGGATGAGGTCTTGATGTAGATCTGAGTGTCGTCAGCGTACATATGGTAGGAGATATTAGCTGTGCGTAGAACTTCAGTAAGAGGTTCAAGGTAAAGGTTGAAGAGCGTAGGGGACAGGGTTGATCCTTGAGGGACTCCAACCGTGACCCGAGAAGGAGCCGATAGGTTGCCGTTGATTAGGAATCTCTGTGAACGGTTTTGGAGGAAGGACCTAAACCACTTTAGAACGGTGCCCTCCAATCCCATCCTGAGTTTAAGGCGTTCGAGTAGTTTTTCATGGTTGACCGTGTCGAAGGCCGAGGATAGATCTAGGAGGATTAGGAGACAGGTTTTGCCTTGGTCAAGGGCTTGGAGGGCATCATCAACGATGTGGAGCATGGTGGTTTCAGTGCTGTGCCCGGGTCTGAATCCAGATTGGAAGTCATCAAGTAGGTGGAAGTTGTTGATGTGTTGACTTAGTTGCTGTTGTACACATTTCTCCAACACTTTGGCTAAGAGAGGGATGCTAGAGATAGGTCTGAAGTTGTCGGGGGAAGCTGGGTCCAGCAACGGCTTTTTCAAAATGGGGAGGACTTGGCCTGCTTTCAGAGAGTCAGGAATGGATCCCTGCCGCAGAGAGGCGTTAATTATTGCAGTCCAGCTTGGAATAATGGACTGGGCGGCGGCCACTAGGCAGTTGGGGGGAGAGGGTCATTAAAATGGTTGTTCGGGTTTAGGGTCGATAGGATTTTAGCGACGGAGTCTTCATGATAGGGATTGAAGTCAGTCCAGCGTGCTTGATTTTTAGGTGAAGTCTGTGGGGGCAGCGCTGGAGGAGGAGGCAGGTCTGGAGGGAATAGAGAGTATGTGGCGGCACTAAGTTCTTTTCCTAAGGCTGTGGCTTTGTCAGCGAAAAAGGAGGAGAATTCCTCGGATGATATTAAGGACTTGGGGGTTTCTTTCGCGCTTTTGGCCAGTTTGTTGGATTGGTGTTTGACCAATTCGAAGAGCTTGCGGGGTCTATTCTTGGCGTTCCCCAGTTCAGATCTGAAGAATTCTTTTTTTGAGTTGATGATGTTCCTGTTGTAGGCATTTCTGGCCTGGCGGAGAATTTTTAGATGTGCTACAGAGGGGTGCTGTCTCCAAATTCTTTCGGACTGTCGGAGGGCTCTCCTCTCATTGTTGAGGGATCCAGTGAACCAGGGGTTCCGATCTTTGATTTGGGTTCTCTTTAGTTTTAGCGGGGCTAGGTCATCCAGAATGCTCGATATAGTTGTAGAGTAGTGATCGTTGAGGTCATTGACCGTTGTGATATGCGAGGGGGTGGGAGGTCTGATTTGCAGCGAGCTTCCAGTTCCAAGTGGTCTAGGTTTTTAGTGTCTCTGACCCAGCGTTTAGGAATCACTGGTTGCGGTGCCCTTGTCTTGTGGGTGCTGGGTAGTAGGAAGGTGATGGCGTGGTGATCAGACCAGTCGCAAGGGTCTATAGAGATAAGCTTGATTGTTGATTTCTTAGAGATGATCCAGTCAAGGGTGGCCCCTTTCGTATGTGTTGGGAGTGAGCAGGCTTGGGTCAGGGCTTGATCATCCAAGAGGTCTTTGATGGCATTGACATGAGGATCCTTGGGGTCGTTCCAGTGAAGGTTGAAATCACCCAGGAAAATATCTTTAGCGTTGGAGGAGATCTTAGCTGTGATGAGTTCCATGAGATGGTCAGTGAAGGAATCGTTCATGCCTGGGGGTGGTAAAAGATGTGCAAATTGCACAGTTGGGTGGAGTTGCTGCAAATGGAAAGGGCGAGGTATTCGTAGGAGTCAGTGGAATCGGCCAGGAGTTCAGTGACAAGGAGGTTAGAGCGGTAGATGCATGCGATGCCTCCTCCTTTTTTGTTAGATTGCCTGTCCAGTCTTGCAATGTTATAATTGGGAGGGACTAAGAGGTCCAGGCATGGAGATGAGGCATCGTTGAGCCAGGATTCTGTTAGAATTGCTAAGTCGAGGTTTTTGTTCAGGATGAGATCGGCAATATCGGCGGCGTGTTTAACGGCCGATCGGCAATTGATTAGGAGACCAGATAGAGAGGGATCTGAGGGAATGATCTCCCCCATGCAACCCCCTCCCTCTCTCCCCCGAGCGACCCTCCGTCTCCCCAACACGACATCCCCTTCATCTCCCCGTGTGACCCCCTCCCGGGACCCCCTCCCTCCCATGCGCTACCCCTCTCCCTCGCAAAACCCCGTCCTTCCCCAGGCAACCTCCCCTCCCCCGCAAGACCCGCCGTCATCTCCCCCGCGCGACCCGCCATCATCTCCCCTGCGCGACCCGCCGTCATCTCCCTCGCGCGACCCGCCGTCATCTCCCCCGCTAGCGACCCGCCGTCATCTCCCGCGCTAGCGACCCGCCGTCATCTCCCCCGCTAGCGACCCGCCGTCATCTCCCCCGCGCGCAACCTGCCGTCATCTCCCCCGCGCGTGACCCACTGTCACCCCCCCACGCGTGACCCCCTCCCTCTCTCCCCGCGGGACCCTCCTCTCTTTCTCCCCCCTATGCGACCCCCTTCCTCTCTCCCCCGTGCAACCCCCTTTCTCCCCCGTGTGACCCTCCGTCTCCCCAACACGACACCCCCTCCATCTCCCCTTGTGACCCCCCTCCTGCGAACCCCCTCCCTCCCCTGCGCGACCTCTCCCCCAGGTGACCCCCCTCCCTTCCCCAGGTGATCCCCCTCCCTTCCCCGCGCGACCCGCCGTCATCTCCCCCGCGCGACCCGCCGTCATCTCCCCCGCGCAACCTGCCGTCATCTCCCCCGCGCGACCCGCCATCATCTCCCCCGCGCGACCCGCAGTCATCTCCCCACTCGACCCGCAGTCATCTCCCCACTCGACCCGCAGTCATCACCCCCGCAGGACCCCCCATCATCTCCCCACGCGCGACCCCCCATCATCTCCCCCGCGTGACCCCCCGTCATCTCCCCCACGTGACCCCCCGTCATCTCCCCCGCGTGACCCCCGTCATCTCCCCCACGCGACCCCCCGCTATCTCCCCCGCGTGACCCCCCGTCATCACCCCCACACGCGACCCCTCCATCTCCCCCACGCGCGACCCCCGTCATCTCCCCCACGCGTGACCCCCCCATCTCCCCCACGCGCGACCCCCGTCATCTCCCCCACGCGCGACCCCCGTCATCTCCCCCACGCGCGACCCCCGTCATCTCCCCCACGCGCGGCCCCCATCATCTCCCCCACGCGTGACCCCCGTCATCTCCCCCACGCGTGACCCCCGTCATCTCCCCCACGCACGATCCCCCAATCACCTCCACCACGCGCGACCCCCGTCATCTCCCCCACGCGCGACCCCCTCCCTCCCCTGCTTGACACCCCCTCACCCGTGTTACACCTCCTCCCTCCCCCGCGTGACCCCCTCTCCCTCTCTCCCCTGCGCAACCCCCTCCCTCTCTCCCTCAACGTGACCCCCTCCCTCTCTTCACCCCGCGGGACCCCCTCCCTCTCTCCCCTATGCAAACCCCTCCCTCTCTACCCCCGTGTGACCCCCTCCCTCTCTCCCCTGTGTGACCCTCCGTCTCCCCAACACGACACCCCCTGCATCTCCCCATGTGACCCCCTCCCGCAACCCCCCTCCTTCTCCTGCGTGACCTTTCCCCCGCGCAACCCCCCTCCCTTCCCCAGGCGACCCCCCTCCCTTCCCCAGGCGACCCGCCATCATCTCCCCCGCGTGACCCACCATCATCTCCCCCGTGCGACCCGCTGTCATCTCCCCCATGTGACCCGCCGTCATTTCCCCCGAGTGACCCGCCGTCATCTCCCCCACGCGCGACCCCCATCATCTCCCCCACGCGCGACCCCCCGTCATCTCCCCCACGCGCGACCCCCCGTCATCTCCCCCACGCGCGACCCCCCGTCATCTCCCCCACGCGCGACCCCCGTCATCTCCCCCACGCGCGACCCCCGTCATCTCACCCACGCGCGACCCCCGTCATCTCACCCACGCGCGACCCCCGTCATCTCCCCCACGCGCGACCCCCGTCATCTCACCCACGTGCGACCCCCCGTCATCTCCCCCGCGCGACCCCCATCATCTCCCCCGCGCGACCCCCATCATCTCCCCCGCGCAACCCCCGTCATCTCCCCCGCGCGACCCCCCGTCATCTCCCCCGCGCGACCCCCGTCATCTCCCCCGCCATCTCCGCGCGCGACCCCATCATCTCCCTGCGCGACCCCCGTCATCTCCCCCGCGCGACCCCCCGTCATCTCCCCTGCGTGACCCCCCGTCATCTCCCCTGCGTGACCCCCCGTCATCTCCCCTGCGTGACCCCCCGTCATCTCCCCCGCGCGACCCCCGTCATCTCCCCCGCGCGACCCCCTGTCATCTCCCCTGCGCGACCCCCTGTCATCTCCCCCGCGCGACCCCCCGTCATCTCCCCCGCGCGCGACCCCGTCATCTCCCCCGCGCGCGACCCCGTCATCTCCCCGCGCGCGACCCCGTCATCTCCCCCACACGCGACCCCCCGTCATCTCCCCCACACGCGACCCCCGTCATCTCCCCACGTGCGACCCCCCAGTCATCTCTCCCATGCATGACCCCCCGTCATCTCCCCCGCACGACCCCTCCCCTCATCTTTCCCACGCGACCCCTCCCCTCATCTTTCCCACGCGACCCATCTCCTCATCTTCCCACGCGACCCCTACCCTCATCTTTCCCACGCGACCCCTCCCCTCATCTTTCCCACGCGACCCCTCCCTCATCTTTCCCACGCGACCCCTCCCCTCATCTTTCCACGCGACCCCTCCCCTCCCCCGCGCGACCCCCATCATCTCCCCCGCGCGACCCCCGTCATCTCCCCCGCGCGACCCCGTCATCTCCCCCGCGCGACCCCCGTCATCTCCACCGCGCGACCCCCCGTCATCTCCCCCGCGCGACCCCCGTCATCTCCCCCGCGCGACCCCCGTCATCTCCCCCGCGCGACCCCCCGCCATCTCCCCCGCGCGACCCCCCGCCATCTCCCCCGCGCGACCCCCCGTCATCTCCCCCGCGCGACCCCGTGCGCGACCCCCCGTCATCTCCCCCGCATGACACCCCCTCCATCTCCCCCGAGTGACACCCCCTCCCTCGCTTGACACCCCCTCCCTCGTGTTGCAACCCCTTCCTCCCCCACGTGACCCCTTCTCCCTCTCTCCCCTGCATGACCCCCTCCCTTTCTCCCCCCGCACAACCCCCTCCCTCTCTCCCCCCACGGGACCCCTCCCTCTCTCCCCCCATGCAACCCCCTTCTTTCTCTCCCCCCTTGCGACCCCCTCCCTCTCTCCCCCTGTGCGACCCTCCATCTCCCCAACACGACACCCCCTCCATCTCCCCCGTGTGACCCCCTCCCGGGACCCCCTCCCTCCCCTGGGCTACCCCATTCCCTCGCAACCCCCCCTCCCTTCCCCAGGCAACCCCCTCCCCCGCGCGACACACCATCATCTCCCCCACGCGACCCGCCGTCATCTCCCCCGCGCGACCCGCCGTCATCTCCCCAAGCGAGACCCGCCGTCATCTCCCCCCGCGCGACCCACCATCATCTCCCCCGCACGACCCACCATCATCTCCCCCGCACGACCCACCGTCATCCCCCCCTGCGCGCGACCCGCTATCATCTCCCCTGCGCGCGACCCTCCGTCATCTCCCCGCGCGACCCGCCGTCATCTCCCCCGCGCGACCCGCCGTCATCTCCCCCACGTGACCCGCCGTCATCACCCCCGCGCGCGACCCGCCATTATCTCCCCTGCGCGCGACCCGCCATCATCTCCCCCGCGCGCGACCCGCCGTCATCTCCCCCACGCGCGACCCGCCGTCATCTCCACCTCGCACGACCCCCCTGCCATCTCCCCCACGTGTGACCCCCTGCCATCTCCCCCACGCACGACCCCCCATCATCGCCCCCACGCGCGACCCCCCATCATCTCCCCAGCGCGCAACCCCCCATCTCCCACGCGCGACCCCCCCATCTCCCCACGTGACCCCCTCATCTCCCCCGCGCAACCCCTCCCTCATCTCCCTCGCGCGACCCCCCGTTATCTCCCCCACGTGACCCCCCGTCATCTCCCCTGCACGACCTCCCCGTCATCTGCCCTGCACGACCTCCCCGTCATCTCCCCTGCACGACCTCCCCGTCATCTCCCCTGCACGACCTCCCCGTCATCTCCCCCGCACGACCCCCCATCATCTCCCCCGCACGACTCCCCCGTCACCTCCCCCGCACGACTCCCCCGTCATCTCCCCCGTGCGACCCCCCCACATCTCCCCCGCGAACCCCCTTATCTTCCCCCACGTGACCCCCCTTATCTCCCCCGCGCCCCCCTTATCTCCCCCGCGCGACCCTCCTTATCTCCCCCGTGCGACCCCCCTTTTCTCCCCCATGCAACCCCCCTTATCTCCCCCTCCCTCTCTCTCTCCCATGCGACCCCCTCCCTCTCACCCCCACATGACCCTCCTCTCTCGCATAATCCCCCCTTTCTCCCTCCTCCGCACGACCCCCCTCCCTCTTTCCTCCACGTGACCCCTCCTCTCTCTCTCCATGCGACCCCCCTCCCTCTCACCCCCTGCGGGACCCTCCCTCTTACCCCCACGTGACCCCCCTCCCACACCCTGGATGACCCCGTGCTCCCTCTCACCTCTGCGCAACCCCCGCTCCCTCTCACCCCCGCTACCCCTGCTCCCTCTCACCTCCACGACCCCTGCTCCCGCTCTCCCCTGCTACTCCCTCTCTCCCCCAGCAACTCCTCCCTCTCTCCCCCGTGACTCCCTCCTCCCCTGCGACTCCCCCTCCCTTTCTCCCCCTGCGACTCCCCCCTGCATGACCCACCTCCCCCAAGCGACCCCCCTTCCTCTCTCCCCCCACATGACCACCCCCTCCCTTTTACCCCCAGCGACCCCCGCCCATTCTCTCCCCTCTGCGTGACCCTCCCTTCTCTCCCCCCACGCAAACCTCTCCCTCCCCGCGTGACCCCCTCCCTCCTTCCCTTTCTCCCTCACGCAAGTGGAGTCAGTTCTTCCTGCTTTTTTTACGGTTGCTAGATCTGCCTTCTTTGTTTAAATCACCTGTTGTGC
This sequence comes from Calotriton arnoldi, assembly GCA_963921515.1. Classification (NCBI taxonomy): domain Eukaryota; kingdom Metazoa; phylum Chordata; class Amphibia; order Caudata; family Salamandridae; genus Calotriton; species Calotriton arnoldi. The sequence continues at coordinate 355,073 of CAWUFW010012294.1, forward strand.
TTAGGTTCCTTATAGGTTTGTAGCACTTGCTTTTACCAAAGCCGTTTGTGATGCCGCCGTAGGGCTTGCATCTAGTCCTTACCTTCCTCATGTGGACCGCCAATGCACAGTTGTCCACTATGTCTTTAAAACATTCAACATTGTCTTTGTAATTGCCTTTACATCAGTTTGGCATGAGAGTGAGCTTCAAGCACTCTCATTCCAACCACCTTATATGTCATTTTTTACTGGCAAACTGGTTTAAAGGTATGCAAACAGGTGTGCAGTTCCTGTGGAAGGAAAGTCGGGAGTGCCTGAAGGATCAAAATGGGGGATCTGATCCTTCAGGAGCAAGAGCCCTCACACACCCCAAGGGGTGTCATGCTTCATTATAGGGCTGCTCCTCGTTGGGCCGGCGCTGCAATGCCTAACGGGCCCTGCAGGGGGGATCTTTGCCAGAGTTCTCCTAAACTGCTGTAGTGAAGTATGAGGGTGGCGGTGAGGGTGCAGTGAATGAGTAGAGTGGTAAGATTAAAAATAACTCAAAGGGAATCTGAGTCAAGCTTTAATGTGTGAGACCCTGGGTTATATTTAAAAACAAATACAAGCTAGAGTGAATATTATGGTCCACATGAGCTTTAAGCACAAGTGTTGGTCAAGTGTTTGGTCAACATGTTTCTTGCCGGTAATATCAAAAATGATCAGGGCAATTGGTCAGGCCTGTGAAGTGTAAAACAACTAAACTACCCAGAGGGTGGGCGGTCAGAGGTACATATGTCATCTAGTGCCGTGCCCTTCCTAATGCAAAAGGGTATGTGCTGTACCTTAATGCAATCGATTAATCATCTGACTTAGAAGAAATGAGAAAGAAAGGGGGGACAACTATAAAACTCAAATGATGTTGTTTTACACTTGTGGACTTCAATACTTCATTTTAAATATTGTTTAAATATATCTAATATTATTATTTGTTTAATTCTATATTATTTGTGTGCGTATATATATATATCCAAAGAACTCCAACCTTGGCTCAGGCTTGCAAAACAGAGCAGGAACAGGAGCACGGACCACAAAGTAGGTGCAGATTTAAATATTTATTTCACTCCAGTAAAACCATTCAGCATGACGCGTTTCGACCTCAAAGGGCCTTGATCACATGATATATATATATATATATATATATATATATATATATATATTCCCACTAGATTTGCCCAGTTACGAGACCGCACTCCGCTGCAGGTAAGTTACAACCTTTAATTGTGACAGAAATCCAGCTTTTCATCCCCATGTGAGGTCCCTGGCCTTACGCGTTTCAAAGCATTTTCGCTTCTCTTCAGAGGCCCGTGTCAGCAGCCCAATTCAAAGCAGGTTACCACAACGTCCCCTGCGTGCTTTTTAATACCTTGGCTTCCGGTGTGCCTTCATGATGAAAAGGAATCATTTAACAGTGCACGCTGGGCCATGTAGTGGTTCCCATTCATTGTAAAACCCTCCAGTGGGTATGGTTGCTGCAACGTCATTTGGGACAAAGTTTACAGCCCTCCAGTGGGCTTCAGGATGAAACTCTGCATTCCTAATTCAATCGCCTGCTGCGCCCGTTCAAAAATGAAATTTTCCACTCTTAGGGGGGGAATAATTGATCTATTTAATGTCTATGTAAGAGGGACTAATGGGGGCAGATCTTCAACTATCATCTCAGCATTAGAAGAAAGTTTAGCCAGCTGCTCACCTCATTCTAGAGTTGTGGTGGCAGGAGACTTTAACTGCACCTTTGAGCCCCTGGTTACAGAGGACTTGTTAGGAGTCGAGGGCGATGATAACAAATGGGCCGTCCCCCCACTAAACCTACCTCCAGTTAAAAGATGGTCACAGCTGGTGCTCCAACTTAACGCCCTTACCATAGAGTTCGGTCTAAGGGCAGCCAATGGAAGAACACCATCGGATAGACAGGGTGCAAACACTTATAACAGAGTTAGCTGCCTGTCAGGTATTGATTATATTCTATTAGATGTAAGGCTCTGGGAAGATTTGGTAGATATGAGCATGGGCACCACCACAGACAGTGACCATAACCCCCTTTGTGCAATTTTGAAAGCTCTATGGGAAGCCTCTTACCATCCCGAGAGCACTTTGCCCTTAACCATCACTAGAGAGATTGTTCCCTCAAATTGCAATAGACACTTCCTAGCTCCCAATCCGAACATCAAGTTTAGCTTACCTTCAAGAGGGCCCTACTCGTGGTACAGATTGCAGGCGTAAGCGATTGCTTTTAGCTGCAGCAATCAAAGATAAGAACTGCCCCTTGATTAAAACTGCAAGGAAGAGTTATAGAGCAGCCTTGCGCCAAGAGAACATGGGAGGAATCCCGCTGGCAACAACTGAAGGAAGCAAGCACAGCCAAGGATACCAACTTATTTTGGACCCTAGTGATCTGGGGAGATAAGAGAGGCGCACGCCCACCTCCAAATTATATCACAGGCCAGGAATGGCACGACCACTTTCGGAAGCTTTACTCTGCACCTGAGGATACGTCACCTGCAGAGCCATGCGATTCCTATGGCCATCCCAAGGCTGACAGCGAGGTTTTTGATCTGGCCGAGATTGAGGCTGCGCTAGGGAAAATAGTGCCCGCCAAAGCAGCGGGACCAGACGGTCTGCCTGGTGATCTATTCCTCGCAGACACTCCAAACTGGGCACGCTACATTCTTCTCTTTGCCAACGCCATAGCTAGTGGTGCCCCAGTACCGGGGCTGAGGTGGTTCCGTTCTATAAAAAGGGTGTCAGAGAAGACCCCTCAAACTATAGACCAATCAGTCTGATAGATGCACTGCAGAAGGTCTTTGGCAGAGTTTTGTTGCAGAGAATACAATTATGGGCAGAAGATGAAGCCGGACTAGTACCGGAACGATTGATCAGGTCTTCAGGCTGCTTCTTATTTATTGGAAAGTAGTGGTAATAGGTAAGGGCAGTCTTTATCTCGCATTTATCGATTTAAAGATTTAAAGACTGCCTTTGATCTGGTTCCCAGGAGCAAGCTGTGGCATACACTTAGAGATTTGGGCATCCCCCCCCTCATCCTCAACCTGCTGGTTCGGCTCCATGAGGGTAACTACGCTCAAGTAAGATGGGGGGCACAAGGTCAGCTGACTGAGAGGATCCCTGTTAACAGGGGAGTCCGACAGGGTTGCGTCATGGCTCCCACCCTGTTCTCTCTATATATGAACGGGGTGGTTAAATTTTTGCAAGAAGATCCAGCAGATGCACCTACCCTGGCAGGCGACAAAGTACCAACCCTCTTGTTTGCTGACGATACCCTCCTGGTGTCTAAGACCCCAGCAGGGTTACAAAGACTACTCAACAGATTCCAACTCTTTTGTGACTCCAGGGGGCTGGTCATCAACACCTCTAAAACTAGGTTTATGTCATTTAGCCCCCAAAAATCGTTTAGAAGCAATATTTTGCTGGGTGGCACACTCCTAGAAAGAGTCGGCACCTTTGACTACCTTGGTGTCCGACTCTCCGACAAAATGTCATGGAGGCCCCACCTAGCAAAGATGCTCATGGGGCACAAACGAGTGGCCGGAAGATTAGGAAAAGAACACCGCCTCTCATATAGTTGGCCAGTTGCCCCGGCCCTCACGGTTTATGATGACAAAGCAATTAGCACAGCTCTTTATGGAGCTGAGCTATGGGGATTTGATAATGTTGACGACCTTTGTAGATCTGAACATAAGTTCCTTAGGGACCTGGTGATGCTGCCCGCAACATTCCACTCATACCCCTAATGCTCGATATGGGCAGGCGGTCGATTGGGGATATTGTAAGGCTGCGCCCATTGCTCTTCTGGGCTCGCATACGGCGGACCCCTGAGCTCTCCAAGTATGCTGAAGCCCTTACCGAGGTCATACAAATAGATGCTGGCCGTAAAATAGGATGGATTTCAAACATTAGAAAAACATTGTCAGCTTTGGGGCTTCAAGCTTACTGGGATAGGCAGGAATCACCAAGCAAAGAGGAGCTTAAACAGCTGTACTGGGATTGGGTGAACTGCCAGGAAGTCTGCAAACCTAATGTCGGCAGTTTGACAGCAGAATTTTATTTACATAAGCAGACTAAATGCCTAGAGCCTTATCTAGATATAATTCAGGTCCCGAGGGACAGAATGTTGTACATTCATTTTAGGTTCGGCACACTTCCTGTCTGCGTGACAACTGCAAAATGGCACTCCCCCAAACAGACATTTAAGGATTGTCCATGCTGCAGGGCCCCGATGGAAAGTGTTGCACATGTTTTGTTTGCATGTTCGGCATACAACGCTCCGAGGTCTAAGTGGCTAAAACCAATATGCCGACAACTGGGCACACAGGACCATCGGGTCGCCCTGCGCATTCTTAGGTCCGACTCCAGACCCCTCTTTGCGTGTGGTGTGGCTAAATTCCTCAGCCACGCTTGGCTAATCAGACAAAAGACCTTGCCAAGAGTGGCCTAATATTGCACCAACTTAAGCCAAGCTGACATTTTTGTAGTGTTTGAAGGCCGTTTAGCTGTTCACCGAGTTCACAGTTTACGCACATGCACTTTATATCTGATTTTCCCTGTTGTTATTCTAATGAGGGCCTAATCAACTTTTATAAGGTGTGTCTGGGGGTTTCACATTGGGCCTATAACACCCCAGGGGGGATTGTTATGCTGCTACTCCTCCGTTATTTTTATCGTAACTTACTTTCTTATTGATGAACTGTACAATAGCTCTTATTATGTAGTCTTCGGCAACCGCATCTGCTATGGGGGTGCAATAGTGTATTTTTATGGATTGCCTGTGTATATCACTTTTATCATGTCGCTGTACTATATGTTTAATCTGTATTTCTTTTTATCATAAAAATGCTTTTTTACAGCTTTTATGACACTTGTTGTCGAAATAAAGCATATACATACATATATATATATATATATATATATATATATATATATATATATATATATTATCTACTGGCGGTCGCCAGTAGATAGTTATAGTTACAACCTATTATCCATAGGAAATCCGCGACATTCTATTTGAAATAACTCTCTTGCCGGTTGACGTATCTTCGCAAAATTTTCAAACTTTGTGGGGCGCTCCGGTCCGCTCCTACCCTGAAAGTCTCGGGGGATTCATCAAGCGGGGGCCGAGAAAAAGGGGGTCCCAAAACGCGTTTTCCCCATGCAATTTTCCATAGGAAACTTTAGACACGGCTACAGCCCGAACTGCTGAACGGAATTACACCAAATTTGGCAAAGAGGTAGTTCTTGGTTCAGAAAGAACCCTTTTTGTTAAATGGTGTAAATCCGTTCAGTAGTTGCTGAGAAAATCAAAAGTAAAAAGATAGTGATATCTATGGCCGAGTAGGGTCCGCGTACCCTCCCGATCACGAGCTGCATGTTAATTGGCTGTCAGCTGGCTGTCAACATTCCGATTCAGGAAATGTTGGCAGCCATTTTGTCCCTCGGTAGAACCGAGGGACAGAAACAAGTGCGCAAAGCGCACAAAGGGAGCAGGGTAGAAACACCCTGACCCCTAGGTTTGCTCAGGGGTCCCACAAGGACCCCTGGGCAAAAAAAAAAATTTTTTTTTTAAATCGGCAGGATGCGCTCAGGGTGCGCGAATCCTGCAGAAAAAAAAAAATCGAAGCGCGGTCTCTTGCGCTTCGATTGTATTTTGCCCCCGGGTGGCCCAAGTCCCGGGGGCATGGTGAGGGGTTAATTTTATGTGTGGGGGGCCTCAAAGGGCCCCCAAGCCCCGGGGACCGCCACCCCCGGGGCTTTATTGCAAAAATAGTGCGGGAGGGCTCTTCTGCCCTCCCGCAGCCCCGGGACCGGCACCCCCGGGGCTTCTTTTTTAATTTGAATAAGGTGTGGGGGGGCTCCAGCCCCCACACGCCCGAGGACCACCACCTCCCCGGGGCACTTATAAAATAAATGTGGGGGTCCATTACGGACCCCCAGAGCCCCGGGGACCACCACCTCCCCGGGGCTGTGCAATTTAAGGGAGGGGGCCGCGCGGCCCCCCTCCTGGAGCCCTTGATGGCCCTGGGGACCGCCACCCCCAGGGCCGGCTCCTGCAGTGTCCCGGGTGCCTACCCCCGGGACACTGTAGTTTGCTATGGCAGGACGGGAGCCTCGCGGCTCCCGTCCTGCCATAGCAAACTGCTTTGGATATTGGAAGAGAGGCAGGAAACCTGCTCTCTCTTCCAATATCCAAAGCACATTGCTTTCCACATGGGGAGCAGCATGTTAGCTGCTCCCCATGTGTAAAGCAATGCCGGCTCCCGTAGGACACGGGGAGCCGGCGGGACTGTGGGGGGTTTGGGGACCCCCCAAGTCCCCAACGAGAGGCCAGCCCCGGGGGATGGGGTCCCCGGGGCAAGTAGTGGCCCGGGAGGGGGCCACGCGGCCCTCCTCCCCAAAAAATTAAAAAAATTTAAAAAAACGGAAAGGCCGGCCCCTGGGGATGGGGTCCCCGGGGCCATAAATGGCCTGAGGAGGGGGGCCACGCAGCCCCCCTCCAAAGAAAAAAAAAAAAAACGAGGCCATGCCCCGGGGGATGGGGTCCCCGGGGCCAATACAGGCCCAGGGAAGGGGGGCCACGCGGCCCCCTTCCCGTTTTTTTTTAAATATTTAATTAAAAAAAAGGGGTAAGGCCCTGGGGGATGGGGTCCCCAGGGCATAAAAACTGGAAAAAGGAAGGGGGGCCACAGAGCCCCCTTCAGGGGACAAAAAAAATGTAAAAAAAACGATCGGGCCCGCAGGCCCCGCCCCTTCCTTCACCACTCTGCAAACGCGCCCCTGGCGCGTTTGCAGATGGGGAAGTAATTCCCGTTCAATACTGGGGGTCCCTGAGGCCAACTAGCCCACCAGGAACCTCCAGTATGCGCCAGGGGCTGCCTTGCATAGAGGTGTACAGAGGCCACGCCCCTTTTTACACCTCTCTGCAACGCAGCTCTGTGGCGCTTAATGGAGGTAGCTGGTGGGCTAGTTGCACCCCAGGGACCCTCAGGATATAAGGGGACTTAATCCCCCGACTTAAAATGCGCCACGGGGCGCGTTTGCACAGTGGTGAAGGGAGGGGGCGGGGCTTCAGGTGACATGTGTGCAAACAGGCCCCGTGGCGCGTTTTAAGATGGGGAATTAAATCCCCTTCAATCCTGAGGGTCTCTGGGGGCCAACTAGCCCAACAGGTACATCCAGAAAGCGCCACAGAGCTGCGTTGCAGAGAGGTGTAAAGGGGTGTGGCCTCTCTACACGTCTCTGCAACGCAGCCCCTGGCGCATACTGGAGGTTCCTGGTGGGCTAGTTGGCCCGTAGGGACCCACATGATTCAAGGGGACTTAATCCCCCAACTTAAAACGCGCCACGGGGCGCGTTTGCACAGATGTCACCTCAGGCCCCGCCCCTCCCTTCACCATTGTGCAAATATTCTTCTAAAATCATCCGAAATACGAATTCCGATTTACTCACCTGTTATCAGGAGAGACCTCAGTGCTGCATCTTTCAGCCCAGTACTAATCCTGAAAAGTAATTTTAACCGTACTTACCAGTAACTTGAATTTCCTTCCATAGGATATCATTGCCTGCTTTTTGCTGAAAAAGTTTCTAAGTGTTGATTTTTGAAACATACAAATATTCCTCTAAAATCAGCCGAAATACGAATTCCGATTTACTCACCTGTTATCAGGAGAGACCTCAGTGCTGCATCTTTCAGCCCAGTACTAATCCTGAAAAGTAATTTTAACCGTACTAACCAGTAACTTGAATTTCCTTCCATAGGATATCATTGCCTGCTTTTTGCTGAAAAAGTTTCTAAGTGTTGATTTTTGAAACATACAAATATTCCTCTAAAATCAGCCGAAATCCGAATTCTGATTTACTCACCTGTTATCAGGAGAGACCTCAGTGCTGCATCTTTCAGCCCAGTACTGGTCCTGAAAAGTAATTTTAACCGTACTTACCAGTAACTTGAATTTCCTTCCATAGGCTAACATTGACTGGTTTCACTTGGAAATTCTTCTAAGTGTGGAGTTTTGGAACTTTAAATTATTCTTCTAAAATCAGCCGAAATACGAATTCCGATTTACTCACCTGTTATCAGGAGAGAACCCAGTGCTGCATCTTTTAGCCCAGCACTGACCCTGAAAAGTAATTTTAACCGTACTTACCAGTAACTTATCTTTTCTTCCATAGGAATCCATTGTCTGGTTTTCAGCAGAAAAGTTTCAAAGTGTCGATTTTCACAAACTACAAATATTCCTTAAAAATCGCCTGTATGACTTAAACGCATTTTTTCAACTGTTTACAGGAGATGCACCAGTGCTGGATCCAGGATCCAACACTGAGTAAGAAAAAGTAACGATAACAGTTTTTACCTGCTAAGTGAATTTCCTTCCATAGGATAACATTGGTGATTCTATGAGGAAAAGTTTCTAAGTGTCAACTTTTAAAATACAATAATATTCCTTAAAAATCACGACTGTAACCAAAACGCTTTTACTCAACTGTTTACAGGAGATGTCCCAGGACTGAATCTAGGATCCAGTCCTGTGGTTAGAAAAGTAATCCATAAAGTAACTAATTGCATTTAACTAGAAATTCACATTGAGCTGAATGTTGCATTGTGTTTGAAAATGTGTTGCCCATTGCAACAACTGTAACTACTGTACTTAAAAGTCTATTGCCTATGTGCTAAGTATTTAAACTAAAGTAATTCATTCTGAGAAAGTATTTTTTGTAATGTAATGTATAATGTAATTACAATGTAATTTAAAAAATAAAATATGTAAAAGAAATTGTTTCTAAAAATGTAGTAAATCAGTATGAAAAAAATTAATATAAAAATTAATACATTTAAAAAATGTCATTTAAAAAACCTTTGAAATTCACTGAAAAAACCGTAGGTTTCAGGCACGTTATAGTTACAAATTAGCATTTAAAAAACCTTTGAAATTCACTGAAAAAACCATAGGTTTCAGATATGTTATAGTTAGAAATTAGCATTTAAAAAACCTTTGAAATTCACTGAAAAAACCATAGGTTTTAGGGACAGTTATAGTTAGTTGGACATTTCACTCGTACAAAACCCGTGAAATTCCCCCGTTGTAGTTAGTTCAGCTAACTATAACTCGCGCCCCCGCAATGCACTGCTGATGACGTCACATATTACATCACTCATGACATGGTCAGTGACATCACTGATGACATCACTGATGACATCTCAAATGACATCACTGATGACATCATCCACGTGATAATCTGATGCAGCTCCTCACACCCTAATATAACCTTTGATACACCCAATCTAAATTACAGACTGCCATTCGCAAAACTATAGACACTCCAACACCAATAACTACATACCCACTCACTGATTCTTAGGTCTACACACACACATCCACTCACTCACCCGTACAGTCACTCATACTTATGGTCACTCAGTACAGGACTATCATATGCACTCTTACTCCTATATAGACACTCAAACACCGCCACTCATCCATAGAGGTACTCACACACCTAGTCAGTCATGCAAATAATTAAACACACTGCCATTTACTCACCTATACAGTTATACACACACCAGCTCACTTAATCATACAAATACTAGCACATTGTTACGCTCTTATACAATCACTGATACAAGCACACACTCATCCATACAGCCACTATCACAATCACTCACTCTCGCTTATAGCTATTTATATACTCCAACACACATATATACTGCCTTTCACATATGTAGTTACTCACACATGTACCACTGGGACATACATTCACTCACTAACACACTCTTACACACACTTACCCACCCATACAGTCTATCACAGATGCACTCTTGAAACCATCCACCCAGTGAATCACCCACTCACACATCTATGCACAGAGTCGCACACACCCCACCCACACAAACACTCAGGCACCCATACAGATACTCAGACAACCAATCAATAACTCATATAGACACTCATGTAGCTATTCACAAACCCATGCAGCCACTTACACAGCAACAGACAGACGGATACAGACATTCACCCAGTTTAGTCACTAACCCATGCATTCAGTAAGATACGTTAAATCACTCACTTATAGAGTCAGTCACGCACCTACTAAATCATCCATACAGACACTTACACACCCACTCATTCTTCAATACGTCTTTTCCTATATATATTAAAAATATTTAAACTTTACAGAAACACACAGTCACTGGATGATGTCATCAGTGAATATATATATATATATATATTATCTACTGGCGGTCGCCAGTAGATAGTTATAGTTAGGACCTATTTTCCATAGGAAATCCGCGACATTCTATTTGAAATAACTCTTGCGTCGGTTGACGAATCTTCGCGAAATTTTCAAACTTTATGGCCCGCTCCGGTCCGCTCCTACCCTGAAAGTCTCAGGGTGATTCGTCAAGCGGGGGCTGAGAAAAAAGGGGGGTCCCAAAACGTGTTTTCCCCATTCATTTTCCCGTAGGAAACTTTAGACACGGCTACAGCCCGAACTGCTGAACGGAATTACACCAAATTTGGCAAAGAGGTAGTTCTTGGTTCAGAAAGAACCCTTTTTGTTAAATGGTGTAAATCCGTTCAGTAGTTGCGGAGAAATTAAAAAATAAGAGTCAAAAAATCAATTTCCCATAGGAAACTTTATGCAAGGCTACAGCCCGAACTGCTGAACGGAATTACACCAAATTTGGCAAAGAGGTAGTTCTTGGTTCAAAAAGAACCCTTTTGTTAAATGGTGTAAATCCGTTCAGTAGTTGCTGAGAAAATCAAAAGTAAAAACACATATATATCTGGGCGGAGCCTAACCACACATGTCATCGTGAGATCTGATTGGCTGTCAGCACTTCATCCTGGAATTGCTGGCAGCCATCTTGGGACCAATATAAATTATAGTACCCCTTTGAAATGCATTGTAGTGAATCGAAGATTTTGAGGGTTACCAAAAGGAGAACTATAAAGGGTGATAACAGACTTTAGTTACATTAGAATTCATTTGTTGATGGTACCATACTAATTTCAGGAATTGTGGTGTGTTCTAAGGTGATTTTACCCTGTGAAAAACCTTCTGCTGGGATATCATGAATCATGTTTGAGAGAAAACTATTTTCACAAGCTTGTCCCATACAGTTTGGGAAGGTGCCCCAGAAGCTAAAATGAGAGCATATTTTCTGGAAATTCACATTATCTTTCTTAGTCATGTGAGAATGAAGTCTGACATTCTCAGGAAAACATGTACATCCAACAAGGGCAGAGACTGTCAGTTGATTCCTTTGTGTTCTACTGCAGCTTCCCAGAGTGTTCTAAAGAACAACTAGAGTGCTAACAGCCTTACTTATGACAAAAGTATGGCACACCTGAAGCCATCTTGATTGGAATAAACTGGTAACACTTAAAACATTTAATTTAAAAAGGAACAAAATGATGGGGTTCATCTTGTCATAGAAATTATGGTTAGTGCTCTGGAAAGAAAAATTAGGACATGTTTCAAGTGTGATCTCAAATATCTTCCTGTTATATTTCAACAGGAGCAGCCTGTCAGTTGATGCCTTTGTGTTCTACTGCAGCTTCCCAGAGTGTTCTAAAGAACAACTAGAGCGCTAACAGTCTTACTTATGACAAAAGTATGGCACACCTGAAGCCATCTTGATTGGAATAAACTGGTAACACTTAAAACATTTAATTTAAAAAGGAACAAAATGAGGGGGTTCATTTTGCCATAGAAATTATGGTTAGTGCTGTAGAAAGAAAAATTAGGACATGTTTTAATTGAGATCTCAAATATCTTCCTGTTATATTTCAACAGGAGCAGCCTGTCAGTTGATGCCTTTGTGTTCTACTGCAGCTTCCCAGAGTGTTCTAAAGAACAACTAGAGTGCTAACAGCCTTACTTATGACAAAAGTATGGCACACCCGAAGCCATCTTGATTGGAATAAACTGGTAACACTTAAAACATTTAATTTAAAAAGGAACAAAATGAGGGGGTTCATTTTGCCATAGAAATTATGGTTAGTGCTGCAAAAAGAAAATTTAGTGCATGTTTTAAGTGAGATCTCAAATCCTCTTCTATTTCATTAGAAAATTCTGACATGCAGACTGAAACAATCACTTTCAATACCAGCAGTAGACTTCCAGTTAACTCCTTGGTGAGCAGTAGCTTTACTACAGTGATCTAATGAACAACTAGAGTAATAACATTCTGAATTTATGGCAAATGTGTGACACATCTGAATGCCTTCTTGATGGAATCAAAGTAAAAAACTGAAAGCATTTCCTACTGAGGAGACTGCAGTAAATGAGGAAATTAGGAAACTTCATAACAAAGAAGTCTTCCAAGATGGCCACCAGTGAAAAAAGAGCCCAAATGTAGCACAAATATTACCCAGATGTAGCCCACATATAGCCCAATGACAAAAGTGTGCAAAACACTTTTTATTTTTAGTTTTTTTGCAGTTTTATGTAGTGCAGACTGGTCAGGTATTGGAGCGTTGCATCTTAAAACATGACCCCCTACACTACAAAAACACCACTGCACTACCCTAAACCCTAAAACACTACCCCAGCACGACCCCCTACACTACACAAGCACCACTGCACTATCCTAAACCCTAAAACACTACCCCCAGCATGACCCCCTACACTACACAAACACCACTGCACTACCTTAAACCCTAAAACACTACCCCAACACCACTGCACTAACCTAAATCCTAAAACACTACCCCCAGCATGACCCCCTACACTACCCAAACACCACTGCACTACCCTAAACCCTAAAACACTACCCCCAGCACGACCCCCTACACTACACAAGCACCACTGCACTACCCTAAACCCTAAAACACTACCCCCAGCACGACCCCCTACACTACACAAACACCACTGCACTACCTTAAACCCTAAAACACTACCCCAGCACGACCCCCTACACTACCCAAACACCACTGCACTAACCTAAATCCTAAAACACTACTCCCAGCACGACTCCCTACACTACCCAAACACCACTGCACTACCCTAAACCCTAAAACACTACCCCCAGCACGACCCCCTACACTACACAAGCACCACTGCACTACCCTAAACCCTAAAACACTACCCCCAGCACGACCCCCTACACTGCCCGAACACCACTGCACTGCCCTAAACCCTGAAACACCAGCCCCTGCACGACCCCCTACACTGCCCGACCACCACTGCACTGCCCTAAACCCTGAAACACATACCCTAGCACGACCCCCTACACTGCCCGAACACCACTGCCCTAAACCCTGAAACACCACCCCCAGCACGACCCCCTACACTGCCCGAACACCACTGCACTGCCCTAAACCCTGAAACACCACCCCCAGCATGACCCCTACACTGCCCGAACACCACTGCACTGCCCTAAACCCTGAAACACCACCCCCTGCACGACCCCCTACACTGCCCGAACACTACTGCACTGCCCTAAACCCTGAAACACCATCCCCAGCACGACCCCCTACACTGCACGAACACCACTGCACTGCCCTAAACCCCCCCAGCAAGACCCCCTACACTGCCCGAACACCACTGCACTGCCCTAAACCCTGAAACACCACCCCCAGCAAGACCCCCTACACTGCCCGAACACCACTGCCCTAAACCCTGAAACACCACCCCCAGCAAGACCCCCTACACTGCCCGAACACCACTGCTCTGCCCTAAACCCTGAAACACCAGCCCCAGCACGACCCCTACACTGCCCGAACACCACTGCACTGCCCTAAACCCTGAAACACCACCCCCTGCACGACCCCCTACACTGCCCGAACACCACTGCACTGCCCTAAACCCTGAAACACCACCCCCAGCACGACCCCCTACACTGCCCTAACACCACTGCACTGCCCTAAACCCTGAAACACCACCCCCAGCACGACCCCCTACACTGCCCGAACACCACTGCACTACCCTGAAACACCACCCCCAGCACGACCCCTACACTGCCCGAACACCACTGCACTGCCCTAAACCCTGAAACACCAGCCCCAGCACGACCGCCTACACTGCCCGAAAACCACTGCACTGCCCTAAACCCTGAAACACCAGCCCCAGCACGACCCCCTACACTGCCCGAACACCACTGCACTACCCTAAACCTTCAAACACCAGCCCCATTACGACCCCCTACACTGCCCGAACACCACTGCACTGCCCTAAACCCTGAAACACCAGCCCCAGCAAGACCCCCTACACTGCCCGAACATCACTGCACTGCCCTAAATCCTGAAACACCACCCCCAGCAACACCCCTACACTGCCCGAACACCACTGCACTAAAGCCTGAAACACCACCCCCAGCAAGACCACCTACACTGGCCGAACACCACTGCACTGCCCTAAACCCTGAAACACCACCCCCTGCACGACCCCCTACGCTGCCCAAACACCACTGCACTGCCCTAAACCCTGAAACACCACCCCTGCACGACCCCCTACACTGCCCGAACACCACTGCACTGCCCTAAACCCTGAAACACCACCCCTCAGCACAACACCCTACACTGCCCGAACACCACTGCACTGCCCTAAACCCTGAAACACCACCCCCAGCACGACCCCCTACACTGCCCGAACACCACTGCACTGCCCTAAACCCTGAAACACCACCCCCTGCACGACCTCCTACACTGCCGGAACACCACTGCACTGCCCTAAACCCTGAAACACCACCCCCAGCACGACCCCCTACACTGCCCGAACACCACTGCACTGCCCTAAACCCTGAAACATCAACCCCAGCAAGACCCCCTACACTGCCTGAACACCACTGCCCTAAACCCTGAAACACCACCCCCTCCACTGCACGAACACCACTGCACTGCCCTAAACCCTGAAACACCACCTCCAGCAAAACCCCTACACTGCCTGAACACCATTGTTCTGCCCTAAATCCTGAAACACTAGCCCCAGCATGACCCCCTACACTGCCCAAACACCACTGCACTGCCCTAAACCCTGAAACACCAACCCCAGCACGACCCCCTTCACTGCCCGAACACCACTGCACTGCCCTAAACCCTGAAACACCAGCCCCAGCAAGACCCCCTACACTGCCCGAACACCACTGCACTGCCCTAGACTCTGAAACACCAGCCCCAGCAAGACCCCTACACTGCCCGAACACCACTGCACTGCCCTAAACCCTGAAATACCAGCCCCAGCATGACCCCCTACACTGCCCGAACACCACTGCACTGCCCTAAACCCTGAAACACCAGCCCCAGCACGACCACCTACACTGCCCGAACACCACTGCACTGCCCTATACCCTGAAACACCAGCCCCAGCACAACCCCCTACACTGCCCGAACACCACTGCACTGCCCTAAACCCTGAAACACCAGCCCCAGCACGACCCCCTACACTGCCCGAACACCACTGTACTGCCCTAAACCCTGAAACACCAGCACGACCCCCTACACTGCCCGAACACCACTGCACTGCCCTAAACCCTGAAACACCACCCCCTGCATGACCCCCTACACTGCCCGAACACCACTGCACTGCCCTAAACCCTGAAACACCCCCCCCTGCAGCACCCCCTACACTGCCCGAACACCACTGCACTGCCCTAAACCCTGAAACACCACCCCTGCACCACCCCCTACACTGCCCGAACACCACTGCACTGCCCTAAACCCTGAAACACCACCCCCAGCACGACCCCCTTTACTGCTCGAACACCACTGCACTGCCCCAAACCCTGAAACACCACCCCCAGCACGACCCCCTACACTGCCCGAACACCACTGCCCTAAACCCTGAAACACCACCCCTGCACAACCCCCTACACTGCCCGAACACCACTGCACTGCCCTAAACCCTGAAACACAACCCCCTACACTGCCCGAACACCACTGCACTGCCCTAAACTCTGAAACACCACCCCCAGCACGACCCCCTACACTGCCCGAACACCACTGCACTGCCCTAAACCCTAAAACACCACCCCCAGCATTACCCCCTACACTGCCCAAACACCACTGCACTGCCCTAAACCCTAGAACACTACCCCCAGCACGACCCCCTACACTACCCGAACACCAATGCACTACCCTAAACCCTAAAATACTACCCCCAGCCCAACCCCCTACACTACCCGAACACGACTGCACTGCCCTAAACCCTCAAACACTACCCCAGCACGACCCCATACACTACCCGAACACCACTGCACTGCCCTAAACCCTAAAACACTCCCCCCAGCACGACCCCCTACACTACCCGAACACCACTGCACTGCCCTAAACCCTAAAACACTCCCCCCAGCACGACCCCCTACACTACCCAAACACCACTGCACTGCCCTAAACCCTAAAACACTACCCCCCGCATGACCCCCTACACTACCCAAACACCAATGAACTACCCTAATCCCTAAAACACTACCCCCCGCATGACCCCCTACACTACCCTAAACCCTAAAACACTACCCCCGTACGACTCCCTACACTACCCAAAGACCACGTCACTACCCTAAACCCTAAAACACGACCTCCTACACTACACAAACACCACTGCACTACCCTAAACCCTAAAACACTACCCCCTACACTACACAAACACCACTGCTCTACACTAAACCCTAAAACACTACCCCCAGCAGTACCCCTACACTACCCAAACACCACTGCACTACCCTAAATCACTACCCCCAGCACGACCCCCTACACTACCCAAACACCACTGCACTGCACTACCCTAAACCCTAAAACACTACCCCCAGCACGACCCCATACACTACCCAAACACCACTGCACTACCTTAAACCCTAAAACACTCCCCCAGCACGACTCCCTACACTACCCAAACACCACTGCACTACCCTAAACCCTAAATCTACCCCCAGCATGACCCCCTACACTACACAAACACCACTGCACTACCCTAAACCCTAAAACACTACCCCCAGCACGACCCTCTTCACTACCTAAACACAACTGCACAATTTGTTACAGGCGTTGCAACGCAGGCCTGTGGTGCTTACTGGAAGTACCTAGTGGGCTAGTTGGGCCCCAGGGACCCTCAGGATTCAAGGGGACTTAATCCCGCAACTTAAAACGCGCCCTGTAGCGCGTTTTAAGAGGTAGTTTTAATCCCCCTGCCCTATTATGTACTAGGGACTTGCAGAGGAGGTCATGCTAATCACAGGGGTACCCCAACGCATAGTGTTCCCTAGTGTATGTAGGTGTTTTCACTGTATTCTAAGTGTCTTTTAGCATAGCACTGGCTCTGGTTAGTCAGAGTCAGTTACCACCAGTACCCGTCTGAAAAAGTTGTGGGCACAGGATGATTTTGCAACAAGGCCTCTTTCTGCTCCTCTGTTGGTTCTTTCTGCACATCTTTTGCTTCTTTCTGTGCGTTTTTTCTTCTTTCTTCACATGTCCTACCTCTGTAGGCATAGTTAGAAACTAGCATTTAAAAAAACCTTTGAAATTCACTTAAAAAATCATAGCTTTCAGGCACGTTATAGTTAGAAATTAGCATTTAAAAAACCTTTGAAATTCACTGAAAAAACCATAGGTTTCAGACACGTTATAGTTAGAAATTAGCATTTAAAAAACCTTTGAAATTCACTGAAAAAACCATAGGTTTTAGGGACAGTTATAGTTAGTTGGACATTTCACTCGTACAAAACCATAGAAATTCCCCCGTTATAGTTAATTCAGCTAACTATAACTCGCGCCCCGCAATGCACTGCTGATGACGTCACATATTACATCACTCATGACATGGTCAGTGACATCACTGATGACATCTCAAATGACATCACTGATGACATCATCCATGTGATAATTTCATGCATCTTCTCACACCCTAATATAACTTTTGATACACCCACTCTAAATTACAGACTGCCATTCTCAAAACCATAGACACTCCAACACCAAAAACTACATACCCACTCACTGATTCTTAGGTCTACACACACATCCACTCACTCACCCGTACAGTCACTCATACTTAGTCACTCAGTACAGGACTATCATATGCACTCATACACCTATATAAACACTCACACACCGCCACTCATCCATAGAGGTACTCACACACCTAGTCAGTCATGCAAAAAACTTAATCACACACCCATTTACTCACCTATACAGTTATACACACACCAGCTCACTTACTCATACAAATACTAGCACATTCTTACGCTCTTATACAATCACTGATACAAGTACACACTCATCCATACAGCCACTCTCACAATCACACACTCTCACTTATAGCCATTTATATACTCCAACACACATATATACTGCCTTTCACATATGTAGTTACTCACACATGTACCACTGAGATATACATTCAATCACTAACACACCCATACACACACTCACCCACCCATACAGTCCATCACAGATGCACTCTTGAAACCATGCACCCAGTGAATCACCAACTCACACATCTATGCACAGAGTCACACACACCCCACCCACACAAACACTCAGGCACCCATACAGATACTCAGACAATCAATCAATAACCCATGTAGACACTCATGTAGCTATTCAGAAAGCCATGCAGCCGCTTACAAACCAACAGACAGACGGATACAGACATTCACACAGTTTAGTCACTAACCCATGCATTCAGTAAGATACATTTAATCACTCACTTGTAGAGTCAGTCACTCACGTACTAAATCATCCATTCAGACACTTATACACCCACTCATTCTTCAATACGCCTTTCCCTATATATATTAAACATATTTAAACTTTACAGAAACACACAGTCACTGGATGATGTCATCAGTGATGTCATCAGTGATGTCATTTGAGATGTCATCAGTGATGTCATCAGTGATGTCACTGACCATGTCATGAGTGATGTAATATGTGACGTCATCAGCAGTGCATTGCGGGGCGCGAGTTATAGTTAGCTGAACTAACTATAACGGGGGAATTTCTATGGTTTTGTACGAGTGAAATGTCCAACTAACTATAACTGTCCCTAAAACCTATGGTTGTTTCAGTGAATATATAGAAATATATATATAGTTATGTCCGTTTTTGTTTTTTATATTTAATTGATTTGGTAATTTAATTTTTTGCAATGGATTTATATTTTTTCTGTTTCATATATTTATATATATGCTTTAAAAAAAATTACATAAAAAATAATGTAATATATTAATACATGTTATATTATATGTACATATAAACATACATACACATAATTCTATGTGTGCATGTTTAAGTATATATTTATATATAGTATTAAATATTACTTACATTTATTTAATTTACATGATATTAATATTCTATATTAAAATATGTAAGATTTACTAGTTTAAAACTATATAAATATATATATACTTATATATAAAACAATATTTTTGTGTGTTTTTAACAATATTAATCTAAAACGATATTTTATTTCAATGTTTGTACTTACTGTTATAAATATAGGTAAAGGATATTCCTATATCTTCATATTGTTGTGATTGATATTATGTCAGTGATCCAATCTTCTGTGTGTTAGCTAAGAAGCTTTTACCTGAAGGATTAACAGCTAAACCAAGGCTGCTACTACTGTGTTGGCACACACACAGAGTGCCTATCCTGGATATCTGTCTGGCTGCTACTTGGGCATCAGTGCACATGTTCACAAACCCCAATAGCCTTGATAGTCAGGTCTGTCAGGATTGGCTTTTTGCTTGTTCGGTCCTGTAGGACGTTTTAGTCTGAGCTGTTCCACAGACCCACCACATGAGGAGGTACTGCTTTGATATCTGTTGGAAATGGCCCTTTCTGCGGGGTCACCCCCAAACATTTTGCATTCCTCCTCCCATTTTTGCTGGATTTTGTTTGGCTTTGGGACTCAGGGCACTTTACCACTGCTAGCCAGTGCCAAAGTGCATGTGCTGTCTGCTTAAAACATGGTAACACTGGCTTATCTATAATTGGCATATTTAATTTACTTATAAGCCCTTAGTAAAGTGCACTACATGTAGCCAGGGCCTGTGAATTACATGCTGCTAGTGGGCCTGCAATATTTTGTATACAAAAAAGTATCCAGTAGCTCTGATTCTCAAAATTACTCAAATAACGAGCCAATGTAATGAATTCACAAGCTCGTGTGATTTATTCCTCTTTTCTTAAACTTTTTTCAGAAAAGTTAGATTCATTCATATCATGTCATTATCAAGGATAACAAAAGATAATGAGACAATTATGGTTACATAGACATTTCACAAATATACAAGTGTACATAAGACATCAACATATAATACACATTACATGAATCGTGAACAGTTGATTAAACAATAGATCACTCAACATAAGGCACCAGTCCTTAACTAGAGGATGATAATTGCACTTGGGCGGAGAAAAGGATCAAACTATGTAAACACTAGATGTGTATTATCTCCTGCCTGTGTGCACAGCTCTGGGGCCTCTAATTTTGAGTGTTGTCAATAAGGGAGGGAAATTAATTAAAAGCTTTCTCCCTGAGCACTTAGAGGATGCCTTATCCCTGATGCCGCGGTCAACACGTTTCCAACCCCGTCACCATTAAGGGGTTTTCATCAGGACCTGGACGTGGTGGTGTCTGTTGAAAAATAATAAGAAAAACGGGGTGTGTGTTACTAACACCTGACAATCGAATTGTGAAATGTAAATTTACCACTGCTACGCCTGACATTCTGTTAAGTGTACCTCTTTTCTGTAATCCTCCTTAGTGGTTGAAGATTTGATAAAGAGTGGCGTGATTGTGTCCTGTTGGGGAAAATGAGGGATGATATTGTTTTTCCGGCACATTATTGTGTGTGAAACGTATTCTTTCCCAAAGGGTGAATGAGAAACAATTCAGTCTCACATACAGTAAAAAAAAGCTTAGCCTTCCTTGATGTAGAAGTAAAAGTATCACCAACGGGACTCATTACGACTCTTCACACCAAACCAACAGATAAGAACAATGCTTTACACTACACAAGCCATCATCCCAAAAATTTGAAAGATAACCTGCCATGTGGCCAGTTTTTACGTATTAGACGTAATTGTACAAGAAGAGAAGATTACGAGCTCCATGCGGAAGTTCTAGTTGAAAAATTGAAAGAGAGAGGCTACCCGAAAAAACTTTTAAAACATTCGATGAAGCGAGCGTAGTACACACCCCGAGAACACTTACTTGTCAAGAAACAAAAAACACCAATGGACCGTTTGGTGTGTGTGACCACATTCGGACCTTACACCAATTCCTTCAAAAAGATCATCAAGAGCAACTGGCACCTAATAGAAGGTTCCATAAGGAATATAGGTCCACCATTATTTGCCCTTAAAAAGAACCGGAGCATTGGCCAACAGATAGTTCGTGCAACAGAACTGGAGACTAGACGTGTTGATACACTTCGCTCCATGTTGAATTTGAACCCAGTATAAAGACACCACAATGTGGCAACTGCTCGGTTTGCAGCACGACCATTGAAGGCACCACTTTCAATGATGGTCAGATCAATTGGCAACACAATGAATTAACTAATTGCAAAACACGAAATGTGGTGTATGCCATACAATGTCCATGTTTGAAGATCTATATCGGAAAAACTAACCAAGAGGTGAAACAAAGGATCGTACAACATCGCTCCAGGATCAAAAACAAAATATTAACAGCCCCAATGGTAACCCATTTTGTCGAAAAAGGTCACACAGACAAAGACTTCAAGTGGACCGTACTCTGTGCCATTCTACCTAACCCTCGAGGAGGAGATGCAGAAAACTTATTGTTGCGAAAAGAAGCTTACCTTATTATGAAATTTGACACAGTTCATAAAGGGTTAACCCCTTCCATGCTCATGACGAGCTCAGCTCGTCATGCTGCGCAGTGCTCGTGTGCGCATGACGAGCTGAGCTCGTCATGAACCCGTCCGCTTAATGCAACGCCTCGCACAGGGCGAAAATCGGCCGCGCATGGAAGGGGTTAAACGAGATGTCCGAGATTGCCAGATTATAGATGCATGCATTTTTTACTGTGAAAGTGCCAAACATGTATGGACTCAATTTTCCCAAACACATTCGGTTTTAAAACTGTTTTTTTTCCCAGTTTCCAAGTCCACTCCAGTTTTTACTTTTCACATATACAGTTCACAATATTCAGGTTCCAACAGGGACAGCCCCCAGCTCAATCGATAGATACATGCAGTTTTACTTGTGACTCAATTTCCCAAAATACACTTGGCCCAAAATCATTTCTTCCCAGGTTCAAAGTCCATTCCAGCCTTTATTTCCAACCCAAATAGTTCACATTATTCAGGTTCCAACAGGAACAGCTCCTAGCTCAACCGATTAGATTCGGCACGAACGTTTGGAAACAGGAAAGTGACACAGTTTATTATTTTTTCCTTGAAGCCTTTGATCATCGCGCAGTCATTAGAAGAACGTGTGCCTTTAACTTAATCAGTACCCGATTCACACACGGGGCCGCCTTTACATCAAGGCTTACGAACCACTCTTAGCCGTGTTAATTCACTTCCGACATAGGAGACCTTCATGGCACATATAAATATTGGGCTTTGAATAAACTTTATGTTGCTGCAGCGCGACAATGAACACTTTTGTGTTCAAACAGAACTTTATTTGATCTTCATAGAAAACGTCTTTCAGTAGTTGTGAGGAATGCTGTAACAACTGCATACGCGCTGCGTAGGGAAACATCTTTAATCATTATCGCTAGCGCGACAGTATTTAAACATGCACGTGTTATAAACAAACCCGCACCCCCTTCTATAATTTCTTCATACAACCGGGCTGAGGGCTCAATATGACTGTGGTTACATTTTTTACAATAGGTACTCCAACACTCCACAGAGTTCGCATAGAAAAAAAACGATTTGGCTACCAAAATCGTCTTTATCATTTGATTCAGGCAAGTTTCTCATTCACCCTTTGGTAAAGAATACGTTTCACACACAATAATGTGCCGGAAAAACAATATCATCCCTCATTTTCCCCAACAGGACACAACCACGCCACTCTTTATCAAATCTTCAACCACTAAGGAGGATTACGGAAAAGAGGTACACTTAACAGAATGTCAGGCGTAGCAGTGGCAAATTTACATTTCACAATTCGATTGTCAGGTGTTAGTAACACACACCCCGTTTTTCTTATTATTTTTCAACAGACACCACCACGTCCAGGTCCTGATGAAAACCCCTTAATGGTGACGGGGTTGGAAACGCGTTGACCGCGGCATCTGGGATAAGGCATCCTCTAAGTGCTCAGGGAGAAAGCTTTTAATTAATTTCCCTCCCTTATTGACAACACTCAAAATTAGAGGACCCAGAGCTGTGCACCCAGACAGGAGATAATACACATCTAGTGTTTACATAGTTTGGTCCTTTTCTCCGCCCAAGTGCAATTATCATCCTCTAGTTAAGGACTGGTGCCTTATGTTGAGCGACCTATTGTTTAATCAACTTTTCACGATTCATGTAATGTGTATTATATGTTGATGTCTTATGTACACTTGTATATTTGTGAAATGTCTATGTAACCATAATTGTCTCATTATCTTTTGGTATCCTTGACAATGACATGATATGAATGAATCTAACTTTTCTGAAAAAAGTTTAAGAAAAGTGGAATAAATCACACAAACTTGTGAATTCATTACATTGGCACGTTATTTGAGTAATTTTGAGAATCAGAGCTACTGGATACTTTTTTGTATACAAAATATTAGAGGCCCTATCCAGGCAGCTTAGGACCCAAGCCTTCCACAGGTTTTAGCTAGTGGCCCTGCAGCACTGATTGTGCCTCCCACTTACGTAGCATTTTAAAAATGTCTCGGGCCTACCACTGCAGATCCTGTGTGTGCAGTTTTAAACTGTCATGTCAACGTGGTAAGTTAAACCTCTTTCCAGGCCCAAAGCTTCATTTTTAATACACATAAGTCACCTCTAAGGTAGGACCTGGGAGCCCAAGGGCAGGGTGCAGTGTGTGTAAAAAGTAGGACATGTACTTTTAAGTAACCCTGGGCGGAGTTCGCGGAGTAGCAC
This sequence comes from Calotriton arnoldi, assembly GCA_963921515.1. Taxonomy (NCBI): domain Eukaryota; kingdom Metazoa; phylum Chordata; class Amphibia; order Caudata; family Salamandridae; genus Calotriton; species Calotriton arnoldi. The sequence continues at coordinate 379,134 of CAWUFW010012294.1, forward strand.
TACGCGGAACACCGCGAAGTACAAAAGAAACTCCGTTGCACTACGCGGAGCTCCGCGAGCGGCGGAGTACGATAGAAAAATGCCGTTCGCGGTGATTGCACAGTGCCAGATGCTTGTCCGCACTGTGCAATCATTGCGAACTGCACCATGCACAGTGCAAGCGGTCCCTGCTTTCCTTTTCTGCCGCTCGAGTAGATTTTTACTCGAGCGGCAGCTTTCTCAACGCGAGCTGTCGCTAGCATACGCGACCACTCGCAATGAGAAACCTGACCCCCCCGCGTTGAGAAATCTCACCGGGATGTTGATTTTCCACGCTCGTGCTCGCCAACTTGATGTTGACGATCACGAATGAGGAAAAATCTCGCCGGGAGGTTGACTTTCCTCGCTCGCGGTCGCCAACTTGACGTTGACGAACGCGAGCGAGGAAAAAACTCCGTTCCGAAACGCGAAGCAGAGTTTTTCGGAACGCCGCGATCTCCGTGTAACGCGGAGTGCAGAAAACTCCCCAAACTCCGCGAGCGGAACGGAGTTCACCGCCCAGGGTTACTTTAAAGTTTTACATGTCCTGGTAGTGAGAAACTCTTAAATCCATTTTTTACTTGCAAAGCCCAGCTCTCCCATAGGATAACATCGGGATTACATTATTACATTTTATAAGTGTAATTTCCAATTGGGAAGAGGTTAGACCCCCAGGTTTGGTGTCTCTATAATCACAATTTAAAATCACAACTTATGATGAAGTCGGATTTTAAATTGGAATTCCGAAAATACCACTTTTAGAAAGTTAGTCAGGTAATGGTGTCTACAAGGGATTAATTTTTTAGAAAAGTTCTATTCAATTTCTCATTTGTTTCAGATGTCTCATCACATCACAAATCAATTCAAGCAATATATGCATCTATCTGTTGAAATAAATTCAGTTAGCCGGGTTTATTCCTTCTTTTTGATTTTATGTCAAAACACGAAAAATATATTAGGGGTTCAAAACAAAGTCCTCATATAACATTGATAACATATAATACGATTATTATAAATGAATGTCAACTAGTCATCAATGTCTGACTATCCGCTTCCTATAACATCACAAATGGAGACTGTCCTATACATAGGAACTAGATCTCTGATATAAATTAAAAGGAAGGTGAGTTAAGCATTGACGTTTCTATCTCTGTTGGAAATAATCTGTGAGACCATCTTCAGGACTCAAAATTTGTTTGAACATCCAAGACCCCCTGAAAAAAAGGGATCAAAACTAACTCAAAGTTAATAGATTATACCTTAAAAGAAATACACCCGAAAATGGTAACAGAGGTCTTTTGTCAAAATTGTTTGAACAAGCCCCTATCACCATATATAACTGTAATATGAGAAGGCTTATCTAGGAAGAGGGAACACCTAGTGACTGATCAGTGTCTTAGATAGCCGAAAATCTATTGTGAAGATCAGAATTAATCCATCAACATAGATAAAGTGTAATTTTAAAAAAGGTTAAAAGCTTACTAGTCAGTGAGTCAAAAGTCATGATGATGTAGTAATTTCTTTTTGTCTGAAGTATGTAAGAGCTGTAAGTGATCGTCAAAACATTAGTTTCTCAATTGATCAATCAACTTTTTGAGAAAAGGTCATGAAGTTCTACCTTCAGCACCTGGACTCTGCTATCTGAGAGTCTGGCCCTGCCAAGTGGTACCAATCCAGTTCTGGGCCCTTTCAAGTGGGTATAAAGTGCTGCTTCAGTTTAAATCCTCCTTTTGCCATCGTTGGTCTTTGTGCGGCTCGGAACGGGCATATCTCCCTCGACCCTGATGCATCAACGCTAGGACTGAAGAAATCGCATCCCTGGCTGCGTGGCGCATCGCCTCTAGTTCCTGATGCATCCTTGACTTGCATGGCTTGACGACGATGCATCTCCTACATCTTGCGGTTCGACAATGACGCATATCCGACTTGTGTGACTCAGAGCTGATGCATCGCCTACATCTGAAGGGATCAAAGATGACGCATTGCCTCCTTTGCCCCTCACATCTCGCCCGCGACACAACCGTGAACAAAAGTACTGTTTCAGCGGGCCAAGGGTGGTCCCTGTATCAGACCCACGCTCCATCATAGTCGGCATGAACTTTCGGTTTTGACCCAGTCTAGCGAGACCAGATAACTCTGGTTGGCGCTTTATGCTTTTAAGAACAACATTTCAGTTTAATCTTTAAAAATGTATAACTCTGGTTATACTTGTTGGAATTTTGTCATTTTGGTTTTGTTTGTTCATTAAATTAAGCTCTATTCTTCTAACCAGGTGTGGTTTATTCTTGTGTGGCATGTTCACTGTTTTACTGTTTGGAGTTTTGCACAAATACTTTACACATTGCCTCTTAAGTTAAGCCTGACTGCTCTGTGCCAAGCTACCAGAGGGTGAGCACAGGTTAATGTAGGGTGTGTATCTGACTTACACTGATTAGGATTGTGGTTCCTGCTCGAACAAGGTGCATACTTCTACCAACAAGAAACCCAGTTTATTACAGTATCTAGTCACAAGGTTAGTAATCTATGTTTAGAAATATATCAGAAGAACAAAGTACCTACTTTTGGTAATGCTCGTTCAGGTCATACTCTATTTAACTGCTGAATGCTTTCTGCCTTCCCACCTCCCCTTTCTGAGGAATGGAGTCTTTTCCATCTAAAGAGCTCCCAAACTAGAGATCTGGACACTGGGCAAGCCAATTTGCCAGTGAGCTCTGTATCTGAGGGCCCAGACAAGATTTCAAAAGTAACACTGACGGCAGCGCACTTCGGTGGTGCTTATATGTGGTCATTACGTTTGCGGCGAAGCCACATTTCTAGACCTACCAGCACGCAAAAGTACTGCTTTTGAGTTTCTGGATCTAGTCTGATGACTGGGAGAATATTCAAAAGGTGAGGAATTTGTGGTTAGATATAGTATCCACCACAAAAAACATTGCTGAAGGTAAATAATTTGTTCAAATGGATCAGAGCTGTCTCCTTGTTGTCAGATCTCAACTTACCTGCAATGCTGGAACTCCACCTTGAAGCCAGGAGGTTTCTGGTTGTCAAGAATGAGGATGGACATACAGCTCTGGAAGAGAAAACAAAAGACAAGGTTAGTGTTCATGTACGCACATGCTAACATGCACAAATAAACCCTGTTGAAAGCAAGTCGCTGAAGCAAAACTCTAAAAAGTGAGTTTTGACTAATCTTGACAGAGATTTGACTAAAACGACTAAACTGTAACAAAAAAATGAGTAAATGAAAGTTGGTTCCAACTCAGTGACCAAAAAGACTTATTGCGTCACTGACAATCAGTAAATTAACTTAAGCATGCTAGAACAGAATTTGTGTGTTGAGTAACAGAAATAAAGACATTAATGTGACAGTAATCATAGAACTGAAATTGTGTGGAAAGGAAGAATAAAAACCTAGTTTCTTCTCCAAGAGCAATTAAAAAACAAGGCATGCTTAAAGAGACTAAAGAATACAAAAAACAGTATAAGGTATAGCTTTGTGCAGCTGGTTTCAGTACATGGGTAAAGGCAGGGCAAGTGTGAAGCGGTGATTAATCTTGTAAGCAAGCGTATTGTTCAGGAAATGTTTTGCCTTCAGAAAAGATCCCCTGGTCTGGAGGGCGCTTCATTGATGAACTGCTTCTGGACACAGCTCTTTATCTCTTATTCCTGCTCCTCTTTTCCTAATAGTATAGCTGTTAGACTGAAAATTGTTTACTTTGTGATAGGAAGCTGAAAGTTGGTACAGACATTTGTTTTTGTAATAGTAATCATATAAGAGCAAGACCCCAAGTGGATCGTGCCTATGAAGTCATGTAGTCTAATCAAAATCCAAAATGGCCAACAAATATCCCAAAAACATTTGAAATCTTCTGATTTGCGTCATATTTGGCACAAAGGTTCATGTGTACATGTCAATGCTTGTCATGTGCATACCCACGTTGGATCTAGACTGGGACGTCATAAATGTAAACCCAAAATGGCCACCAATAAGGATTCCAGGACTAAGTAACACACACTGTAGCGAAAGTAAACCTATAATTTGCATCATTTGTATCCTACAACACATAATATGATAATTATATTTCCATTGTAATTAAACAATACAAGACTTACACCCTGATAAAATTTCTATAATATGAAACAATGGTGATTCGAGTTTGGATAATTTCTTAATCTTGATAACAGTTCCACTGCAAAAGCAAAGGTCGGTGCACAGGAGGCTCATCTTTGAGCATTTGCATTGATTTCGGCACAACTATTTGCACCCACATCAAATAAGTTCTTTGCATGCTTTAGATGCCTCTGTAATGGTTGTCCAATGTGGTACCATTACTCCATCAATCTACTTCCAGCCCCAATCATTTGAATTTGTCAAGTCTTGCATGGGCACTAGAGACTGACCCCAAGCATGGCCCCCTTGGTACACAGATCATTTAACATGTTGAAGAAGAGTGCCTTGTGTAGGTGGAATGTTTTCAATAGTTCTGTTGCCATTTGCAAACATGAATTGGCAAGCACCGTTTATTTCATGCTATGGACAAGTGCAGCTATACATTAGTACAATGAATCTCTCGACATTTCCGATGTGAACAGGATCAGCAGAACTTAGTCGATATGACAGAAATTTAAATGTGGGAATTGCAGATGATAGTGCCGTCCAGGTCCCATAAGCTGCTTTCTTCCCTTTGCCATGAAAAGCCGACGTGGTGTTGCAACCGGTAACAGCATGGAAAAAGAGCAGCGATTCATATATATCAACGTCTAAGCTTGCTACAATACTGTGAACTGATATGCATCGGAACTTTTTTTTCTGTACCAATTGCTAACCACAGTTCTTGACATTCGATGTTTTTAAAATTAGCAATCCCAAGAACTACTACATCGTTATCTACTGTACAAATCATTATTTTAGAATGCCCTTCAGTTGCTGCATGGAAAGAATGAAGCGAAACTCGTGTCTCCACTTCCTCATGATTGCAAGGTGATATAATTTCGAAATTCGTAATTAGTGTGGAATTTGTAACATAATCCTGACGGGCGACAATTACTTGCTTCCCTTCGATGTTAATAAGTTGCACATGCCTACTGAGCAAACCAAACAACTCTGTCTTGTTTTCGTCTCGTCTAAGGAAACTATGCCAATCTTTGGGTACAGGAGTGTTAGATTCAACTCTCTTGCAAAGACCCTCACCTCTTTTTTTTCTAGCACTTTGCTTTATGCTTCCAGAAATATATATATCCCAAACAAGATCCAATCCTTTCACATTCCTTGCTTGAGTTTTTATGTAGGGTATAAAAGCTGTTGAAGCGTAATCATCAAATGTTTTACAGGACTTGGGACGTAGCATATTTACTATAGCTGCACCATCTAATACATTTACATCCACCTATGGAGCAGTGTTGTGTATGGTGACTGCGACTTCTGTCCTTGTCTGAGTTTTCCATTCACAGCTATAGATGACGGAAATGACTGATTCTAGTGCTTGAACTTTTTTCCAAATTAGCCTTTCTATTCTGACACCCGATATATAATCTAGCAAACAGAATGCAATTACTTTTGAACGAGGATAGTTTCTTTTTGGGCTCAGAAGTTTTACGCAGGCTGGTGCTGAGTAACTGAAGTTTGAACCTTGATATTGTGTCTGTTATGGGCTTCGAACTCATTTGCAACACCTCATGAAAATATGAATTATATTCTGATCTACATATTTCATGTTCTGTTTTCACCAACGTGATAACTGTAGCAGGCATAACTTTGTTGCTGTTCAGATTGAATAGATCACCACTCTCCCCCATAAACGGATTACCAACTTCCTCAGTAGTGTACAGTAGATATTTGACATCTTTTGCAAAAGATTTATGTACACTAGGTATTTGTTCATGGTGGCAAAGGTTATGTTTTTTGGCATTCACTAATGAGTGTTCAAATTTATTTGCAACTCTGCAAATCTCTGGCCTAGATATCATCCATCTTCTGAGAGCTCCTAGCTTTTTCGTCAGACCTACAGCACCTCCATCTCTCTTGATGATACCATTTTCCTGCTCATGATTTTGATCTAGAGCAATTGATGGTAATGCACGGTCATTTTATTGACAACAAACTTTCCTTTATGAAACTCTGAGTGAATGTGTGGGTGGAGTTCTGCTAGTATCACCATGTCACGAATGTGAACAGACAGCCATCGAGAATAATGGCTGTGATATGTAGCAAACATCCATGGAACCATCTGATCAGGTACTTGTACATACAAATCAAAGTTACTATATCTAATTTAACGAACAAATTCAAGTGCACGTATCTGCAGATCCATAACAATTGCACAAAATTGATCGTTTGATTTCTACTTAATCCAGTTAGAAAACTCTTATTTCTTCATGTGACTGTCTAGATTCAAGATATATTTGATAAGCCTTCCTCTGTAATATGTACAGCTCAGCAACAGTAATTTTATGAGCATGACGTGCATGGGTTAAGTGGGAAACCTTCAAAATAGCATCAGCTTTTCCTATGGTAGTGATGTAAGCTCGCACTAACATACTTTTCCATTCACTGTTCAAAAGCAAGTCTCCAAGTACTTTAAAGAAAGTCATTTCAATATGAAGTCCCCCAATCATCACAACATATTTATCTTCATCACATAGATGTGGTACATTCCATTGAATTTGTTTGCTAGGGCGATGAGAGGTTGGTCCATTGAAATAATAAGTGTTTGTCCTGGATTGAGATAATGAACAGACTCTTTAATGACTTTCATACAATGCAAGACCATGGATTTAGAACTAACACTTTCTGTGAATAGTGGCAACAATGCAGTAGTTGAGTGTTCTATTGATAGGTGGTAGCAATGATGCATGATATGTTGCCCAAGATATGCTTTCTTCAGAAGAAATATTTCCTCTCTCAACATTGCACATCACTCTTTCATGCCATTTATATTCATAGGTATTAGCAGCATCAATTAGATCACTTTGGCGATCAACTACTATAGATAGTAATGGAACGTGATAATCTGTATTGTTCATTGAAGCTGATTCGATATTTGTATACAGTAGTGGAAGATTTGAAATCTGTTTTGACTTTGCCATATTAGGATTATTCACCACAATACCACAATTAATTCCTTCTAGTTCTCGTTCTGGGTGTTGTGTCAGAGTTCATACAATTCTCAGCACACGCATGAATATACAAAACATTTCATTGTTAATAATCGCACACAAAAGAATGGTTCGTTATTTTCTGGTCTTTGTCTTTAATTCTCTACGCCCAGCCAACACGTGTTTCGTCGATAGGGGAATACCCCGCAACTTCTTCAGGGCTGTCAGGCTTGTCAATTCAATCTTTTCCTCTCACCTCTCCGCTGGTTCTACTTCCGACCCGGCTGCTCAAATATTGTGGGTCTTCTCCCGAGTAAAGTTATTGCTCCAGTTTGATTCTCCCCAATGTATGGATTACGTTCCTATTGACTATCGTCCAGTCTAGTGAATAGCACTCCGCATTCTCAATTTCCATTGTGATTTCCTGTAAGCGAGTACGCTTCTGTGTGTCTCATCCCGTGTTGGTGTCGTTTTCTGTTAACCGGATGTTGTGTCAGAGTTATTGTCATTCCATGGAAGGAGTCTTTAACCGTCATAGAACTTGGGTTGTGATTTATCTTATCAATATTTCCACTGGTGAGTACTAGCAACTTCAGTTTTGGTGAACACACAACTTGTTCACTCTCATACAGTGTGCAAATGCTATTTCCTAAGTCAGCAGATATTTGCAAAACCCTATAATCTGAAATACAAATACCTAGTTTATGGAACTTGTCTATAAGTTCTTGATTTCTCGTTTCAATGTGGATACAAAGAGCAATGTATATGGACAGAGAAGTTTCTTTGTATGCTGTTATGTCTAAGAACTGAAGAATAGTCTGTTCTAGAACTCTTTACACTGTTAATCATCAGTAATTTGGAAATAGACAAAGCTGTATTGGTAGTGGTTGTTTTGCAGGAATACTGATCTCATGTCAGATCCATCAAGCATCATTTTAACAAAGGCAAGAAGCGATTCCAAAACTGATCGGTTTCTACAATCCTCTCCAAATGTTCCATTGAAGTTTTCAGATTTCTGCATCATGTCCCGTCTAACAGCATTTGCTGCCTTAGCAATATTTACAGTGTCACAATCTGACTTGTCAAAGAGAAACACTAATGCGGATCTTACGTCATCTTCAAAAGCTAACATTACATTTCTTCCTTCATTGTATGCCTTCAAACCTCGTGTATTTCTGAGAATTCTCTTTTAGTCTTGTCCAGGTAACCCTACCGGCAGTGCTATCGACCTGCTTTACTCTGCTTGCTATTCCTTCTACTGAGGTCTCAATAGGTGATTTGTTATTAGTCTTTCGTACAATGTGTGCTCTTTTATAGAGTCCAACTAAACATTCATGATGGTATTCAGAATTCTGTGCATGCATATAAACCATAGCCAATTTTGCAATAAGTGCTGTATCTTGAACTAACTCCTCACACTGACGAATATTAGCATCCACATAATCTGTTTTTGCTTTATGCATTACAGATATATCTGATTTGTTGCAAATGAAACATGCTTTTCTTATAGGAATTTTATTTGGAACTTGAATCGCCGAATGTGTTATAACTGGCTCATCATATAGCTCTACTTCACTGTTTTCTTTTCTGAGCCTGTTGTAACTTTAGATTGTCACACTTGTTAAAACAGGATTTATGCCATGCTGCATTGTTAGTCCTTAATGTCTGCTCAATACCAGAACCATCATTAAGCCGTTCCAGTTGGATATTCATAGGTATGTATTCCAGTTCTTAACATCTCTTTAGGTTAGGGTCTAAAACACTATGTTATGTTATGTTATAACAATTTGTATAGCGCACTACTACCCATAGGTGTCTAGGCGCGTTGCGGACCACATACTGAAGCAGGAGACTAGTTTTTAAAAAGCCAGGTCTTGAGGTGTTTCCTGAATTCAAGCAGGGATGTAATCTTCCTAAGAGAAAGCGGAAGCGCGTTCCATATTCTAATGGTACTATGTCTAAAGCTCCTACCCCCCCAGTTCATAGTTTTAACTCTGGGGGTAAGCATTAAAAAGGCGTTAGCTGATCGTAATGACCTACTGGGAGAGTACCAATTAAAAACGTGATGAAGAAATTGTGGGCCGTCACCATGAAGTGCCTTGTGTGCGATGCAAAGTGCCTTGAATTTTACACGCTGGCCAACTGGAAGCCAATGCAGATCTTGAATCCCGGCCCTGATGGACTGGTGTTTAGGGACATCCAAAACCAATCTGGCAGCGGCATTCTGAACTGATTGTAGCCTTCTGAGCTGGTTGGACTGCAAATTGATATACAAAGCGTTACAATAGTCCAACTTAAATAAAACCAAAGTGGTTAAGACAATTTTCCTAGCCTTTCTAGGAATGTAGGGAAGGATTTTGCGCATCATTTTGATTGTAAAAAACGCCGAGGACACCACCTTTGAAATCTGAGATTTAAAATGAAGCTTCTCGTCTATTATGACCCCCAAATTTTTTGCTTTCGCCGCCGGAGTAGGGAGGGGGCCCAAAAAACTGGGCCACCAGGCTGGTGACCAAAGAGGAGAAAGCTTGCCAAACAGCACCACCTCAGTCTTACTCGAATTTAACTTCAGGCAGTGCCTACTCATCCACTTACTCAAGGATACCATATAGTCATGGAGTTTGGTAGAGTAGTTAACATCCCTGTCAATAGTTGAGATCACCAATTGGGTGTCGTCGGCATACGAGGTCGGGATTAAATCAAAGCTTCTAATTAGAGGTGCTAATTCGGACACATAAATATTAAAAAGTGTAGGGCTCAAAGAAGAGCCCTGCGGTACCCCACATGGCAAAATAAAAGGTGCTGATTTAAAATCGCCTAATTGCACTGTGTGAGTTCTATCTGTTAAAAAAGATGTTAAAAGCATGAGGGCATTTCCTCCCAGACCTATGCATTTTAAACGTTTTAGCAGCAAGGTATGGTCCACGGTATCAAATGCCGCGGACAGATCTAGTAGGATAAGGGCCGCCGATCCTCCCCCATCGAAAGCGGTTCGAATTTCCTCTGTGGTCTTTATCAGGGCTGTCTCAGTGCTGTGGCATGACCTAAAGCCAAACTGACTGTGATCTAGGATATTATTTTCTAAAATATATTTGGAGAGTTCTGTATTTACAATCTTTTCCAAAATTTTAGCCGGAAGCCGAAGCCTCGCAATAGGTCGATAGTTAGTGGGATCCGTTATTTCTAAGTTGGTTTTCTTTAGTAGTGGTAGAATGCAGGCTTGTTTCCACCTTATTGGAAATGTTCCTATGGGCCAGATCTACGACCTGCAAAATAGCGCCTAGCAAATTGCGACTCATTTGCGACTCGCAATTTGCGAGGCGCTATTTGGCATGTACAACAGTGTGTTTAACACTGTTTGCGATTCCCAATGGGGTCGCAAATTGCGAGGCACATGAATATTAATGAGCCTCTCGCAATTTGCGAGCCCATTGGGAATGACAGGCCCTCCCAGGGATGGTGGCCTACTGGGCTCAGCAGACCACCATGTCTGGGACTGCTTTTAAATAAAGCAGTTTTTTTTAAAATGTAGCCCGTTTTGCTTAAAGGAAAACGGGGTGCATTTAAAAAAAAAAATGAAACGTTTTCGTTTCATTTTTTAAGGGTAGGTAGTGGTCCCTGGGACCACTGCCTGCCCTTAAAAAAATATTTTTAGAGACAGTCACAAAGTGGAAGGGGTCCCCAGGGACCCCTTCCAAATTCCAACTGCATTACCACCCTCTTGAAGAGGGTGGTAATTTGCGAGTGTTTTGCAACCGCAATTGCGGTCACAAAACATTCATACATTGCTTTGCGGATGCAATTAGAAAGGGAACGCCCCTTTTAGTTTTATGTTTATTACGTCACAGTAAATCTAACATGGGCATGTGCTAAATTGGACACAAATCCAAAGATTTAAAATTATTTTTTGATGTTTGTCAGCCATCTTGGATTTTGATTACACTATATGCCGTCATAGGCAATATCCACTTGGGGTCTGCTGTTATATGATTACTATTACAAAGACAAATGTCTATACCAACTTTCAGCTTTCTATCACAAGGTGAACGATTTTCTTTAGAAAACCAACTTAACAGCCATACTATCAGGTCTTCTTAACACCTAATGCCTGGCTGGAGCTGGAGCAAATTTTAGTGCGCAGTCAATCACTCATTGTCCCTGCTGGACCTTGAAAACCAAAGTTTTGTACTTGTTGCAAGGGAATTAATTTTTTTTATATACCCCCGTTGTTTTACTAAAATTATAGATTGTTGTGCTTCGAAGAAGGTTAGACTGGACATCTAATAGCGTCATCCGCTAACATTATGGCTTGAAACCGAAGTGAGCGACAGATGAAACAAGGATTAAGGATGAGAGTGAAATGGAATGGTAGGCTAAAAGAATTAAGAGAAGAGGAGGAAGTGAAGATAATGTTAGAGAAATAGAGAAGAGAGCAGGATAGAGAGAATGTTTGAGAGAGGGATCAGTAGGAAAGAAGCAGGGGGAAAATAATGTAGCACAGAAACAGGAGAAAGAGGAACACAGAATGAAAAAAAACTGCAAGGTAGCCTTTCGCTTAAAAAGAGAATCACTGTGAGCCGCCTGGCAGCTACCCCAGTGAAGAGACCTGTGGTGTCCATTCATAGAGTCTAAACTTCCCTCATCATGCACACATGAGAGCAGTGTGAGAAGCTAGCATTTGTAGGTAGAGTGAGGAGGTGACACTGCTTGGTAGAAGAAGGAGCGGACTGTTGTGGGAAATGTGAAAATCTTGATCTGATAGTGAAAACAATCATTCTTCCATAGTCCATGAATTCTGTATTAAAGAACATCCAGTTGTAGCTTATTGCTTCACTGAAGTTGAAGGTCTATTTTGTCTATTTTTTGCTGTACCGTGACACTGTTAGTATCTGGTATCCAAACATTTAATTGGAGTGTATGTAGTGTGTACATCTTACTTACAATATAGAATCTTCACTTGGCATCTCCCTTAAGCAGTTTTCTGTGTCTCATTTGCTGTTCCAGTGATTCCTTGCAGATCACCATTCTACAATCATATAGAACAGAAATCAGGTTTCAGAAATGAAAAATATATAAAAAAATTTAGCCCAAACTTGGCTTATATTTGAGTTTTCAGCTTTTCACAGGCTTTGTATAAATTTATTGTGAGAAATGTGGTTGTTGGTTGAAGAGGGGTGATTCCTGTTTAAGCAACAGCCACAGCCTTGTCAGGGGGAACCACTAAAGTCACTAAATTAACCTGTGCTTAACCTTCTGGTAGCTTGACACAAAAGCAGCTAAGCTTAACTTAGAGGCAATGTGTAAATTATTTATGCAGCACACAAATAGTAATACAGTGAAAATACAAAAACCCACACCAATTAAAAAAAATAGAGTACATTTTTATAAATTATTTGACACCAAAACAACAAAAATCAAATCAGTAGAACTGGAGTTATATTTTTCAAAGGTTTTCAGTAAAAACTAGCACCTAAATGACCAAAGCTCCAACTGCAGATGTGTAGTCGCGTGAGACCGGGTCAAAGTCCAAAAATATGGCAGACCACGAGGGATGCAAGAAGTGGATTGGGCTTGGTCAGCACTTTCCTTCGGACTTGTAAGAAATTTTGGAGAAACAGTTCTGAGAAGTTAAAGTTCACCTGGGCAAGGCTGGAGGCGGTGTCTGAGGAGAAAGTGTTGTCGTCAGGGAGCCACTGTGCGAAGAAGCTGTGAAGATTTGTACCTTCGAACGTAGTACTGTTTTTGGAAGTTTACAATCTGCTGTGGGACGAGGCAGGAGGCTATAGCCGGCTATAGTTCCAGGAGACTGTATACCCCTTTGGTGAAGGACCGCTGAACAGGATTTGGTGCTGTGGAGAAGAACATAGTGGGAGCTGCTGCGAAGTCAGGCCGAACGGAGATGCACCTTTGGTGGGTAGATGAGCAGGTTGGTCCCGGCCTTCTCTCGGTTCTTAGAGCAGTTCACAAAACATTTCCCAAGCCCCAATGTTGGACCTGGCCCTCTCTGCAGGGTCATCAACAAACTTTTTACCTTTACCCTCCAGTTTTTTGCTTAAGTTGTTTTTGTGAGCCATAGGACTTTGTGCTGTTTACCACTGTTAAACAGTGCTAAAGTGCTTGTGTTCTCTCCCCTAACCATAGTAAAATTCGCTTACACCTGATTGGCATATTTCATTTATTTACAAGTCCCTTGTAGAGTAGTATACCATATACTCAAGGCGGCCTGTAAATTAAATGCTACTAGTGAGCCTGCAGCAATTATTGTGCCACCCATTTACCTAGCCCTTTAAAACCTGTCCCAGGTCCACCATTGCAGCCTGAATGCAGTTGTAAACTTCCAATTCAACTTGACAAGATAGCCCCCTTTCCAAGCCTTACACTTTCCTTTTATTGCATGTAAGTCACTTCTAAGGTAGGCCCTTGGTAGCAAATAGGGCAGAGTACATTGTAATTAAAAGATTGGACATGTACTTTTAAGTTTTACATGTCCAGGTAGTGAACAACTCCTGAATTCGTTTTTCACTACGTTGAGGCCTACCTGTTACATAGGATAACATTGGGTCGCCTTATTACATTTAATAGGTGCTAACATTTGATTGAGACCAGGTAAGCATTTCATGTTTAATATCTCTGAAATTGTGATGAACAATCCTCTTTAATGGTAAAGTCGGATTTTAAATCACAATTTTAAAAATGCCACTTTTAGAAAGTTGACATTTTCCTGCCCTTAGCCATTTGGTGCCTGCAGCCACCCCTTCGTCACATGGCCTGTTTAACTGATAGACTTCATAAATTCCTGCCAGACAGTCACACTATAGAGGGATTAGGTGTGCCTGAATGGCCTATCTAGTGGAAGGATGGGTGGCGGAGCTTGACACAGCTCCACTTATAACTGAATAGGCTGTGCTCTGCCTTCACACAAAGGGCTTATCACCTCCACTTGTCAATGCAGCCAGCTTGGAGCCAGAGCAGGGGAGTCAGGAAAATCCAATCACTTCAAAGAGAAACCTCTAGAAGCTTCTCCCAGCTACAAAGGAGGCACCAGATATAAAAGTAGGACCATCAGACCCACTCTTCAGTTCTCTCCTGGACCTGCAGAAAAGCTCTCAGAGGACTGCCTGCTGCTGTGACCTGCTGTGCACTCTGCAATATTGCTTTGCTATACCTGGAAGTACTGCTTTGCTGCTTGGAGCGTGCCTTGAACCCTCAGAAGCCAGCCCTGCTGTTTCAGCCCTGCATCTTCACCTGAGCCCAGTACTACCAGAGTGCCTCCAAGAGCTAGTTTTGTGGCCTGCTTTTCAGAGACACAGGGACATAAAAAGATCCCACTATGTTGAACCCTCACCTGGACCCATCCTGAGTGAGTGCTGAACTCCCAAGTCCTGGACCCTTTGTTGTGGTGCTAAACGTGCATGGTGGTGGAAACTGCTTTTATTTCTGATCCTGCTGGCAGGAGCAATTCTGTGTTTCCCTGCCCACGAGAGTGCAGGCAGGGATAAACATTTGTTCTCCCACCCAGAGGAAGCCTTTTTGCTGCCACCAGGTGTGAGCACAGAACACTTTTATGCCCACTCTCTTCCAGACAGGTAAAAGACAGTGTCCTGGGGGATGGGGCCCCGGGGTACTGTGATTGAGCCAGCCTGGGGGATGGTAGTGGGGACTGGGAAATGTCTATATTTGCTAACCTTAGTTTCTCTAAAACTACTGAATAGGATTGCACCAATTCACAAAATGCCTTCTGGACCAAGATCTTACTTCCTGTCAATTTTGGTGTAATTCCGTTCTGCTGTTTTGGCTTTAGTTGAGTCTAATTTTGAAAAATGAACGGGGACACCGTGTTTTGAGACCCCCCCTTTTTCTTGTCCCTTGCTTGATGGATCACCCCAAAACATTCCAGGAACAAGCTGAGGTGGAAGAGACTTTTTTTGGGAAAGTTTTGTGAAGATTCAGCATACGGTACCAAAGTTTTTTAGCAAACTAAAGAATGTTTTTCCTATGGATACGCGTTCCTAACTATAACTACCCAGTAGCGACCACCTCAGGCTTATATATATTATATATATCTCCAAAAGCACAAATATGTACATCTTTGTGTAAAATGCATGCATCCACTTGCAGGTAACCAGCGAGGCGTGGGGACTCCTCCCAAGACCTCTAACAAAATTTAAACATGTGGGTGTTGCGGGTGGGACCAGGACACCAAAAAAAAAAAAAGAACAGAAAATGAGCACCAAGAGGCGCTCATATATTATTCACTACTCCGACATGGAGAACCCCATAATGTGCAAAGAGGGCTTGTTATTTAGATATTTTTAGTTCTTGGTGGTGCCCCTAGATGGGACAGGAGCACCACCAAGCATTTTTTTTTAATGTTGTGAGGGGCTGTAGGGAGTGCAGCAGCCCCCCGGCAATATTAAAATAAAACCGAAAGGCTGTGCACTGTGGGGGGAGGATGCTTGTCGGGAGGGGTTGGGTACCAGCGTGGGGTTTGGCGCAGAGCTTTGCCACCCAAGCAAATGCATGTTGATCGACATCTTACTTTATATTACAAAACACATAGAATTTCACTGAAAAAAAGAAAGGTGTTAAGTACAGCATACACAGAATAGTTGTGCAAGTACTTGTTTATTGCCAGGAGCACCGTAGTACACATCCGACCTGCAAGCCAGTATTCCTCTTAATCCCCGACCAATATTCTACATTACATACACAGTATTCTACATTGAATTCTATGGAATTAAAGGAGAACACGTAAGTATACAACAAAAGGTTAAAGTGACCTTATAGTTAGGAATTGGAATAATAGGTTGCTTTACATTTTTTTAAAACCTTAGAAATTCAATGAAAAAAGCAAAGGTTAAAAGGGCGTTATAGTTAGGTCAAAATGCCAGTTAAAATCTGAGATAACTATAACTGGTGAATTTCAGTCATTTTGTTAGTTTTAAATGGTATTTTTTTAACCTTTGCTTTTTTCAATGAACAATGAACACACACACACACACACACACACACACACTCTCTCTCTCTCTCAATCTAAAAACAACACTTTCCTGCAGGGCTTACATTATTTCCATGCCATACGCTTGCATGTACACCGACTAACTTTATGCTGTATATGACTTTAGTGTTATAAGTGATGTCATCCGTGATGGTGATGTAATTTGAAATGTCATCCTTGATGTCATTTAGCATCTCATGAGTGATGTAATATATGAGGTCTTAAGCAGTGCATGGCGGGGGCGCAAGTTATAGTTAGCTCAGCAAACTATAACTTGTGAATTTCAGTGTTTTGTGACGGTTTAAACGTTACTTTGTATCCCATTTCAACACCTAACTATACATTTAATGAATTTCTGGGGTTATCTGACCATACTCAAACTTGAGTGTATGCCTAATACCCTCAGGCAAACTGCAGGCAAAATCCCACGGCTTTCAGCTATGTGCAGTTGAGGGCTGTGCACAAGCAGTCCTGCCAAGTAACACGCATCAGTCGTGACGCTAACGCATTTCAGTGTGGTGCTCCGCATCACCGCACTGAAATGCATTGTCACGCATTTGATGCCACTCTCTGTGCTGTCACACAAAGCGCTAAACTAGTACACTACTGGCCACTCCAGGCTGCTAGCTTGCGTGCGCGCCTGTGTGGCTGGCCTGTGCTGGGGCTGCTCCGCAGACGTCACTTGCCGGCCCGGGCGCGCGCTGCCAGTAGCACAGAGCACAGCAGTGAGGCTGCTACAATGTATTTTTTAAAAGCCGTAGTGCATTCCCGCCGGCGCGGCCCCACTGTCACAGCCTGAGGTCACGGCCCGGCCAACTAGGGCAGTACGTACGCTACGTTCTGCTGCCACCTGTGGCGCAAGCGGGGGTGGCTGCGTAGGCAGATGAGTGGAACTGCGGCAAATGGCAGTGCTTCTTGCACTGCCGCGGTGAAATTTTTAAAATGCACATAATTGTCTCGCGCAAATGGCAGCCCACGAACCACGGTGGGCGACTGCTAAAGTTCGGAGCAGCAGTCACAGCCCTGACTGTGTGCAGCTGCTGCTGTGTGGTGAGCCTGACTCTAGAATCAAGCCCGAGCACCGTGTTGCCGCGGGAGGATTCGTTGCGGCCACTCCACTCTGCCAGGGCTGTAGGTGGCCCAAAAACCGAATTGTCCGGGCTGACGCACCCTCCGCCTTGCTGCAAATATAAGTAAGTGAGACTGTGAGTGTGAGAGCGCACTAATCATGTCACTGATTGTTATTAAAATCTGCTTTATAAATTTAGCGCGCAGTCTGCATCAGCTGCCTGCCCTGATACACAGCCGAACTAAGTTCTCTGCAGTCACACACAGTGAGACAGCGAGAGTCTCATTCTGTCTGGACTCAGTCAGGTCACACACCATGTAGTTCAGGGACGAGCCGCGCAAAGACGTACATTTTGATATTACAGCACTTGCTGCGCTGTAGTGCCTTAGCCTGAGGCTTGCCTAATCAATGCAGGCCGGTGGTGCTGCTGTCGAGTCAGTCAGCGGGTAGTTCTGACTGTGTGTGCTGACAGCTAGACTATTAAAACTAACTATACTTAGGCAGCTGAGCTGAGAGCTCATCTGTGCTGCTGACTGTGGGGCTGGAGCCAGCAGTGGTACACCGACCGACGTAACCACTTCAAGTTAATAATTTGGTTGAGAGACTGTGTGCCTTAGCCTAAGGCTTGCCCAATGCTCATTCATTGCCCCCGACTAGTCAGCTGACTGTGTTGACTAACTTGTAATTTTTATTAGGCAGTGCAGCTGAGAAGACAGAGAGATCCGTGTTGTTGAGTGCTCACATCCTGGGCTGAGTCCCACTTGGGACAGAGAGTGGCCTGGAGTCCACTGAGTGATGTTCTGCAGCATCTGATTTGATTGATTGCCACTAGGAGGATCCAGGGGCCCAGTAGGCAAAGGCATGCTAAGGCAGGAATCAATTTTATTGTTTTTCTGCTAGTCTGCCCTGCAACACTACTAGGAGGCTGACGAAAGAATGTTGTTGGGGCCTCAAATACTGTTTGGGCTGGGTCCCACGTGGGACAGAGAGGCCCTGGAGTCCACACTGTCGCTGTGATGCTCTGCAGTTTTAAGAACGTCTTACAGTTTCTTGTTTCTCAAATGGCTGTAATTTCTGATATTTGTATGTTTCCCTCGTCTTCAGTGCTTGATTTTGCTTGTGAGAAAGTGTCACTCATAGTCGTTGAAATGTCACTCATAATTACACTGAAGTTATGAAAATGTCACACATAGCAATCTGAAACCTTGGCAGCTATGCACAAGGTCTGGCCTATGGCACAGCCTTCAGCCGGGGCCTCTACCAACCTTGCCCGCTGACGGGTAACACCTCCACTGTGCACAGCCTTCGGTTGCACGCAGCGAAGGGTTGGGCAGAGGTCCTGCCAGACTGTCAGTATCAAAATAAATGTTTAATTTCTCCCTCTCAATATTTGGGATCCACCCTGCAGCATTCACTGCAAAAATAAAGGAGAAGCAGACGCATTGAAAACTATAAGGGCATTTGATACTATGATGAGGAATGAAAATTACTCACTCACCTCCTGTTGAGTGAGTGTCCCTGAAGCTGTCAAATAGAACAATAATATCTCCCTTTGTGTTTTTAAGGTCTTCCAAAGGCTGCTGTCATAACTCATCACCGACTTCTGATGGGAAGTGGTCTGTTAAACACTGCTGGCGTAAAGTCTAATGACATTATATACACTCCTCTTCCGCTATACCACAGTGCCGGCTTCATGATCGGGGTTAATGGATGCATTCTCAAAGGTAAGTTTTAAAATATAAACCTTTCAAAAGGTGTACCTTCTCTCATGTATTTCAAGGTCCTTATGTGTTTCCTCCACATGTCAATGGCAGAACTAATAGAGGGTGGGAGGGGGCCAGTGGCTCACTTATTGTTCATGTTGCACCCCTGGCCAGGCACCCGTAAGATTGATGTAACTAAATGAATTATATAATTGAAATGAAATCATTAAATTTGCAAAAGCATTATTCAGTTAAATCACTCAGGATGACTGTACTTGTCCAAATAAATTATTGTGTATTAGAATTGTAAAAGTCTTCACAGTTCATGTTTTTGGCCTAGCTGCAAGTAGGTTTGGGCAGGGATCAATATCCGGGTACGGGAACGGCTGGCAGAGATGCAGTTCTGCTCTGGAGCTGGGGCCTGGCAGCAAATGACAAATCACCACTGTCAGTCTTTGCTACTGTTGTTTACTTTACAATAAACACATTCTTTGTTTTTATATTTGCACAATAATTCTGGATGCCCTTCTGTGCGGTGCTCTGTTGTGAGGAGGAACTGATTGACTCTTACGTACTGATAGATGGCAACATTTCAGTGCAAACTGAAGTTAATTTTTATATTCATATTATATATATAGTCAGTCAACTTAAGTCGAAAAAATACCACAAAAGTTACATTAAAAACACAAAATTTCAGATCAGAATACAATCAACTTATACATACAAAAACAATTTGTCCAATACTAATAGCACAGTCAATTTTTTTTAAAATCAAGTCATGTCACATATCAAGTCCAGAGATATCCAAATAAATTAAAAAAGCATACAAATATTAGTCATGGCATATATATTACTTACTGTGCTCGCCAGGAGGTAGTTATAGTTAGGACATTGTTTCCATTGACAGAGCATTTATTGTTTTGCTAATCACTTTGGTGCCATTTGACGAATCTTCACAAGATTTCCAAAACTAGCTTGCCACTCACTTCAGCTGCTGTCTAGAAAGTTTTGGGGTGATCTGTGAAGGGGGGGGGGCGAGAAAAAGGAGGGCCCTAAAATGTGTTTTCCCCATACACTTTCCCATGGGGATTTTAGACACAATTACATCCCGAACCGCTGAACGGAATTACACCAAATTTGGGAGAAAGCTATATTTTGCTCCAGAAAGAGTGCTTTTTGTAATTTGATGTAGGTCTGTTCAGTAATGTTGGATTTATAAAAAAAAAATAGATTTATGTATATCTAGAGAAGCAGATCCACCACTGATCCACCACGGTGGATCTGCAGATCCAAGCACCAACAGCAATGCCGTGATTGGCTGACATCAATCTGAAAGGAAAGTTGCGGTGCCCTTTTTGTGTATTGGGACTCAGTCCTGTAGGTATGAAGGGGGAATAAAAGTTAAAATTGATAGAAGGGGTCTGGGTATCAGTACCCTGCCCCCATGGGACTTATAGAGGGGTCTCTGATGGACCTCTCATGGGCAAGAAACTGGCCAAAAACGTTTTTGTTTGGGCGAGCGAGGATCTGCAGATCTACTGCAGCTTTCAGTGAGGCCCAGTGTGAATCCGCAACAGCTCAGCGGATTCAAACTCCAGTTGAAAAAATAAATACACACACAGCCCCACACAACCACTCACATACCTACTCACACATCCATACACCAACTCAGACATCCACTTACAAACCCATACAGCCACTCACACATCTACTCACAGACCCAGAGAGCCACTCACATACCCACTCACACAGTCATGTACACACCGATACAGCCACTTACACTCCCACTCACAAACCCACAAAGCCATTCACACACCCTTACAGCAAAACCACTGACACAGCCACTCACACACCCATATGGCTACTCACACACCACTCAGAGATCCACACAGCCACTTACACACCCAGTCATGCACCCAGACATCACACACTCAAATGCCCACTTACACACCCACATACACAGCCACTCATAAACCCAGTCACACATCCATACAGCCACTCACACACCCATACAGTCAGTGATACATCCACTGAGAGACTCAGAGAACCACTCACACACCCACTAAAGAACCACACAGGCACTCACATACCCAGTCACACACTCACTGTATTAAAAATGCTGTTGTTTTGTATTGAATGTGTGGTTTTGGTTGGGAACGGATGCGCAGATCCATAAAATGATTTTTTTTTAAAAGAGACTTGGTGGATTGCATTTCTAGAAAGACTATATAAGTTACCTAACCTTAATTTTTAAATTTTTGTTTTAAAATATATAATAAGAATGAATGTATGAATAAAATGTATTTATAAACTTGTGAAAATGTATATTAGTAAATTGAACTTATGGGTCAAATTGTGGTTCATATTATATTAAAACACTGTAAAATGCACTAAAAAACCAAAGGTTGCAGTGACGTTTCAGTTAGGAAATATTATTTTAAAAACTGTAGAAATTCACTGAAAACCAAAGGTTACAGAGATCTAATAGTTAGGAAACAATATTAAAAAAACTTAGAGATTCACTGAAAAAACAAAGGTTACAGGGACGTTATAGTTAGGTTCAGATTTTACACACACAAAACCATAGAAATACATCAGTTATAGTTACGTAAGCTAACTATAACCTACGTCCCCACAATGCACTGCTTATGACCCCACATATTACATCACTCATGACATGGTCAGAGACATCACTCACAACAACATCTCAAATGACGCCACTGATTTTTTTTTAAACAATATGATAACATCTTGCAATACCATCATAACTTCGGCTCGCCCATGGTTCCCTTGTCTTTCAACAAGCAAATTAATATATAATGAGGCTGGAACAGTGCAGTTTCACCATCTAATGCGATTAAATGAACGGCCTACTGCCCATCTATGTTCACCAGTAATGTAGGTAATTCCGTGCAATGTAACTTCTCCTATCCCCTACAAAAACAATCAACTCCCTCCCCTCTCCCCTCCCTCCCGCTAGGCATGCCCTGGTGTGATGTAGCCCACGTGTTCCAACCTTATCCAGGCTAATCCCTTAATATTTGCTGGAGAGTTCTCATTGTCTTGTGTGCCAGAGTAGTTTGCAAGGAGCCATGTCTGGAACCCAGCTCTTATGCCCCTTCCTGTGCTTCCTCATCTGCTTTGTTTTGTGGATGCTTAAGTAGTGTCACCAGTGCTGCCCATGCTCTGGCTGTCTCCAGGGATCCCCGACCTCGTCTGGATTCTCTCAATCGCACTGCCCCCTCATATTCCGCCCATCTTATGAGCTCCTTCTTCCACCTGTCCGCACCGGGTCCCCACTGGGCCTTCCAGTTCCTAGCAATCTCCCTCTTGGCTAAAAAGAGTGGCAGGTCTTGGAATTTACTTGTTACTTTGGTTTTGGAGGTGTGAGGAAACCAGTGTAAGAGGCAGTATCCTGGAGTTGCATTCACCTCTTTCTCTGTTACCTCCACCATTACCGTTGTCACTACTCTCCAGAAGCTCTCTAGCTCAGGGCAGTCCCAGAGCATGTGCAAGAATTCGGCTACGACCTCTCCGCAGCGGGGGCATGTAGCTGCTTGTGTCCCAAAGTATCTATTTATTCCTGATGGTGTGAGGTATGCTCTGTGTCATGGGTACTCACAAACATTTGCCATGGGGCCACAAAGAACGGTCTGTGGTGTGACCGAGGGCCGCACTGATGCCAGCAGGGTAGCGTAGGGGGTCTGGGCGGGTCAGAAATTGTGTAAGAAGATCTAAAAAAATGTTAAATAAACGGGCAAGCATTTCTTTGCAGGCTAATAAATGCTTGCCTGTTTAGTTAACATTTTTTTCTGATAATATTGCTCAGGAAAAAGACAGCAACTTGTGCTGCTGTTCACCAGGGGGGCCGCATGTGAAGGTAAAGAGGGCTGCAAGTGGCCCCCGGGCCGTACTTTGAGTATCAGTGCTCTATGTAGCACATAGAAATTGATTAATTGAAACCTGGCCTTTCTATTGACCCTGGTTGTCTGCTCAACTAATATATCCCATGTTTTCTCTTCTATAGGTAGCCCCAAATCCTCCTCCCATCGTACCCGTAGTTGATTGAGTACGGACAATGTCTCATTTCTAAGGCGTCGGTACAAGCAGGTGACTGCTTTGACTGTCCCGGACGCGGTCACCACGTATTGGCATCCTCCCGACGTTGATGGATCGGAGAGGCCCCCTCCCCAATGTTTACGTACTGCCTTTGTGAGAGCGCTGTATAATAGGAAATGTCCCTGGGGTATGTCATAACGTTAGCTAAACTCATTAAATGGTAGCAGGGATCCGTCCTCATATAGCATGCCGACAGTAGTCACCCCCGCCGCTATCCATGTCTCTAGCCCTCGCCAGTCTGGCCCATGTGGACGTGCCATGCAGAGGGTCTATGGGATCGCAGGGGCATACAGATTTCTGGTTTTAGATCTCTGTAAACTCCTAACCCAGCATTTGCATATTACTTTTACTTCGTTGGTTCCATCCCTCCCCTGTGTGGGCAAACGCAGTACTATCAGGACAATAAGATTAGACTTGGGAACAAAAGCAAGAAAAGGTAGTAGTGTTCCCTAAAGGGAAAAACCGCACATCAAATGATACTCTTGTTATATATATCTTAAAAATATTTTTGTAGCGTGTGAAGTAATTTTCCAAAAAGTTTAAAGCGGGGTGCCAGGATAGCTTGTAACATCTACTACCTAAAGATGTTGACGGCACATTACACACTAACATGCACATACATCAACTTTTAAAAGCTTCATCAGCACACCCTTGTATTTGTTAATTAGTACACCTCTATTGTGTAAAGAGTTCAAATTCCCAGAAAAATTAGATTAATTAATACAGTACAATCTGGCAAGCAAGGAGCAATCAATATTGTGTGTATCCAACAGACAGTTCAAAAACAACTTGGTCAATTTTCAGATCCTTGTCTTTATTGATTCTTTTTTTTATATAAAAGATTCCCAGCACACGATCTAGCCGACACGTGTTTCGTCTGTACTCAGACTTTTTCAAGGTTTTTTTTTTGTCCAACTTGTTGCGAGTAGATTACCGTGTGGCCAACGATTACGGATCACTACACCTTAGGGGTACACGCTTATCACGGACGAGTACCTCTAATGTTGATCTTTTCTGGGAGGTATATACCCCATTAAAGTTTTTTACGCGATACGCCAACATATACGTGCTATGCCTATTAAGAGAACGAGACCTTTCCGGCATTGAATGGGAGTACTCAATACCCGTTAGTCAACCATCATAATAAGTTATTCTGGAATTCAGTTTATTGAGATTATCGGTTACTATGTAAGTGTAAGGATAATTTACACGCGGTCTATGGCACTTGTGTGCCTTTTTGAAGTTGGAACCTACTGCTATTACATTCCCAAACTGAGCTGGAGAGGTACAGAAAAGGGACTCGACTAGGTTACAACAAAAAGAATTCAGGAGGAAGAGAACTAGGCGGGGTGGCAGAAAGAACAGGTCAAGAAGACAACATAAGAGTGACGAGCCTTGAAAAAGTCTGAGTACAGACGAAATCAATATTGATTGCTCCTTGCTTGCCAGATTGTACTGTATTAATTAATCTAATTTTTCTGGGAATTTGAACTCTTTACACAATAGAGGTGTACTAATTAACAAATACAAGGGTGTGCTGATGAAGCTTTTAAAAGAAGATTAGACTTGGGATTGTGTCGTCTGGGTGGTCAGTTCCCCTCACCCGTCCGGCTACCCACTTCGTGAGCCACTGCAACTGAGCTACTAGGTAGTAATATTCAAAATCCGAGAGTGTAGCCCATGCCACTCTGCGCCTGCCTGCCCCCCATATGACACAGTCACCAATGATTGCAAGTGGCGAAACGTCCCCACCGGGATCCAGACAGGTAACACCAAATATTTATTTATTTATTTGTAAAGCGCAACATTCATCCTGACGGATATCACGGCGCTATCTTGCGGAACACATGGTGGGTTATGTTGGGTGCCTACAGCTGCTCACTCTTACGTCATAGGAAAAAGCTGGGTTTTTAGTTTTTTCCTAAAAGTTACATAGTCCTCAGTAAGACGTAGGTCTTGGGGTAATTCGTTCCAGTGTTTAGCCACCAGGTATGAGAATGATCTGCCTCCTGCTCTTACTTTCTTTATACGTCTGGGCCTAGCTAGTGCTTGGTATCGTGATCTTAAGCACCTCGTGGGGACGTAGAATTCGATTTTGTTCTGGAGAATTCTAGGACCAAGGTGATGCAGTGCCTTGTGCGCATGACTCAGCAGCTTGAATCTTGCTCTTTGGCGCATAGGTAGCCAGTGGAGCTGTTTCATGCATGCAGACGCTGAACTAAATCTGCTTTTATTACACACAAGCTTGGCAGCCGCATTTTGCAGCACTTCTAGGTGTGAAAAAAGATAGTCTGCCATGCCCACATACAGTGCATTTCCATAATCTAATCTGCTGATGAGTAATGCCTGTATAACCGTCCTTCTACATTCTAGTGGGATCCACGGAAAAAGCCTTCTTAGGAGCTTAAAGATCGCAAAACCTCTTCCACACAGAACCCGCACATGATCCTGCATAGACAGGGTGTTGTCGATGGTTATACCCAAGTTTTTTGCGCATTGTTTAGGCGCTGGAGCATCTCCCAAGGATTGTGGCCACCAAGTGGCATCCCAGATTAAGTTAGCACCTCCAAAAAGCAGTATTTCAGATTTACCTGCGTTTAGCTTAAGGCAATGTTCGGGCATCCAGGTTGCCATCTCTGAGAGGCAGTTGTTTAACTTAACCCTGGTGTCCTCATGCCTTTCTTCAATGGTTATCATCAGCTGTGTGCCATCCGCGTAGGAGCAGATGCTGTAGCCCCACTTCCTGCTTATCAATGCCAGAGATGACACATAGGCATTAAAAAGCGTTGGGCTCAGGGAGGCTCCTTGTGGAACACCACAGCTGATGTTTTTTGGTTTCAAGGAGAACTGGCCCATTTGTACCATCTGAGTTCTATTCCTCAGAAAGGAGTTAAGCCACTGAAGAGCTTTGGCGTGGATTCCCTTTTCATAGAGAATTTCCAACAGGAGATTGTGTGAGACCGTGTCGAATGCCGCCGACAGGTCCAATAAAATCAGGGCAACAGTCTTTCCTTGATCAGTCAGTGATCTTGTGTCGTCTAGGACGGCTAGGAGAGTGGCCTCTGTACTGTTGGTGGCTCTAAAGCCAGTCTGAGAACAGTCCAGTAGTTCGTTAACCTCAAGGTAATTGGACAGTTGTCTGTTCACCAGCTTTTCTAAGACCTTAGAGAGGTATGGAAGCTGAGAAATGGGCCGGTAGTTCTCTGGGTTATGAACATTTGTTCCGGCTTTCTTCAGCAGAGGGGTCACTACAGCCTGTTTCCATATTCCTGGAAATACTGCTGTGTCCAGGGATCTATTAAGTAGGTGAGTGACGTAAGGGCATATTATTGATGTAATCTGGGAGAATATGACGTGGGGGCATGGGTCGAGGGGGGATCCTGATTTTACTTCCATCATGGCTCTCTCAACCTCTAATTCTGTAAGAGGGGAGAAGTTGCCCATCTGTATTGTGACATCTGGATGTGGGGGTAGGTGTTCCCAGTTAGTTACGGCTAAAGAGGAGTTAGTGTCAAATGAGGAGTAGATTTTGCTAATCTTATCAGCGAAAAATTCGCTGATCTTTTCACAGTTTTCCTCTGAAGGAGACAGAGTTTGAGACAAGCTGGCTGGTTTGCAGAGCTCCTTCACTACTCTGAATAATTATTTTGCTGAGTTGCAATTCTCATTTATCCGTTGTGCAAAGTACGTCTTCTTTGCTTTCTTGATGGCATTATTATAGATCCTTAATTCTGCCCTATATCTTGTTCTGTCTGTTTCCTGTTTAGACAGCCTCCAGGAGTGTTCTAATGATTTACACTTCCTTTTCAGTATTCTGAGATCCTGTGAGTACCACTTCTCGGATCGAGGTTTATTTGTTAGTTTAGGTTTAAGTTTGGGAGCAAAGGTTCTAGAGTACTGGTGATCTCGGCTTCAAGTTTTATTGCTTCCGCATTAGCTGGAAGAGTATCTTGAGTGGTTAGGTTATCTGGGGAAAAATGGGCTTGGAACAGGTCCTGGGTGACCAGTTTCCAGGCTCTGTTTGCCACGTGTACAATCTTGAGGGGTTTGGTTGCATTCGCCGGCAGGTTGAGTGTAAAAGATATGAGTGAGTAGTCTGTCCAAGATATGGGGGTAATCTCCTGGATATTTGTGGACTCTATGTTAGAAAATAATAGGTCTAAAGTGTGCCCGGCACTATGTGTGGGGCCTTTGACCCATTGCTTGAGCTGGAGGATCTACATATCTCTTTCGAGGCGCCTTGCTGCGGTGCTGTGTACTTCCTCGAAGTGTACATTAAAGTCTCCTATAACTAGGTAATGTTTATATTTCAAGCATAAAGGGAAAGGTTGAGTAAAAAGTTTGGCACTCAGTTCGGTTTGGTGGCCTGGAGGGTTATAGATTACGGCTCCCCCAAGCAAAGTGTGGCCTTCACTGGATACCTGAAACGTTAGTACTTCATGCTCTCCCAATGGCACCACTTCAGGGTGGAGACAGGCGAGATGGTCTTTGAACAAGACAGCCAGCCTCCGTCCCCTCCGTCTCTGCCTATCTTGTTTCAGTATTTTATATTTGTGGGGTAGGGCATTGGCGATATCAGGGAGGTTATGATCGCCCAACCATGTTTCAGTTATGAAAACTAGGTCGGGATTTTTCTCGTTTAAGGTGTCCCAGATATTGGAAGTGTGTCTAGGTATCGACCTGTCATTAAAATATAAACATCTAAGTGTTTGCTGATCGTCTGTCTCTGTGTGGGAACGGTCAGAAAACGCTAAACTATGCCACTTACAGCCACGGCAGGAAAACGGGCCCTCAGTGTTTCCTGGATGGGCTTTCGTGCACTGCAGGTCATTGTATCTCAGATTTAGGGATATCGCTAACAAAGACTCCCTGGAATAGTGTTCTACGGTGCTTATGGCTGTCTTGGCAGGGTTGAGGGGAGCAGGGGTCGTGGCCCCTGGTCCCGGCCGGGCACGGGCGGGCTTGCCTAAGGCGCGCTTTTGGCGCGCCAGCGGCGCGCCCGCTGCACGCGCCCGCTGCACGCGTCCGCTGCGCTAACGCTGACACATCGGTCCTATGTAGGGGGAAGCACGGGAAAGTTCCTCCGCCCCCTCCTGGACCGGCAGTGCCTCACCGGAGTCCCTGATGCTGCCTGCCCCGCCCTCCACACAAACGGCACACAGCCGCGGTGGACCGGGGCGGAGAAACCGGGTGCAGCCTGATGTCAAATGAGGAAGTGAGGGCTAAAACTAAGTAAGTGCAAAAGAGCAAGATAAAATGATGGTATGCAGAGCTTAAAATTAGTTTAAAATATTAAGAATAATGATACGTTTATTTAAAAATGCCGATTTAGTTAAAACAATTCAATTCAATTCAAGTCCTTGTATGATGCATAAAATGAGCAGCGCTAACAGTGAAATACCGCCCGGCAGCCTTTCCAGGTTCCGCTATAGTAACCACGATTGGGTCACCATTTTTCAACAGGGCTGTTCTTCCCATCACTGACAAGGGCAGAGTCGGCCAGAAGGTGAAGCTCGACTTCACTCCCCTGATCGCTTTCCCTATGTTACCTTCCAGGAGGTCCGCCTGGTCATGATAGATGTTAACTCCTAAGTAGGGGAGACACCTGTTTTCCCAAAGTACTTCACCCTCCATTTGCGGTCTCTCCCGTCCTGCTTTAGTGGGGAGCAGGCACGATTTCCTCCAGTTAAGCAAAAGGCCTGACACCCTCCCAAGAGATGCAAGTAGTTCCCTTGCTCCATCAAGGTCTTCCCTCGTGTTCCGGAGGAATAACAAAAGGTCATCAGCGTATAACGCTATATGTTGAGTCCGGCCCAGACCTCCAAACCCTGGTAATGGATTCCCGTTCTGGCTCTGGCGGCCAGAGGCTCCATAGCTAGAGGAAATAAAAGTGTAGAGAGGGGGCACCCTTGTCGTGTTCCCCTACCCAAATGACGCCACTGATGACATCATCCAGCAAAGTAAACTTCAATATACTTCATAAAATACCATTTACATTTTTCAAAAGTAAGAAGACACAGGTGAGAGACATATAGCATAGCACAGAGCTCACTGTAACCTATCAATTAATACACTCACTTATCACGTAAGGGACAGTTCTCAGCGGATAGTCCTGTGTTTTCTAAACCACTGCTGTAAACCAAAGTAAAACGTTTATCTGTATAGGCTAGTTTATTGCAAACTACAACACCACCATTCCTGAACCTGGAAACTGTAGGGAGGTGTTAGCGGACAGGCCACAGTGTGACAAACCACTAGTAAAATGATTGTTTATCCTGGAGAAAGGTGTGAACAGAGAGTTGAGTCTGTTGTTAATGTCTACTACACTGAGCCATCACGCCAGAGAAATGTTTTAGTAAACAGATGAATTTATTGTAGTCTATGACTACTGTCATTCATCACAAAGGAGAGAGGTCTCAGGAAACTGGTTAGTATGTCATAAAACAGAACTATACCCAGCCATCACTGTGAAGTGAAGTCTCAGTGAACAGCTTAGGCCACTGGTCTTCAAACTGTGGGGTGCGCCCCCCAGATGGGGGCGCGGCATCATCTCTGTAGGGGTGCGCATTTCACTGGAATACCTCACCTCCTATTGTGTACTTTCTAACATCGAAAGTACGTTAGTTTCCTTTCCTTTTTCCAGGAATCTCCAATGGAGCTCTCTGATTGGAGGATACAACAGAGCAACCAATCATGAGCCAGTACCATTAGCCCTGATGTTGCACCAATCACAGCCATGAATTTGGGCTTCATAAAGCTCCAGAATGTCCACTACTTTGTTGTTAGTGGCTCTTCTCCACTGCTGCCTTTTGCCTCCCATTTGCTGCCTTTTGTTTCCTGCTTGCTGCCCTTCACCTCGTGGGTTCTGCCCTTCGCCTTGCTGCCCTTCACCTGGTGGATTCTGCTCTTCACCTTGTTGCCCTTTGCCTCTTGGTGCCTGCCAACGCCATACCTTCCATCCTTCACTGCCTCTCTGGTTCCCAGAAAGGAAGAGCGAAATTAATTGCAGGTAAGCCCAAGGCCGGGAGGTTGGAAGGGTGGGGGCTGGTTTTGTTTGTGGGGGTGGGGGGGCGGTTTGTAAATGCTAAATTCAACCCGGTTTCTGCCGTCTCATGTGTTTAGCAGGTGGATAGAAAAAATGTTTAGAAGTTGTTGGAGTGTTTGCCATGTAAAAGGGCTACTTGCTCCTCGGGTAGCCTGATATGACTGCAGGCAGCAGGTTTCAAGTCGGTGAGGCTTGTGGGTTTGGGTCAAGGCGTGTCTTTTGTTGCACTAAACACAATATTGAGAGGCATGTAGCGGATCTGCAGCAAAGCACCAGTTTTAAAAGCAACACAAAGTTCCTTCTGTATGCAGCATTTTTTGGGGGCATTAATAAAAGTGTGAAGTTAACTGTGGTGATTAATGTACCTGCTGGAGAGAGAAGGCAGTTTGTCTAAGGTAGCGCTGCAAAGAACGTGTAACATGCATATAAAAGAACAATATTATATGTGCATAGCTCAGTGGGTTACGGTTTTTGTCAGAGAGATTCTTTTTTTTTAGAACAGTGCAGTTACTGCGCAGTTCATAAGATACAATTGTAATCTAACACAGTGAGCTATGGACTGCCATCAAAACGCTGCATGCAAACTGCATGGTACAAGTTAGAAAGTTTTGTTTCTTCCCAGTCTTCCATATGGCTAAAAGAGGTTTGTTTGGGTAGAAATAAATTCTTACTTTTAAAGTCAGCCCTAACTACTGTGTTATGTTCTGAATCATGAGCCTGTGCTTCTCATGACTAAGCTCCATAAAAAATGTGCCTTCCTGTATGGATGACATGTGAATCCTACACCTTGTATTCCCCTTTGCCCTATGTAACATTTTCTATAAACTGATTTACACACGTATGATTCATTGTCTCTGTATGTGTGTGTAATGTAAATTGCTGTAACACTCTACTCTGGTATGAGAGGTGCTGTAAAATATAGGTGCAAGAGTGGCTATGGTGAGATGGGAGGAACTGTTGGAGGTTGGTACAGAGGGAATCATTGAAGAGCCTAAAAAAGATTGTTGTATGTGGGTGCGCAGTAAGGTCATAATTTACTATGCTTTAAAAGCTAATACAGTTGAATATATAACGACAAATATGCACCATTTTTCCCCCAAAATTTTCTTGGGGTGAGAACCCCTAACCCTGTCCCCTTTGTAGTGATTAGGCTTACTTACTGCACTCTCTATGCACCGTACAGGGGTGAGCCTGACAAAATTTGCCAGGGCTGCTTGGGTTTCCAGTCCAACCATTATGACATCATGTGCACTTCTAGCCCCTGCCCATTTGATCTTTATGTCCCCGGCAGAATAAGCAGGGCCAAGAGAAGAAGCGAATTTGGTTGCCATGGTTAGCACCTGTGGGCTCATCCCAGTGTTCACAAATGACCCTCTGAGCAGCATGCATCACTCCAAGAACCACCCTGGATCGGCACTCATTCAAGTACCCAGCGCCACGAAGTCTAATGCAGTAACACAAAGTTCACAGAGGCGCCACAATACTGGTCGTACCGCTGGCTTTTTTTTTTTGCATCCTCATATAAGATTAGGAGGTGATGAAGGGGAGTAAAACACTGCCCATTGTGCTGCTTCTACCTGAGCACTCTTGGACCGGATGTTCAGGGCTGCCCCTGCACCCACCACAGCCCACTTGGTATTCAGCAGTCAAACCAGACATCTTCCTCTCCTGTAAGCACTTGGCATCCAGAGTCCATTGCAGCCGCGGTCCGTGCAGGCAACAGCGGTGGGGCGGTGGGGCCGTGTAAGGGGAGAATCCAAGGGGCGATGCAGAGGGAAAATTAAATAAATAATTAATTTTCCCTCTGCATCGTCCCTCGGAATCTCCCCTTACAAGGCCTCACCGCCCCACCGCTGTTACCTGTACATACCGCGGCTGGTACATTGGTATGGTGGATGGAGAGTACATTCTGAAGGACCTGCATTCCTCCTGTTGCTAGAATCCTAGTATGGCTTTAACTTTTACTTCACAGAGAGTCTTTTTAACTGTGCCTGTTTTCAGTGAGAAAAAAAGACTTGTGAAACCTCATCAGTGGTATCTGCATGGACATGCTGCAGCGGTGTTAGGAGCACCCACGTAAAGCTTGGATCAGCTGGAATAACTGTTTAACACGTACCATTTTTTCGAAGAATTTGTTTTTTGAAACAGTAGAGTTTAAAAACCTATTCAACCTCATGCAACTGTACAATTGCAGTTGTGTGTTTGAAAACAACAAATGCTTGCTATTTATTAACATGCGGGTTCACAATTTTGTATCTTAGGTCAAGCACACTTTTGACATGGATTGTTTCCTGCTGCCAAAAGATGGTAGGGTTCTCAAACTAAAGGCTGAAGCAGATGGCGAGAGAAAAGCTGCAAAACTAAGGAAATATGCCTCCTACTTGGACTTCAGTTTCACCTACATCGTTGTTTCTGGAGAAATTTGGCCACAGTGTGTGATTTATGGTGTCACCTTAGCTAACAACAGTTTGAAACCAACCAAACTGAGGCATCACTTGGACACAAAACATGGGTCTCTAGCAGGGAAGAGTAGAGATTTCTTTGCCAGGAAGTTGCACAAGGTGACCCAACAGAAAGAAACGGTGCAAAATGTAGCATCCACCCCAGCGTATGCTTTGAAAGCTTCATACCAAGTGGCATACCACATAGGCAAAAACAAGAAACTGTTAACAGATGGAGAAAATGTGATTCTGCCAGCAATTCTTGATGTGGCTAAGACAATGCTTAGCGTAAAAGTGGTAGAGAAGTTAAGAACAATACCCATCTCAGACACAACAGTTTGCTGCCGCATCTCTGATATGTTAGAAGACACCCATGGACAACTCATAGCCCGGTTGAAATCGAGTTGTTTTGCTTTGCAGATGGATGAAGCGACTGACTTGTCAAAGGGAGCACATTTAATTGCTTATGTCCGATATTGTTATGAAACTGCAATCCTGGAAGTTTTTTTGTTCTACAAGCCAATTAAGGGACGAGCAACAGCATCCGACCTGTTTGGCATTGCCAATGACTTCCTTGGTCTCCATGGCTTAAAGTGGGAAAACTGTGTCGAGATCTACACAGATGGTGCTCGTTCCATGTGTGGTGCTAGGGCTGACCTAAAAGCTAAAGTGTTGAAAGTGGCTCCATACATTCTGTGGACCCACTGTATTATACACCGGGAAGCCCTTGCTGTTCGAAACATGGACAGTGAACTTGAGGATGTGCTGCATTCTGGTGTAAAAATAATTAATTTCATTAAGATCCACCCCACACGCGCGCCCCTGTTTACAATTTTATGTGCGGGATTGGGAGCTGAACATGATGGCCTGCTGCTTCATACAAAAGTCCATTGGTTGTCCCTGGGGAAAGTACTGAATAGCATTTTTGAGTACCAGAATGAAGTTTGGCAATTTCTTCTGGATTTGGACCCCTGCACAGCAGAACTACTATGCAATCCCTGGTGGCTTGTGCTTTTAGCATACCTTGCTTACATCTTTGAGAAGTTAAATTATCTGAATCTTCTTTGCAAGGACCTGAAGTCACTTCTTTTACGATGAATACAAAAATATCTGCATTCAAGAAGAAGATAAAGTTATGGAGAAAAATAATTGAAGCTGGCCTCTTTGAGCCATTCCCATGTTTAGCAGCTGCTCTTGAGGAAACTGAATATGACATTTCAAGTGTTGTTGAGTTAATAAAAAATCATCTGACATCTCTCAGGGACAATTTGCAAATGTATTTTCCTGAGGACAATGACCACAAGAATGTTTGGGTCTTTCAACCATTTTTGGCAGGGGTGGGGATCCTTCTCCCGATTCACATGCAGGAAGAACTAATTGAGCTCCAGAGTGACCGTAAACTGTTGATGCAATTCGCCAAACTCTAACTGGGGGAGTTTTGGCTGAAGATGCCTGCAGAGCACTCCACTTTGACAGAAATTACTGTCAAAATTTTCCTGCCTTTCAGCTCTTTGTATTTATGCATAACTGGGTTCTCAGCTCTTGCGGGATTGAAAACAAAGTATTGTTCAAGACTGGAAGTGGAGCACAACCTGAGGATGTCAGAAGCAAGAATACAGAATACACAGCCACAGATTGACTGTCTCTGTTGGGGAAAACAGGCACACTCGTTGCATTAGTTTTGAAAGTGTTTGTTTTTATCTATATCATGTGAAATTATGTTTTATGTTGAAAATAAAGCAACAATGTACATTTTTGAGCAAGGTTTTCTCGGAAACTTGAACTGTCTAATAAGCATCTGTCATCTAACCACAGGCACTCAGGAATCTTCAGTTTGCTAAACACTCTTATGTTCAATATTATTTGCCAGATATAACCAGATGTGACCAGGGCTATGCAGGTGGTGGATGGCTGTCGAAGATGCAGAGTACAAGCGTCCCAAAATTTTCCTCAGGCGGTGGGGGTGGGAGGCAACCCCCAAGACATTTGCTGGGTGGGGCTTGGCCAAAGAAAAGTTTAAAGACCACTGGCTTAGACTGTCGCAAAGCACAACCATACATCAGCAGGGGACAGGTGTCAGTGTAGAGGCTAGTTTACAGATAAATAGTACACCCGTTTTAAAAATGGAATTATAGATCAGATGACATATGTTCTATGGGTCACTGGCGGAAATGACCGGAGGCCTTTCGTGGTGATCGAGGAGCGGTGGGGGAGGCTGTTGGGGCAGGAGATCACAGACGTGGAGTGAAGTACTGTCTTGGCTTACTCTAAAAAAATCTCTACGAACATAAGCCTCTAGTACACACAATTCAACTATGTACATATGACGTATATGACTCCCCATAGAATACAGATCATTTATGTTGGTGAGCCGAGGTCCTGCCCCAGATGCACCTTACCGGACGCGGACTTTGGTCATATGACCTGGAGCTGTCCACACTTGAGAACCTACTGGGAGGTATTGGTACATACACTCAATACCACACTAGGATGCACACTTGCCTGCACTTTAGACACCTGCCAGGTGAGATTGTTTCCCAGACCACGAACACAGAAAGTGGGCACTAGATTTTTGGATTTAGCTCTGGCTTTAGCTAAAAGACGCATTGCCATGATGTCGAAATCTGGGACAGGCCAAGCACTTGAGACCTGGGTGAAAGATGTCACTATTTGGGCGCGAGCTGAAGAGAGAGCCCTCATTAGGGAAGATGCCAGAGGTATACTTATATGCCCGATGGCGGGGCTGTGGGTGGAGGTACTTGTGTCTTGAGAGCACCCGGAGGAGGAGGTAGGAGTTGATGCAGAGGGCTGAGATCCGCCAGCCGACAGGCCTTGTGTTGATCCCCTTGATGATTCTGGCAATGAGGGAGACGGGCCCCAATGATAGTGTGCAGTACTGTGACTGTGGTGGCACACACTCTAATATGTAGCTGCAGTATTGCGGTACAATGGGGGTGGTACCTTCCTCCCGCCTTTACCTCCATCTCCTCCTTCATGCCCCTCCACTTCTCTTCTTTCCATTCCCCCTGTTTCTTCCTCTACCTCCCTTACCTCACCCACCCTCAACCCAAGTCCCTGTCACCCTGGCTGCCCTTTTCCTCCCAGTGCCACTCCTTTTTGCCTAATGGCCACTAAACGGCCTGATGTTTTTCTTTCTACACAACACCCTGGTGGGACAGGTGGTGGTCCCCCAAGGCAGCATTGTTAGATTGTTCCTTTATATTTTGACCTTTGTGTTTCAGTGTATGGGCTCCTACAAACACTCTTGGGAGTTTCCTTGAAATGTCATTTTGTGACACTGCCTGTTCTGGCAACAGTGGTCTATCCACTCTTGGAGCCAAATGCCTAATGGAGTTACCTGAAACGTGTTTACACAGTTGGGGGAGTATCGTACACAGTGCAGAGCCTTGTAGACCCTTACGGCAGAAACAGGTGGCTAGATGCTGCTATACGTGAATGGGCCTACTGTATCGGGGCATTTGTTTCCTTCCTACTGCACAAATAACTGGAGGTTATAGTATGCTGGAGGAAGGTCAAGTATTGTTAATGTATCCCACTGTACATTTTGGTGCTGCATGACCCAGCTAACTATTTCTTCTCTTATTTTGTTACGTGACTAATAACATGACTTTGTTTTGGTATTTTTACATTGAAATGCCAATAAACATATGTTTAAAAAAAATAATCAGATGACATATGTTAGAATTAGTATCACACAGTAGTAGTACAGAAAGAATAGTAATTTAACTTAAGCACTAGCTTAGTAAAGAACTTTGAGTCTCAGAAACTTTTGCAAAACACTTACACTGACTGGATGATGTCATCAGTGATGACATTCAAGATGCTATCAGTAATGTCACTGACCATGTCATGAGTGATGTAATATGTGAGGTCATAAGCAGTGCATTTTGGGGGGCATAAGTTATAGTTTGCCTAGGTAACTATAACTGCTGGATTTCTATGGTTTTGTGTGTTCTAAGATTTTACATGCATAAAGCCATAGAAATTTAGCAGTTATAGTTACCTAAGCTAGCTATAACTTACGCCCCTCAGTGCACTGCAATGCACTCCTTATGACCTCACATAACTCATGACATGGTCAGTGACATCACTGATGACATCATCCACTGAGTGTAAGTGTTTTGTAAAACATATGTCATCTGATCTATAATCCCTTTTTTTGAGACAGTGTGCTATTTGTTTATATAGATACCAAAAATGGGCACTGCAATGTGAACCTGCTTTGCCCCCAGCTTTGCTAACATCTTGATGGGCTGGTGGGAGGACCAGGTCTCTATCGCTGATGACACTGCCAGAGAAGTGGAACAAGCTATATTATAAGATACATTGATGACCATTTTATAATATGGAAAGGGACAGGAAAATCAGCAAAAGATTTTGTGAGTAAATTAAAGAATGTTGTTTAGAATTTTACCAACACTATCAGCAAAGAAAGTATTGATTTTTGGATGTTAATATCAGGGTTGCAGACAACAAACTAGTGACGAATCTATACAGGAAATCGACAGCAGGCAATACTGTACTTCAGGCACTTAGTGGTCATCCTCAGACCATCAAATGGAGTACCCCTTATGGGGAGCTCCTGAGCCAGACATAATTGTAGTACAGAAGAAATATATTTACAGTAACAGGAAACCATGATTTTGCGATTCAACGAGTGAGGTTACCCTAACTGGGTATTAAACACAGCTGTGACCACAGAATGTAATGAAATTACCCTCATGATAACAACTTATAACACAAAACCAAGTCCAATTAGGACATTTTGAAATGTGATACCACTCTTGATAATATATTGGATGATAAACCCAGCATCACATATAGAAAAAGTTGTTCTTTAAGGGACCATTTTGTCCACAATGTTGTTATCACCAAAACGTATACTCGTAATTAGAAACTTGCTGCTATAGTTGAAGCAGAAAGGAATTTGAAGTACCTATTGGACAAGCACTAAAAGTATTCAACAATATTTGACCTGCAGTACTCAATTAGTCTGCGGCAAGGCCCTGCGACTAACCCTCCACAGACAACCAACCCTATGCTTCGCACAGGCTTTCGTCATGTGCTATTTGGGGTTGGCACATGGCCTGGCTTGTAGCCAGGCCAGTTATCCAACTCCCTTCAGGCAGCCAACCCCACGGTGCTCACAACATTTGGTTGTGCATGGCATGGGATTAGCTGCAGGGCCTCTTTTGCAACCAGGCCCTCCTTCCAACTTTCCGCAGCCAGCCAGCACCATGCTGTGCACAGCTTTTGTCCATGCGCAGCTGGGGATTGGCCACAGCTTGCCCTGCCGCAAGGTCCTATGGCTAAATCCCAACAGGCTGGTAACCCCACACCCTGCACAGCCTTTTGCGTGCACAGCATAGGATTGGCCTTTGGTCCTGGGGGCTGAAACATTTATCTTAAAGAGAGGGGGGCATGCTGCCCCCCTCCTCAACCCTTAATAGGTGCCATCCCCCAGGGTCAGTTCCCAAAAAAAGGGGAGGGGCCATGTGAGCCTCTTTTCCAAGCCTTAATAGGCCCCGGGGCCAAATGCATTTAAAAAGGGTAGGAGGGCTGTGTGGCCCCCCTCCCCGACCTATCTCAGGCCCCAGGGACCACATGCCCTAGGATCAAAACCCAATAAAAAAGGGTAAGGGGCATGTGTCCCCCCTCCCTGAGCCTTATTATGCCCCAGGGACCCATCCACTAAGGGCCAAATATAATAAAAAAGGGGAGGGGACCGCACAGCCCCCCTCCCCCAGCCTTCTCAGTTCCAAGGGACCCCCATCCCGAGGCCATGCATTTTTTTATGTAAGGGGATAGCGGTTGCGGGCCACACTCCCTAAGATTATTTTGGCCCTGGGGACCCATTCTCCCAGGGGTCAGTGCCTTTTAAGGGAATGGGGGCAGCATGGCTCCCCTCCCAGAGCCTTATTAGGCCCAGTGGGCACCATCCCCCAGGGCTGTATTTTAAAAGAGGAGAAGAGCCCCTCAGGTTTCTGGGAACTGACTCCCCTGGGGCCATGCTTGTTTGTTTTTTAAAATGGCCCTCCCCCTGAGCCTATTTTGGCCCCTGGGACCCCATCCTCCAGGCATTTCTTTAAAATGGGTGAGTGCCGTGGCACCCACAAAGAACACGTTGGAAGCCGCAGGGGAGCCCCAGGACCCCAGCAGTCCCAGCCAGCTCCCTGCATGCTGCAGGAGCTGGCATTGCTCCTACCCAAAGGAAGCAGCTATATATGCTCCTATCTCCCTCTGGGAGCAATATCTTGTCCTGTGTCCCTTCCCACATCAGTGCGTGCAAGGAAACAGAATACAAGTCTGCTCCAAGCTGGGGATAGCACTTTTAAAGCTGCCGCCCACGGTGAGCATACTTGGAGCGTGATTGCGAGTGGCCTGGTGAATTTCGACCCGTGCGTAAACCCCTGTTTACCCCTCCTCAACCCTTAATAGGTGCCATCCCCCAGGGTCAGTTCCCAAAAAAAGGGGAGGGGCCATGTGAGCCTCTTTTCCAAGCCTTAATAGGCCCCGGGGCCAAATGCATTTAAAAAGGGTAGGAGGGCTGTGTGGCCCCCTCCCCGACCTATCTCAGGCCCCAGGGACCACATGCCCTAGGATCAAAACCCAATAAAAAAGGGTAAGGGGCATGTGCCCCCCCTCCCTGAGCCTTACTATGCCCCAGGGACCCATCCACTAGGGGCCAAATATAATAAAAAAGGGGAGGGGACCGCACAGCCCCCCTCCCCCAGCCTTCTCAGTTCCAAGGGACCCCCATCCCCGAGGCCATGCATTTTTTTTATGTAAGGGGAAAGCGGTTGCGGGCCACACTCCCTAAGATTATTTTGGCCCTGGGGACCCAATCCCCCAGGGGTCAGTGCCTTTTAAGGGAATGGGGGCAGCATGGCTCCCCTCCCTGAGCCTTATTAGGCCCAGTGGGCACCATCCCCCAGGGCTGTATTTTAAAAGAGGAGAAGAGCCCCTCAGGTTTCTGGGAACTGACTCCCCTGGGGCCATGCTTGTTTGTTTTTTAAAATGGCCCTCCTCCCTGAGCCTATTTTGGCCCCTGGGACCCCATCCTCCAGGGCATTCCTTTAAAATGGGTGGGTGCCGGGGCACCCACAAAGAACACGTTGGAAGCCGCAGGGGAGCCCCAGGACCCCAGCAGTCCCAGCCAGCTCCCTGCATGCTGCAGGAGCTGGCATTGCTCCTGCCCAAAGGAAGCAGCTATATATGCTCCTATCTCCCTCTGGGAGCAATATCTTGTCCTGTGTCCCTTCCCACATCAGTGCGTGCAAGGAAACAGAATACAAGTCTGCTCCAAGCTGGGGATAGCACTTTTAAAGCTGCCGCCCACGGTGAGCATACTTGGAGCGTGATTGCGAGTGGCCTGGTGAATTTCGACCCGTGCGTAAACCCCTGTTTACCCACGGGTCGGAATAACGAGTTTGACTGCATTTAACGCATCCAATAATAATCGGTTGCATTAAATACCTCAGCTGTCAGGAAATTTTTGCAGGTTAAACCTGTCAAAATGTAACAGGGGAAATTGTACGGTATTTACCATACCATGCGGATTTTTGGTGCGTAAACAAAAAGAATTGCATGTTATTCCCCACAAACTTGTGATAGGTGTTATTTACGGCACATGATAAATAAAGTACCCTTACTATTTATCATGTGCAATTAATAATACCTAAACTCATAATCAGGCCCTTGGTGTTTGCTCCTGTTTGGCAGGAATTTTAATAATGCTCCCCACAGATGGGAGCAAACGCGTTTTCCTACCCGCACCGGTGGAAGCAGTAAAACTGCTATGTCTCGGGGGTGGGCTCCCCGGGACACAGCAAGTAGGCCAGCCCTGGGGGATGGAAGGGGGGAGCAGCATGTCCCCCTTCCCTTAAAATATACTATGGGCCCCAGGGATGGTGTCCCCTGGACTGAATATGGCTTGGGGAGAAGGGCTGCATGCCCCCTCACCTTTTATAAATAGATTAGGCCCCAGGGAATGGGGTCCCTGGACCAAAAGCAGCTCAGAGAGGGGGGCGGCGCACACCTTCCCCTTTATAAATAGATTGGGGCCAGGGGATAGGGTCCCTGGGGCCGAGAATAGCTTTGGGAAGGGGGCCCTACTGATGCCTCCCTATATATAGTTAGATATATATTCCAAACGGCACACTCTTCCCTTTCAGAAAAGCACTCGAGCCCACCAGCCAGTATTTCATCAGAACCTCTTTATTTTAAAGTGTCCATGGGCATAAATCCGCTACGCGTTTCGACCCCCTCTTCCGGTCTTAATCATGCGGTAATGCTGAGTGGTTGAGTACACTCATTTATATACATTGTTCATCAGTAGACACTATGGAAGGACTCTTGCACAGATTGGGTCGGCACAAGCTAATCATAAAGTTATAGTAACTGCTTGATGTCAATATGCTGATGATCAGTGAAAGTTTCAGTTCTTAGTACCCCGGTCTTCATTAGACCAATTAGTATTGCAAAAGTAGCATATCTAAAGAGTCATCTTCACTGAGAACATTCATTCAATTGTACCATGCGGACCACAATACCCATAATGCTTTGCAAGCAATAGTTATTTTCCCGTGGTGTGATTTTCTGCCATCCATAATTGTCACATTTTAGATTTTAAATTTGAGTTTCCATATCTCGCCTCCAAGAACTCAATTTCATATTGGGCTAGGAAACTCACTGTTCAATGTCGTTTACGTTCACTCAGCATGTTATTTTTGCTTATAAATATGACATTTCTGCTCACAGACAACCTCGATTTCAAGATGTTATAAGGAAACTTGCTGTGCAGAGAACACTTTCCCCGCAAACCCTGGCTGCTTTACATTTTCTCAGTTAATTGGGATGTGGCAGGCCTCCCGTTTCACCCAACAGTGGCCTCACCTCACATTCTTCTTTCCCTCGAAATCAGCAGCCGACAGGCATCCTCATATACAAAAAAAATTGCATGTTATTCCCCACAAACTTGTGATAGGTGTTATTTACTGCACATGATAAATAAAGTACCCTTACTATTTATCATGTGCAATAAATAATACTTAAACTCATAATCAGGCCCTTGGTGTTTGCTCCTGTTTGGCAGGAATTTTAATAATGCTCCCCACAGATGGGAGCAAACGCGTTTTCCTACCCGCACCGGTGCAAGCAGTAAAACTGCTATGTCTCGGGGTGGGCTCCCCGGACACAGCAAGTAAGCCAGCCCTGGGGGATGGAAGGGGGAGCAGCATGTGCCCCTTCCCTAAAAATATACTATGGGCCCCAGGGGTGGTGTCCCCTGGACTGAATATGGCTTGGGGAGAAGGGCTGCATGCCCCCTCACCTTTTATAAATAGATTAGACCCCAGGGAATGGGGTCCCTGGACCAAAAGCAGCTCAGAGAGGGGGGCGGCGCACACCTTCCCCTTTATAAATAGATTGGGGCCAGGGGATAGGGTCCCTGGGGCCGAAAATAGCTTTGGGAAGGGGGCCCTACTGATGCCTCCCTATATATATATATATAGATATATATAGATATACCTATATATATATATCTATATATATATATCTATATCTATATATATATGTATTTTCTAATGGTGCCAGCAATTTCTTTCTTTATTTTATTTTTGCTGCAATCCCGCCCGCCCATGTTTCGCTGGATCGCGGCAAAATCCGACATTTTCTTTTTATGTGATCAAGGCCAGGACTGGCCGAAACACGTCATACCAGCATTGAAAATACAAATTCCTTTGAGCAGATAACATTGGTGTCTGCGCCCAACTTCTTTTGAATCAGTGGAATTGCGTAAATATATATATATATATATATATATATATATATATATATATATATATATATATATATATATATATATATATAAAAACAAGAGAAGAAGCAAGTTTAGGTGGAAAGCAGCTCCAGTAAAGAGCACTCTCAACACCAGCGACACTCTAAATTTACACTTGAGAACTACCCAGAGTTATCTGCTTCTATGCCTGAATTTGCTCACCTCATATGTCTGCTTTTCTATCAATGTCTTTAAGTATAGGATTAGCACAGTGCCATCCACGCCGAGATAGAAAGGGACAAAGTCTTTTGTCATTTCCACAGCAAAGTCTTTAAGCATAGGATTAGCACAGTGCTATCCATGCAGAGCTGTAAAATGGCCAAAGCCTTTTACCACTTCAATATT
Source organism: Calotriton arnoldi (assembly GCA_963921515.1). Lineage (NCBI taxonomy): Eukaryota > Metazoa > Chordata > Amphibia > Caudata > Salamandridae > Calotriton > Calotriton arnoldi. The sequence goes on from CAWUFW010012294.1 coordinate 421,826, forward strand.
TCAAAAAAACAAGAGCGTCCCATACGTCCTTGCGAGCTGGGTGTTGCATTTGAGCAAAAAAACAATGTTCACAAGGAACTCATTTATCAAAGCAATACAGTATGTGCAAGCTAAGGTAACTTGCTCAGATTTAATCTAAATCATACATTTCCAATTCAGACCTTTCTTATTAGGTCACGGTAGAAATACCTGAGAGTATATATACATTACACAGTATCTTAAGAGAATTCTTAAAAAGCCCAACACAACAATTAGTCAAGATAGTGCTTACTTCAGCCAAAGTAAGTAGGATTTATTCTGCAGTCACAGTCTTTACCACAGATGTATTTCCTTATACATTAAAGAATTGAAAGTGTTATGTCCCGTATAGAGGCCCTAATGTAGACCCGTTCATACATGCCCTAAAATGGACGTATTCATATTTGCCCTAATATGGTCATATTCGTACTTGCCCTATTATGGTCATAGCCGCATATGCCCAATTATGGTCATAACTGTACATGTCCTATTATAGTCATGATTCCTTATATAGGCATGATCTTTCACCTACATTGGTCCTTGCTAGTACACAACGTGCTCTGAGGGCTGAACGTTATCTTTCCTGTGGTTTTGAATACAGCAGGGCTTTTCCCAAACACCGGCCCACACTGTACTCATCAATTATGCATGGCTCTCTAGGAATACACCACCTGCATAATATGTATGTACAAAGTTCACCCCTGACGTCTTCCTCATGTCTAACGACAGACCAATACAAACCATACTGAGGACCGAGACTCTTTAGGGTATAAATACACCACATCTTGCCCCGGTAAGACAGAGGGAACCAAGACTTCCATGCTGACACACTGACCAGAGACGCTGAGGCTCCTGCATGCAGTTTCTCCAGCTGACAGCGGTCTGACACAGCCCTTGCGAGGTGTCCAACTCGAGACCAGGACGGTGTCCCTCACTCTCTCTATTCAGGTATGGGGGTTCGACTAAATCCTAGAGGGATTCTTGGCTCTTAGGCTTTAGACCTACACATATGCTAGGTATACTCAGGTACATCTAGTTAAGCATCGTAGGAGTACGCGCACTTGCATAATGCTTTTATATCCATGTATGTATTCATGATTATTGCAGTATGGTAGAACTGTTCTATCCCTTTGCTTTTATCGTACTGCTGATAATATATCTCTGCTATTGTCTGCTGGTTGCCGCAGCACATATATTTTACACTAGAATAACAACTGTTCAATAAATACTTATTGAAACGCCCGACTGTTTATTCTGTGTAACTCTCTGAGACAAACCGAATAAGTAAACACGAGTGACTGAGCAAAAGGTAGTATATTGTTTCCACGATTCTGAGGAATTTGGGTTGTCATAATCTAAGGTTGCCAGAAACTAATCTCTCCCCGAGAAGAGGAGATTCTAGTGGCACCGTGAGCTAGCTAATGCAAACCAGGCTAACATATACGGTGGGGGTGTTCAGAGTTCGTCTGCCACCAAGCCCACAGTATATGTTATCCAAACGCGCAGGTCCTGCAGGGGTACTATAGGAACTACACGACATGGCGCCACCAACGTTGGTTGGGTACTTATTTAACAGTAGAATCTGAGTAGTTCAGTCGTGCTATTCTCAGAGAACCTACTCACATAACCCCAGAGACGTCTGGAGTGGGTGGGCACAACCACCGCCGCAGCTGAATAGTACAAAAATACTATTTATTGGCTGTTGGTTATTCAAGCTTGAAGGACATATAGTTCCTAAATTGTGCATAACACCTCATCTTAGTTCCCTTTGAACACTTCTTCCTCTAAACATGCCTGATAACGAGGCAGGAGACCAAAGAGTTGATCTGAATTTCTTAACAGGAGAAGACGATCCTGAGGATGCAATACAAATTGCACCAAAATTCAGAAGGACAGTCACCATAAGACTATTAGAAAATGGCTTACCAGCCACGGGTGGCATGGTAGTTTTCGTGATTGAGGCACACGAATCAAACAAAACAGAGATGTTCTATTCATGGGTTACATTCCCAGCAGCAAATGCCATAACAAATACATTTCACTCCTACATAGCAGGAGATGCACCAGCGGAATATGCTCCGTTTGAGGACATAGAGATTCCACTCACTTACCAGGAACATTTTTACTGGTTTAAAGGCGCCCTACCCCACGTACGACAAAGAGTAAGATTAGGCCCGCTCGGAGGAGACGGGGCTACATGGCCAATACTAGCCGCTTACACACCGCATCCTGACATTGGAACAATGCCACAGCCAGACTTACTCGTACAACACAGAGATTTAATTAAAATCTACAGAAACCTGACACAATTCGTCAGGAGGACTTTAACAATCCAACCTGCACCAGGAGGTGCAGCAAACAGTACTCCAGTTCAGGGTACAGGAAATAAAATTACTCCACAAACATTACACGCGGTAATGGGCAAAATGCCAGCAAAACGTGAACAAATACCATTCTGGATAGCTCAGAAAATAACTCAGCTTGAGGCAGTATTCCCGAATACTACCACCTATGAAAAACACAGAATTCTAACAATCTGCTTCCCCATGGAGATCACACCACAAGTAGAGGATTGCACCTCTTGGGGTTCAGTCTTTGCTGCCATATATACCAGAACACATGGTATCCCGTCCTTAGCAGTAATACCTGACATATTGAGACAGATACAAAATGAGTACGGAGCAGAGCCTGCCCTTAACTTAGGGATGAAGTTACTAAATAACTTTGACCAGGTATCAGCCATAATACTAGCTAACATTAAGGGGGAAGCAGCTTCAGTGGCGAGGCGATCCGCCAACGCCTAAGGGAGTTCAGTCCAGAGGATCATCAACACGAACTACCCAAAATAATTGAAACTGCATATGCAGAATTAGGCAGAGACAGTCTAGGTGGGAAAGCATTAAAACCACAACTAGTGGGCAGTCCTGAAAAGGACACTACAAAGCAGACACCTACTTCTTCTAAAAAGAAGTGGGAAAATAAAAAACAACAAAAGTCAAAAGACAGCAGATCTCAATCCAGAGTTAGGTCTCCTCAACAGGAGCCCTCTGAAAGGAGGTATAACCTCAGGAATAGGGATAATATTAAAAAACGTGACAGGTATCAGGATACTGATACTCGTTCCTCTCGTTCCTTTCAGGGTTCATCAAAAAACTCCGAGAGGGAAGGACGGTCAGAACACAGACAAGAGGAGCGTACAAAGTCCAGAGACACGCAACGTGCTGCGGACTTCGCACCTAAAAAAGAGGATAAACAAAAACAGAAACCTCAGTTCAAAAAGAAGAAGGTAGCAGGTCTCAAGATCAGACATGCCCAGAATTCTGAGGACACAGCTTCTGAACGGGGAATGGGCTCTGACGATGCTAGACAGCGCGGCAGAAGTAACGATAGCTCGCCAGAACCTGAAGGAATTTCTGGTGACAGCGGAGATGAGTGAGTATATCACGGTGGAAACACCTGATACTCGGGTAAGTGTCCCACATAAGTTACATGAGATAACACTCAGGCTGGAGGGTGACAAGCCCAGGAAAATTAAAGGTCTCTTTTGGAAAAATCTATCATCTGGTTATGACATTCTATTAGCAGAACAAGACTGGCCGCCAGCATTCGTCATGGAGTGCCCTAGGGGAGAAACTGTAATTTTTCCAGCCTTTTCCGACCTCGTTCCCATACATCTTAAACATGCATATGCGCAGGAGTGAGCGGTTGCCCTAGCTCCAGCATTGTACAAAAATCATGTTGGTTGGGATGAGGATTCAACCCACCACGTGATCCCGTTAAATGTTTCCCTAAATGCTCAAAGGCAATACCCTATAAAGCAGGAATCTAAAAAACAAGTCAGGGAGATCCTAGATCAACTAGAATACCAGGGGGTGATAGAAAATTGCACTTCACCTATGAACAATCCTTTGTTTCCCGTATCAAAACCCGATAACACATATCGTTTAGTTTTAGATTACCGACATTTAAACACTTGCACAAAGACATTTGCAGTTCAAAATGCACACAGTGCCGCATTAATGAATAACATTGTGCGCAAAAAATACAAAACAACACTTGATATCTCAAATGGATTTTCTGCCAAAATATAGCGCCTGAAAGCAGATATCTGACCGCATTCAGTGCGTTAGGGTCCCAGCGACAATTTTGTCGACTTGCCCAAGGGTATAAAAATAGCCCCGGGGTATTTTCAGCAAGAGTAACAGAGTTACTCCAAAATTTGGATGAAGAAGCATTGTCCTATGTGGCTGATATTTATCTGACGGACGATGACTTAAAGAGGCACTTGACCAGGGTGAGCACCATTATTATGGGATTCGCCTCTGAGGGCTACAAATTTAACTTTAAAAAATCAAAGATTGCCCACCTCAGTGTCCTGTTTTTAGGATACGAGCTGTCAAGTGAAGGAAAAAGCTTAGCAGCTAACTTTTTTGAAAAGTGTGCGCTGCTCCAACCTCCAAGATCATTAAAGAATTTACAATCAATTCTGGGATTCCTAAATTTTGGTCGAACATACATTTTGGATTACGCAGAAAGAGTAAAACCTTTCTACGACTTATAAAACCTGATTTTTCAGTCAGACAATGGACACAGGAACACACAAATATCCTGCGTTCCCTACAGGAAGACATGATAGCTTCAAAAAATTTACAGACACGCGTAAATGCACAGAACTTAGTGATCCGAGTAATAGCGGGTCAATGCGGGTACACTTATTTAACTTTTAATGAAGGTGAAACAGTACCAATCGCATACAAATCGCACCTGTACACAAACGCAGAAATGCGTTTCACTTCAACAGAAAAAATTCTGACAGCAGTGCAGACCGCTGTAGCAAGAGAAAGAGCTCTGGCTCAGGGTAAACGCATAATTGTCGTGACCCCAGTACCAGCTTTAGAAGCTGTTACAAAAGCTAGCATTCCAAATGCGAAAGCCTTACATCCCAGATGGATACAATGGGCTAATTCTCCTACTGCAACGGATGTTGAATACAGATTTGATCCAAGTTTAAAAACACAGGCATTCCTGCAATACGAACAAGAATATCCTCTACCAAATGAAATTTTGCCTCTAGATCAGTATGAATACATTATTTACACTGACGGTTCTGCTCAACCAGCCATAGGGAGTAAGCAAGCTTACAGCGCGGCGTGTGCGATTGTTAAAGGTCGCATGCACGATGGAAAGTTCCATCCGAGTTGCACTAAAACGCAATCTTTGGGAGACTGCACGGCTCAGTTGGCAGAACTCAAAGCACTGATACTGGCACTTATAAATACGGAACACGAATTCCCCACACTTATTGTGTGTGATTCCTTTTACTGTGTACAGTCGTACAATGAATATCTACATCATTGGGAACAAAACGGGTTCAAAGATGCAAAAGGTGGTACAATTAAGCATAAAATGCTATGGGAACAGGTAGTGGAGTTGAGAAACGAACTACCAAGGGCTCACGTGATACATACACTGAGTCATCGGCGTGATGGCGTTCACGTTGAAGGGAATTCATTGGCTGATGAAGCTGCAAAGGGGGCTGTTCGCACAGCCGCCGTAGCTGCAGTTACTCGTTCAAAGACGAGGGTAGACGGCGAGATAATGGTAGCTGTCAATGCTTCATGCAAAGGCAGCACAGCAGTACCTAAAAAATTTCCACTCAAGTACTCCTACAAGTTAGATGCACAAAACATTCCATATGCTCAGATTCCTGGAGTGGGGGATAGAGTAATACCAAATATGGATCGTAGGTTAGGCTTAATTCTAGCAGCACATGAAGGTTTGGGTTCTGCGCATACAGGCGTTACAGCGACTATTTCTTTACTGAAACAGCGCTACTGGTGGCCAGGGTTAACCAAGCAGACCAAAGACTATGTCTTGAAATGCGACAACTGTCAGCAGATGAAAGGCTCCACAGTAGCACGCCCAGCACAGACACCATTGCTGAAATCAGACAAACCTCTCGCATGTGTGTATTTGGACCACTCGGACCCCTACAATCTGATGGGTCCAAGAAATATATCATGGTTGCAGTGGATTCCTGCTCTAGATTCCTATGGGTTTGGCCTCAGCGCTCGGCTGACGCTCGAACTGTTATAAAAGATTTGCGAGTCTTTATCGGCACATACGCAGTTGGCACGTTACATTTTGACCGTGGTCCGGCGTTTAGCTCTCGGGCTTACAAAGAGGCCATGAAAGGAATGGGCGTAGCATTGCAGTACTCCTCTCCATACCATCCCAAGGGAAATTCTGTTGTGGAGAGGAAAAACCGAGACTTAAAGCAATCTTTAACAGCTAGGGTATTAGGCAAGGGCGGTAGATGGGTCGATCACCTTTATGGGGTACAGCGAGCGATCAATAATCAGCCAATAAACTCTCTAGGGGGTGTCACTCCTTACGAGTTCCAATTTGGGACGAGAATGTGGGTACCTGATCTTTATTGTGAAGGCACAGTGGTGGATGAAAAACCATTTGATATCCATGATCGTTTGGCTGTTTTACAGGATCTAAATAAATCCAGAACACAACAAAGTAACATGCTCCAGAAACAGACCGCCACTGAGGAAGTCAAGGCAGTAACGGCAAGACCTGTCTGGATCCAAAAAGTCGGGGATCTGGTCAGAGAAAAGATTGCAGACAAGAAAGAGTTTGGGCCATCCTACAGAAAGCCTGTACCGGTCCTAGCAATCCAAGGCACAAGAACTGTACTTCTGCCGCCTCTTGCCGGAAAAAAGGAGAAAAGATTTGTCTCAATCGATTTAATCAAACCACACTATGTGGCCGATACTAAACAGTAGGCCTTGTGGACTCCACAGTAGCAGACACCCTCCTCTCGCTACAATTCAAGAAGTTCAAACAGAAAGACTCATCACGTTTGAAGAGCCACCTGTACGGAATGAAGGACTAAGCAACAATGCTATGGAACTCGTTCCACTTCAACAAGAAATTCATCTTCACAATGAAAATCAACTTAACAACCAAGTTGCAATCAGACCGACTACAGACATCTACGTCAACATGCCTCGTCAACAGCATAATCCGATTTCAACAAATCCCGATGCAATTCCAACAATTGATCGAACTGCTTCTGGCTATTTCATGAACTTTGATACGTTTTCACTGGATCCAAGTGAGCCGGAAACGACGCCAGCCAAAAAATCACTCCAACAGAAACTCACTGACTTTTTGAACTTTTTTAGAAAGACTTACCTGGTGTCACCTTGGATTGAACTATGGTATATCACTGGGATTTTATTTTTTCTTTTCTGGGTAGGCTTAATAATAACTTTTAGTATGCTTATTAATGGACGATACCTCCAACAGAGCTCTACAGCCCAAAGAGTCAATTTGATTTTAAAACCACACCAGTCTTCACATCGTGAACCAAGAGACTTGTCTTCAGTGAACATCACAGCAGTTCCTATACCGGACGGTATAGTATGGGACAAAATTGATTATGATGTATTCGGTCCGACTGAACTTTTAAAGCTAAAACATGTATTTAAAATTTCTTTAAGTGATATCATTACCTCCAGTACATTTTCTGATGATTGGGACACTGATACTGTGAACAATTTGATGTCTGATTTAGAAAAAACTGCAGCATTTCTGAACAATGAAATGTTAAAAGGTACTTCAGATTATGATACATTGTACTGTTACCAGCAATATGGTCATCATTTCTTGCACAAATCAATAACACCTAGAAATGTATTTGAGTACCACCAGTGGGAACACTGCCCAACACCACCAAAAGGTAGTTCGCAAGCATTTGCACAGAAATTCACATACTTCTCAGGGTTTAACACATCCGACCCGAAGTCATTTTATTATAAAGTGGCGAAAATTTCAGCTCAGAAAATGTTGTTAACAAACACCAAACATATTTACTCTGCATCCTTTCTGAACCAGTTGTCTAAACAGGGTTTTGATCTATGGAAAGACACAATAGATTCAAAATCGATCTGGGGTTCTAAGGACTGGCAAGTCCAGGGAATAGAAGCACTTTTTAGAGCATGCATCATTCCGCAGCAGATGTTATTTCTGAATGAAACTGTGCAACAAACAACCTGTCTTGGTTTAGCCAAAGGCAAGGAAATGAACACACCAGGGTTTCCAACACCATCACAGATGGGTGGGGGGCAGAATTCAACTACACAAGGGGTAGGATTAGATGACATTCTCCAGTACAACAGATCAGATCCTGATTGGACGAAATGGCTGACTTGGCCCATTGACACGAACACCTGTCAACAGAGATTTATGAATACAACCGAAGGGTTTAGTATCCATAGGCCAGATACACGCTATGTACAAAGACAACACCCAGGGGTAGTGACATCCTATAGTGTTGGGAAGTTGTGCCTTGATTGGCTAGAGACCTCAACACTCACAGAAGTAAAACATCACTTGACCTTACTCACACCTGGTGTAGACCTTAGGGATTTCCTACTAGGTCCAAGGAAAACACGTCAGAAACGTTTCATATATGCTGGCCTTTATGCCTATTATAATGAAAACTGGAAAATATCCCAACAGGAGGCCGCAGAAAGAATACGGGAAATAGACCATATTAACTTAGAAAAGGCATTAGCTGTAGTGGATAATGGGTTAACAACTTTGACCTCCAGGATTTACTCTTTAGGCAACATTGTGTCTTCGGCAATCAACATATTAGAACAAGATCTGGCCTTGTTACAACACGGGCAATCTCAGCTACGTTCTATTGTGATTCTAAGCTGGACGCTGCAATCTTTGCGTGCAGGCTATGTGCCCAGGCATTTTATAAACACCACGTCTCTGTTTTCAGAATACAATCTAACTGATAAACAGACAGAAATGGCACAAAGGGGAGCCAAATATACAATGCTGCGTATTGAGAGACTGGAAAGATTACCATTCACTGTAGCCGAATTACCATCAACCGAATGGCTAATTCATGGCCAAATCACTCTGCCGGTCACTACGTTTCAGTTTCAATATTGCCTTGAGCAAAGGCAGGCAGACAAATATGAAAAGATGGGTAAGGGATACATCAAGGAAACTTGGGAGTTACCATATAGATATCGATGCCGGAATGGGGATCGAGAAGTGTATCTGAGTGGTACAAACTGCAAGAACGCTTTAAGCGGTTCTCTCATGTGTCAGGATATTTCTCTACACGGAGCCTGTAGCGGTTCAGTAGCGAACTTATCTTGTCACATGTCAGGGACCCCAGCGGCCAAGATCACGCCGGTTTTCCAGCTGCTCTCGAATGGGTGTTTCTTAATGTTAAATTATCAAGGTTGCTGTGGGATGCTTCCGGGCGTCGCTTATCAGGTCACTGTTAACTCCAGGGTTACTTGCTGTATGCAAGTATTGTTTCCACCACTGAACACAGTCAGGGAGGCGCCGCTATGGCCTTCACTGAATGTTTCTTTCATACAATTTGATACTCTGAGCAGATTGAAAGCCATGCTTTTACAGCAACCCGTGCCCTTAACCTCCGCTCGAGAAACCTATGAACTTCAAGTTGCAAGGACCTCGACTGAGATACAAGCGCTTAAACGTACAAACTGCCCCTTTCATTTAGTAGAAATGGTGGGACGTACCTTCAATATGTCTGATACGAGCAGTATTGTACACCTATTTAAGACCATAGGGTCAGGACTTTTAAGCACCTTTCAGACAGTCCTCGGAGTAATCCCAAATTTTATACACTCCGTATTGGGAAGCGTATTTGGAGGATTCCCGCTTATCCTATTGCTGGTTGCAGGGGTCCTATTCATAATACTACTGCTACGCAATGGATGGCCCAATTCCCGAGGGAATGGCGAACACGCTCCTGGAGCGGACATACCGTGAACGCATGGTACAACTTCTGGGCATTCCTTGCCTGCGAGAACTCAATGCCTCCTGGTTTCTATTGTTTAGACCAGTCTGGGTAGACTGCATCTTACCTGTTCTTCGATGCCTGTTCTGCGGAGAAGAATGCACGTTGGATCTTTGTCTAACTTTTCTATCAGATGCGCCTCCGGACACGGATGCAATGCTGGACCCCATAAAGGCCCACGCTCTGCGTTGTCCTCATCGGCTTTCGATTCTGATGAATGCATTCCTGGAGAATCCACAGGTGCCGTTTGCTCCTGCTGGGTTAGGTGACTCCTCCACAGGCACCCAGGTTACAACTGCCGCACAAGCTGCCGCAGCACCGACTGTTGGCAGTGCTACATTCCATCTATGTGCGATTGACGTTCTCTGTGAGGCGTTGGATTTGTCGTCTGCCGCAGCTAACACCGATAATATTGTGCTTCCCAGCCAGGACGCTTAATCTTGAATTGGCTCATCGTGTCCTGGGAAAGAATTCGTCTTCTTCACTCGTTTCAAAACAAACGAGCAAAATTGGAACATTTCCTAAATTGACACTTTCGCTTGAGAAAAGCATGGCCTTCTTCCGCTTTGAGTGAGGCAACTTATATGGAGAAATAAAATGGACATTCTTTTAGTGCCAATTAGAAATAGCTGAATTATTAACATTTTAGGCAGAAGATTTTTAACAATTTTAAAACCATGTTTTTACTTGCTTTAAAAAAAAAAAAGTTTTACATTGTCCAGATTTTAAGTATGGTCATTGTTATCCAATTTGGAAGAGAAGTGGGTGTTATGTCCCATATAGAGGCCCTAATGTAGACCCGTTCATACATGCCCTAAAATGGGCATATTCATATTTGCCCTAATATGGTCATATTCGTACTTGCCCTATTATGGTCATAGCCGCATATGCCCAATTATGGTCATAACTGTACATGTCCTATTATAGTCATGATTCCTTATATAGGCATGATCTTTCACCTACATTGGTCCTTGCTAGTACACAACGTGCTCTGAGGGCTGAACGTTATCTATCCTGTGGTTTTGAATACAGCAGGGTTTTTCCCAAACACAGGCCCACACTGTACTCATCAATTATGCATGGCTCTCTAGGAATACACCACCTGCATAATATGTATGTACAAAGTTAACCCCTGACGTCTTCCTCAAGTCTAACGACAGATCAATACAAACCATACTGAGGACCGAGACTCTTTAGGGTATAAATACACCACATCTTGCCCCGGTAAGACAGAGGGAACCGAGACTTCCATGCTGACACACTGACCAGAGACGCTGAGACTCCTGCATGCAGTCGCTCCAGCTGACAGCGGTCTGACACAGCCCTTGCGGGGTGTCCAACTCGAGCCCAGGACGGTGTCCCACACTCTCTCTATTCAGGTATGGGGGTTCGACTAAATCCTAGAGGGATTCTTGGCTCTTAGGCTTTAGACCTACACATATGCTAGGTACACTCAGGTACATCTAGTTAGGCATCGTAGGAGTACGCGCACTTGCATAATGCTTTTATATTCATGTATGTATTCATGATTATTGCAATATGGTAGAACTGTTCTATCCCTTTGCTTTTATCGTACTGCTGATAATATATCTCTGCTATTGTCTGCTGGTTGCCGCAGCACATATATTTTACACTAGAATAACAACTGTTCAATAAATACTTATTGAAACGCCCGACTGTTTATTCTGTGTAACTCTCTGAGACAAACCGAATAAGTAAGCACGAGTCACTGAGCGAAAGGTAGTATATTGTTTCCACGATTCTGAGGAATTTGGGTTGTCATGATCTAAGGTTGCCAGAAACTAATCTCTCCCCGAGAAGAGGAGATTCTAGTGGCACTGTGAGCTAGCTAATGCAAACCAGGCTAACATATACGGTGGCGGTGTTCAGAGTTCGTCTGCCACCAAGCCCACAGTATATGTTATCCAAACGCGCAGGTCCTGCAGGGGTACTGTAGGAACTACACGACAAAAGGTTTGCATTATCAGCACATCAGAAGTGATTTGTGAGCCCCAGTGAAGTGACAATAACCTATCTTGGGTTGATTAAGACAGTTGCTACGGCGGCCATCTTATAGTGGTCCGAATGTACGATTAACCTTATTGTTATGTCTTTTCGAGGATCATAACCTATTTGAGCAGAGGGGTGCATACTGTGTCTCCTCTGCATGATATTAATCACATGATGCAGTACTTAAGTTAATAAAACACGTAGCATTGAATAGTACAAAACAGGTGCCAAAATATATACAGTGCATGTGAATCTATATCCAGTAGTTGCGGCGGCCATCTTATAGTGGTCCTAGTGTAAGAATAATCTATTATTAATTCTTATCGAGGCTCAATGCGTATTTGAGCAGAGAGGTGCATACCATTGTCTCCTCTGCATAATATTGATTACATGAAACAGTACTTTAGTTAATAAACACGTAGCATTGAATAGTACAAACAAGGTGCCAATATATATACAGTGAATGTAAATATACAATCCTAGTGTTGATCTATATACAGTGCATGTACATAATTCATGGGAAGTCTAGACAGGGCCCTGTCTAGCTGATGGTGCGAGATCTACTCTGTGTTGTTATATTTCTTAGTGCAAGCTGATACATCTGCGCCATTCCTCAAGGTTGTTTAATCCTTTCCGGATGGATTCACATTTATCGATCCATTTACACTCTAGGGATTGTAAAATGAGTGAGATATCTCCACCTCTGGAAGGTATCTTGGCTTTATCTATCACTTGCCATTTCAAATCATCCGCCGAATGTGATTTCTCTTTATAGTGTTCAACCAGGGGAGCATTCTCCACTTGGCAGCGGATTCGGCTACGGTGCTGGCCAATGCGTGCTTTCACGGTTTGGGTAGTCTGGCCTATGTATATCAAGTCACAGGGGCACCAGATACAATAGATCACATTGGGCGTAGAACAATTAGTCAGGTCACGGAGTGTGATTTTCGTGTTGCCATGTGTGAAATGCTTGCTCTCCAAGGTAAACCCACAGGCGACACAGTTCTCACATTTGTAGTGTCCTGTCAATGGGGGAAGTGACCATAGGTTGTGTATGGTGCTCTTGGCTTTGATAATACTGGTGTCTGAGTGTACTAGGTGATCTTTAATATTTTGGCCTTTTTTTAAAGAGAACATCGCTAATTCTTGACATGAGTTCAGGGTATTCAATGTGGGCCAATGTCTCTTGATGGTTTTCTGTACCTGAGTACTCAGTGGGCAAAAGGTAGTAATGCACACACTCTGTTCAGTACGATTCTTAACAGTCTTGGTGAGTAGTACCTCACTGGGGCTGAACCACGCCCTTTTCATTGAGGTCTTAACCAATCTCTTTGGATATCCTCTTTCACGCAGTCTGTTACTCAGTATGTTTGCTTCTCTGAAGAAGTCTTCTTTCTCCGTGCAGTTGCGCCGAAGCCTCAAAAATTGGCCATATGGTAAACCATCCTTCAGAGCCCTGGGATGGAAGCTGTTGTATTGTAACAGTGTGTTTCTGTCTGTCGGTTTTCGATACAACGTTACATTCAGTTGATCGTCACGGCATCTAATCTTTAGGTCTAAGAATGGGACCATCTCTTTGTCTTTATTGTATGTAAACGTCAGTGCTGACTGACATTTGTGTAGGTATGTGATGAACATTTCTAAATTCTCTTCAGTGCCCGCCCAGATAAAGAAAATGTCATCGATGTAGCGCTTCCAGCTCCTGATGTTATTGAAGAAAGGGTTGGTTATGTTGTTGATGTATTTTTCTTCAAGGTCACCTACATAGAGATTGGCCAGGTTTGGTGCAAAAATAGCTCCCATTGACGTCCCTGAACATTGTTGTAAGTAGCTAGTGTTGAATCTGAAATAGTTCTTTGTGAGCGCTATTTCTAAAAGATCAGTAATAAACTCAGTGGGAACTTCGAATGGAGCTGGACGGGAGTCCAAAACTGTTTTGATGGCATTAATGCTGTCCATCTGTGGGATATTCGTATATAACGAATCAATGTCCATAGTAACTAACATCTCTTGCATTGGGGTTATATTCCATACCTTCTACCAGATTTATCATATATGTGCTATCTCTGACGTATGTAGGTAGGACAGGGACGTAATCTTTAATGAAACTATTGATGTAGTGTCCCAAGGGTTCCAGGACAGACCCCCATCCAGACAGGATGGGTCTCCCTGGGGGATTACTGGTGTCCTTGTGCACCTTGGGTAGGGTATATAGGACCGGAGTCCTTGGATATTCTTTGTTTAGGTAGTCAAATTCTTGTTTGGTCAGGAATCCTTCATCTAGGCCATTTTTAGTGACTTCCTGTATCAGTTTCTGGATATCTATCAGGGGATCCGGTAGTAATTTCTTATAGTGTTGGGTGTTGTTCACTTGTCTCATTATCTCAGCCTCGTATGATGTTCTTTCTTGGATGACGATCCCGCCTCCTTTGTCCGCAGGTTTCAGGATAATCGTTTCATTATTTTTCAAGGTGATCAAAGCCTCACGTTCAGGCCTTGTAATCTTGTATGGGGTAAATACCCTTTGTTCTTTCAATTTCAGGATGTCTTCTAGTACGCCTTTTTCAAAGGCCAGGATCTCCGGAGGCATCATGCTGTTGGTTGGTATAAATGTGGATTTTGGTCGCATAAACGATCTTGAAGAGGATGGGATTTCTTCTTGATTGCTGAAAAACACTCTTAGTCTCAGTGTCCTGAAAAATTTATGGAGTTCCGTTTGAAGTTTGAAGAAATCCGTTGTTTCTGTCAAGATGTACGATAAACCTTTGCTCAAAAGAGACAGTTCATTACTGTTCATTATGTGTGTGGATAAGTTGAAGACAGGGAAGGTACCATCTGTGTTCAAGTCGTTAGTGTTTCTTGAAGGGTCCACATTGTTGTTCTGTGTAATGCTCATCTGGGGTCTTGCTACTCCCATCTCATGATCCACAATGTTGCACTGGCCAATGTTCATTTGGGGTCTTCCTTCTTCCATCCTTGTCAATGGCCTTCTTGTCCCCAGGTGTAGTATTGGCGACGCGTTTGCCTTTCTCCTGCAAACTGGTGCCATACTCTCTTCTGGTTCCAGTTGGTCCCTCTGCCTCTCTGTGCCTGGGCTAAAAAAGGCTGTTGTTGATTTTTTGCAATCCACTGGTACCTTCACCTACGTCGTCCAATGTATCGAAACCTGCTGAGGAATCTGAGAAACCAATAAGGTTGTTATTCTTGTATCGTCCCCAGGTTACACTTTTCTTGTACTGCTGAGGTTGAGTGTAAAAGTCCTCTTGTAGATATGGGAAGGCCTTCTCTTTGATGTAAGCCGTGATATCCTTCTGTACTTTATCCGCCTTCTTTTTCAATTCGAAGGAGTTGAATTCCTGTATTGATTTGTTTAGTTTCTCTAGAGCCAACTTGGACTCTTCAATGTTGTCACAACCAAAGAGCTCTTTTTCTAGGTTCTCTATTTCAATTAGCTCCTGTTTGCTGTGTTCCAAAGCAGTTTCTATGCCCAACACCATCCAGTGTCTTGAGCATGTGGTGGATATATGCGAAAATCCGCCTTTGAATTTTTTATCGTCTCTGAAGATGCCCCGTACGTTCCTCACTACTAGGCCTTGGGGGATGATGTTAGCTCATAGGTACTCTGTCAGCATTCGGGCGTGTAGCTCTGTGTGGACATGTTTTTTCTTTGCACGTTCTAGTTTATCTAAGAGGACTAGTCTAGGATTGGTATTGACTGACTGTGTGGTTGTGGAGAAAAGAGAGGGGCCACTGATAACTTTAGCGATTTATTCTTCGGTGTACAATGGGGCCTCTCTGTCTGACATAGTATGTTGCAATAACCTCACAGTATGGTTAGCAATAAAAATTAATGGTCAAAGACCATAACAAATATTGAAGACAAACAAAACAAATAACACACAACCCAAAATTGGGTTTTGAGCAAAATATTAAACAAAGCTCTTGCAGGAGACCTGCACAATCAATATTTCAAAAAAACAAGAGCGACCCATACGTCCTTGCGAGATGGGTGTTGCATTTGAGCAAAAAAACAATGTTCACAAGGAACTAATTTATCAAAGCAATACAGTATGTGCAAGCTAAGGTAACTTGCTCAGATTTAATCTAAATCATAAATTTCCAATTCAGACCTTTCTTATTAGGTCACGGTAGAAATACCTGAGAGTATATATACATTACACAGTATCTTAAGAGAATTCTTAAAAGGCCCAACACAACAATTAGTCAAGATAGTGCTTACTTCAGCCGAAGTAAGTAGGATTTATTCTGCAGTCACAGTCTTTACCACAGATGTATTTCCTTATACATTAAAGAATTGAAAGGTTTGCATTATCAGCACATCAGAAGTGATTTGTGAGCCCCAATGAAGTGACCATAACCTATCTTGGTGAGTACTAAGTGAAAACATGTGAAAAGCGGGGGAACAGGTTATTGGTAAAAATCAAAAGGACGAGCTGTACACAATGGATAATGTATCATTCAGGCTCTCTCTTTTGTTAGTGTCGACGACGTTTCGACCCTCTCTCGTTACGGGGTCTCTTCAGGACAGCGTTTCTGGGGACTAATGAAGGGAAATTGAAATTAGGGTGGTGGAAATAAAGTGTGGTGGTGAGAAGGGCTAAGCCTAATGGGCGCACTGTGGCTTACCAGTACATTACAAGGCGTCTATTTCTTAGGTATATCCTGGAGGTAAGGAGGAGTACTGGGTGATGAATCGGGAACAGACGCACAGGAACAGCAGAATTACGGATCCTGCAATCAAGGGAATGCCATGGGTGAGTGTTAACTGATAAATACTAGCGTCGTGCACCATGGAAGTAAAATGATGCAGGCGAACTCACCATTCAGGTTAGTTCCAAACAAAGTAGTGGTCAGGATTACTGAATTGCATTGAGGGTTAACGGTAGAAACCCGATGCTAATCACTCTTATAAGTTCTCGGACGAACTGTAAGAAATCAATTATCATGGCGTAAGAAGGGTAAATAACGGTACAGCAAGCGCGCCTGCCTCATGCCAGGAGCTTCAAGGTTACTTACTTAAGCATCACCATGTCGGACCTCTCAATGGAGCGGTTGTTCCGGGTGTGGGACGCCGACTGATGAGTGATTTAAATAAGGAAGTGTGTGGGCTGGAAATTAGTCACGCCAGCACGAGCGCAGCCGGGTTGATTAAGACAGTTGCTACGGCGGCCATCTTATAGTGGTCCGAATGTACGATTAACCTTATTGTTATGTCTTTTCGAGGATCATAACCTATTTGAGCAGAGGGGTGCATACTGTGTCTCCTCTGCATGATATTAATCACATGATGCAGTACTTAAGTTAATAAAACACGTAGCATTGAATAGTACAAAACAGGTGCCAAAATATATACAGTGCATGTGAATCTATATACAGTAGTTACGGCGGCCATCTTATAGTGGTCCTAGTGTAAGAATAATCTATTATTAATTCTTATCGAAGCTCAATGCCTATTTGAGCAGAGAGGTGCATAGCATTGTCTCCTGTGCATGATATTGATTACATGAAACAGTACTTTAGTTAATAAACACGTAGCATTGAATAGTACAAACAAGGTGCCAATATATACAGTGAATGTAAATATACAGTCCTAGTGTTGATCTATATACAGTGCATGTACATAATTCATGGGAAGTCTAGACAGGGCCCTGTCTAGCTGGTGGTGCGAGATCTACTCTGTGTTGTTATATTTCTTAGTGCAAGCTGATAAATCTGCTCCATTCCTCAAGGTTGGAGAAGAGTGGAGGCAGCACCAGAGATGAAGTCACACTTTAACCAGTGTAGTTATTTCAAATTCCTTTATTCTTCTTTGAATTAAAACACAGGACAACAGCCAACGCGTTTCGTTCCCTTTATGGGAACTTCATCAGGGCTGAAATCAACATGAAACAAACATAAATAACCACATATAAAATACATAAAGTCAAATACACATAAATATATAATAAACCAACATCACATATATATACATGAAAAAAGGAAACACAAAACATTTTATACAGAATGACACTAAAAACTAAATATGACCACAATGGACAAGACCTACAATATATTTCCACAGACATATTAAAAACAATTAATTACAACTGACCAAACCGTCACAGTTTCCACAATCTATAAAAACATGCATCCTAACTACTTGAAACATCAATATTAATATTGATTCACCCATCAGTGATGATAATGAGCACATCTTTACTAATTTAAATACCTGGAAAAAGGAAAAGGAAAATCAAAACGAGAGGAAAAAGAAAAAGGAAAAAGGGAAGAAGAAGAACGAACATGTAGAGGGGAGAAGAGTATAAATATATAAAAATACCCTCACCAAAAAACTTTTTGGATGGACCACGTTCCATTTGATGAGTCAAGGCAATAATAAGCCAATTTGGACGAACAAAAATGGAATCCAATTTCTAGCCAAAGTAAACAACAAATATACAAATATAACAATATGCCACATATTTTGCATAAATATAATGAAACGCCACATTTTAAACAACTTAATTGTCTGGGCTCTATAGTAAAGATAAAAAAACTATTACTTGTCGCATATAAATACAGAACATCCATGTTATGTACACCAATTTCTAGTCTGGACAATCTCAGCGAATATATGTACAAAGACACATATTCAAGCATAGTCCTTACTACAACTTCAAATTTCAATCCGATTTTAAACCGAAAGAGGAAAGGAGGTCAACATTATATTATAGTTATCTAAGAGAACCCTGGTTTGAAATAGGGCATGCATGTATATAAAAGAAAAGAGCCATACTACAGTCCATACCCAATATTCAATATGTTTGCCATTTAACCTCACCTAGATGACGTCGACACAGCGTTATAGCTGAGTTTTATTAACTGCGATAAATCACTCAAGGTTATCTAACAAGATTCCTTACACTAGTACGAACTGTATACATCCAGTGTCCATGGAATCTAAGGGAACACAGATAAATAACATAGGGAAAATTTGATTACATTAAAAGGGGCACAAACACAATACCAAGCCGATGTATCAAAGGTGTCTGAAACGGGAAAAATAATTACCCGAATAGAGTTCCGCTTCTGTTAAATGTGTTAGGTCGCTCAGAGTTATATGGAAAAAATTCTATTTGATAGTACGAGCTGTATGCTTCCAAAATCAAAGGAATCTAAGGGGACATAGATATATAACATAAGGCAAGTTGGATTGAAATGTACAAGGGGCACAGGCACAGCATTAAAATAGTGCATCAGAGATTTCTAATTCAAAAGAAATAATTACCCAAAGACAGTTCCGTTCACATGTAGATGCTCATAAGTGTCAGCATGTACAAAGATGATATGTGACCGGAAAATGGAATCCAACTGTAATTAACTACCAACATGTATCACATGATTACCAATCCAAAGATCAGAGATCTAACAAGTCATGCTCAACATAATGCAGATAAGTACATTGTACACTTACATCAATGATCCGTAGGTTACGACCATCGTTCAGTGAGAATGAGGTTGTAATAAACCACATTCGTTGTAATCTGTAAATAGAAACATATTTCTAATACTTCAACCATACACCCGGCACATATGCGTAGGGACTAAACTGATATGTGTCCCGTTACTACATTCCATTGTCAATCGAACCCTTTAAATTCCAATGCATATAAGTTAAATGCCCCAATGTTACTAGACTAAAAGGGAAAAATAGTACCCTTGATCTCAAAGTCGGGCAGAAACACACTTCATAACTTATGCTGGACCGAGTTCTAAACATAAACCATATCGCCACAAAAATTTACGGCCAAGCCCTTCTCAAGGCGACCTCACTTCAAATCTAAGCCCCAGATCACAAACCAATAATACCAACAGGTTAGTACTTGTGCGCCCCATAATCATAATCCCAGAATCGAAAGAGACAATCACAACCTCACTTAAAACATCATTAAACAAAATGCCGTCCCAAGCAGCTAGTAACGAGTTTATTCCAAAAACTTACCAAAATCAGACTAGGAATTCGGCGGCAATGTGAACGCCCAAACCCATGATACGGTGGAGCAACAACCAGCCCGATGGATTCCTGGCATATTTAAACTATCCACGACGGTAAACGTACTATGCGTGTGACGTCAATAGAGACGTCAATAGAGCTCATTGGTAGTGCGTTTGCCCGATCCCTGGTTTCATGTCGACGCCATATTTGAGTGTGTCATTAAGAACCCGAGACCATTCAAAAAATGAAATGGCGTAATACCATCGATCGATCATTAAAATAGACGATGCCTCAATCCCTTCCAAACGCGACCGGTTGTAACATAAGCCATATACCCGTATATGGCATAGTTAATAAACACGTAGCATTGAATAGTACAAACAAGGTGCCAATATATATACAGTGAATGTAAATATACAGTCCTAGTGTTGATCTATATACAGTGCATGTACATAATTCATGGGAAGTCTAGACAGGGCCCTGTCTAGCTGATGGTGCGAGATCTACTCTGTGTTGTTATATTTCTTAGTGCAAGCTGATACATCTGCGCCATTCCTCAAGGTTGTTTAATCCTTTCCGGATGGATTCACATTTATCGATCCATTTACACTCTAGGGATTGTAAAATGAGTGAGATATCTCCACCTCTGGAAGGTATCTTGGCTTTCTCTATCACTTGCCATTTCAAATCATCCGCCGAATGTGATTTCTCTTTATATTGTTCAACCAGGGGAGCATTCTCCACTTGGCAGCGGATTCAGCTACGGTGCTGGCCAATGCGTGCTTTCACGGGTTGGGTAGACTGGCCTATGTATATCAAGTCACAGGGGCACCAGATACAATAGATCACATTGGGCGTAGAACAATTAGTCAGGTCACGGAGTGTGATTTTCGTGTTGCCATGTGTGAAATGCTTGGTCTCCAAGGTAAACCCACAGGCGACACAGTTCCCACATTTGTAGTGTCCTGTCAATGGGGGAAGTGACCATAGGTCGTGTATGGTGCTATTGGCTTTGATAATACTGATGTCTGAGTATACTAGGTGATCTTTAATATTTTTGCCTTTTTTGAAAGAGAAAATCGGTAATTCTTGACATGAGTTCAGGGTATTCAATGTGGGCCAATGTCTCTTGATGGTTTTCTGTACCTGAGTACTCAGTGGGCAAAAGGTAGTAACGCACACACTCTGTTCAGTACGATTCTTAACAGTCTTGGTGAGTAGTACCTCACGGGGGCTGAACCACGCCCTTTTCATTGAGGTCTTAACCAATCTCTTTGGATATCCTCTTTCACCCAGTCTGTTACTCAGTATGTTTGCTTCTCTGAAGAAGTCTTCTTTCTCCGTGCAGTTGCGCCGAAGCCTCAAAAATTGGCCATATGGTAAACCATCCTTTAGAGCCCTGGGATGGAAGCTGTTGTATTGTAACAGTGTGTTTCTGTCTGTCGGTTTTCGATACAACGTTACATTCAGTTGATTGTCACGGCATCTAATCTTTAGGTCTAAGAATGGGACCATCTCTTTGTCTTTATTGTATGTAAACGTCAGTGCTGACTGACATTCGTGTAGGTATGTGATGAACATTTCTAAATTCTCTTCAGTGCCCGCCCAGATAAAGAAAATGTCATCGATGTAGCGCTTCCAGCACCTGATGTTAGTGAAGAAAGGGTTGGTTATGTTGTTGATGTATTTTTCTTCAAGGTCACCTACATAGAGATTGGCCAGGTTTGATGCAAAAATAGCTCCCATAGACGTACCTGAACATTGTTGGAAGTAGCTAGTGTTGAATCTGAAATAGTTCTTTGTGAGCGCTATTTCTAAAAGATCAGTAATAAACTCAGTGGGAACTTCGAATGGAGCTGGACGGGAGTCCAAAACTGTTTTGATGACATTAATGCTGTCCATCTGTGGGCTATTCGTATATAACGAATCAATGTCCATAGTAACTAACATCTCTTGCATGGGGTTATATTCCATACCTTCTACCAGATTTATCATATACGTGCTATCTCTGACGTATGCAGGTAGGACAGGGACGTAATCTTTAATGAAACTATTGATGTAGTGTCCCAGGGGTTCCAGGACAGACCCGCATCCAGACAGGATGGGTCTCCCTGGGGGATTACTGGTGTCCTTGGGTAAGGTATATAGGACCGGAGTCCTTGGATATTCTTTGTTTAGGTAGTCAAATTCTTGTTTGGTCAGGAATCCTTCATCTAGGCCATTTTTAGTGACTACCTGTATCAGTTTCCGGATATCTATCAGGGGATCCCGTAGTAATTTCTTATAGTGTTGGGTGTTGTTCACTTGTCTCATTATCTCGGCCTCGTATGATGTTCTTTCTTGGATGACGATCCCGCCTCCTTTGTCCGCAGGTTTCAGGATAGTCGTTTCATTATTTTTCAAGGTGATCAAAGCCTCACGTTCAGGCCTTGTAATGTTGTATGGGGTAAATACTTTTTGTTCTTTCAATTTCAGGATGTCTTCTAGTACGCCTTTTTCAAAGGCCAGGATCTCCGGAGGCATCATGCTGTTGGTTGGTATAAACGTGAATTTTGGTCGCATAAACGATCATGAAGAGGATGGGAGTTCTTCTTGATTGCTGAAAAACACTCTTAGTCTCAGTGTCCTGAAAAATTTATGGAGTTCCGTTTGAAGTTTGAAGAGAGCCTCGATAAGAATTAATAATAGATTATTCTTACACTAGGACCACTATAAGATGGCCGCCGTAACTACTGTATATAGATTCACATGCACTGTATATATTTTGGCACCTGTTTTGTACCATTCAATGCAACGTGTTTTATTAACTTAAGTACTGCATCATGTGATTAATATCATGCAGAGGAGACACAGTATGCACCCCTGTGCTCAAATAGGTTATGATCCTCGAAAAGACATAACAATAAGGTTAATCGTACATTCGGACCACTATAAGAAGGCCGCCGTGGCAACTGTCTTAATCAACCCGGCTGCGCTCGTGCTGGCGTGACTAATTTCCGGAGCACACACTTCCTTATTTAAATCACTCATCAGTCGGTGTCCCACAACCGGAACAACCGCTCCATTGAGAGGTCCGACATGGTGACGCTTAAGTAAGTAACCTTGAAGCTCCTGGCATGAGGCAGGCGCGCTTGCTGTACCGTTATTTACCCTTCTTACGCCATGATAATTGATTTCTTACAGTTCGTCCGAGAACTTATAAGAGTGATTAGCATCGGGTTTCTACCATTAACCCTCGATGCAATTCAGTAATCCTGACCACTACTTTGTTTGGAACTAACCTGAATGGTAAGTTAGCCTGCATCATTTTACTTCCATGGTGCACGACGCTAGTATTTATCAGTTAACACTCACCCATGGCATTCCCTTGATTGCAGGATCCGTAATTCTGCTGTTCCTGTGCGTCTGTTCCCCATTCATCACCCAGTACTCCTCCTTACCTCCAGGATATACCTAAGAAATAGACGCCTTGTGCTGTACTGGTAAGCCACAGTGCGCCCATTACCACCACACTGTATTTCCACCACCCTAATTTCAATTTCCCTTCATTAGTCCCCAGAAACGCTTTCCTGAAGAGACCCCGTAACGAGAGAGGGTCGAAACGTCATCGACACTAACAAAAGAGAGAGCCTGAATGATACATTATCCATTGTGTACAGCTCGTCCTTTTGATTTTTACCAATAACCTGTTCCCCCGCTTTTCACATGTTTTCACTTAGTACTCACCAAGATAGGTTATGGTCACTTCACTGGGGCTCACAAATCACTTCTGATGTGCTGATAATGCAAACCTTTCAATTCTTTAATGTATAAGGAAATACATCTGTGGTAAAGACTGTGACTGCAGAATAAATCCTACTTACTTCGGCTGAAGTTATGTTATGTTATGTTAAGCAGTTTTGTAGAGCGCTCAGCTGCCCCGGCAAAGGGGCGTCCCGGCGCTAAGAGCAATGGTAGCAACTGGCTGCAAGAGTCCGGCCTAGCAAAAGAGAGAGAGCCAAGAGGTGTGAAAAATGACAGACGGGGGAGCAGGTAACCTAGTGAGGGAATAGGTGGGTTTTTAGTGCTTTTCGAAAAGCAAAATAGTTGTCCATGCTCCGAATATGACTTGGAAGACCATTCCACAGCTTAGCTGCCAATACGCGGAAAGAGCGCCCGAAGGCGTCGGCCCTCCTCACACGTGGGATAGATGCCAGCTGTTGATCTGCGGAACGTAACTGACGCGTGGGAATATAGGCAGAGAGTAGGCCAGATAATATCCCAGGGATCGGATATTAATAAGGAAGTAAGCACTATCTTGACTAATTGTTGTGTTGGGCTTTTTAAGAATTCTCTTAAGATACTATGTAATGTATATATACTCTCAGGTATTTCTACCGTGACCTAATAAGAAAGGTCTGAATTGGAAATGTATGAATTAGATTAAATCTGAGCAAGTTACCTTCTCTTTTACCACTTCAGGCACAGTATTACAGCTTTAGATTGCTAAAATGGGAAACATCCTGAACAACGACTCCGGAATAACGAGTTCCGGAGCCACGCAAGCGGAACAACGACTTGCCCGAACCACGACTCATCCTTAACCACGCTTGTGCGTGGTGAAGGCTGATTCGGTCTAGTATTCGGGCAGGGCGGAGTTCGGAGGAGCGTTGCAGAGGAACAGGTAAGAGGGGTTAATTTACAGGGGGTGGGGGTTTGGGGTCGGTTTTTTGGGGTTGGGGTTTAGTTTTTAGGGGGTATGGGTGATCGTGTTTGTTTAGAAGGTGTGGGAGGGATTAGTTTGTAGGGAGTTGAGTTCGTTTTTAGGGGGGGTTGGTGATCGAAATTAATTTTAAGGTGGGGGAATTAGTTTATAAGGGGTTGAGTTCGTTATTAGGAGGTGGGGGTGATTGTGAATATTTTTAGGGTTGGGGAATTAGTTTTATGGGGATTGAGTTCGTTTTTAGGGGGTTGGGATTAGTTTTTTTTGGGGCTATGTTTGTTTATATGGTGTGGGGGAATTAGAATTTAAGGGGTTGAGTTCGTTTTTAGGAGGTGTGGGTGATCGTGATTATTTTTAAGGGGGGAATTAGTTATAAGGGGGTTGAATTCATTTTTAGGGGTAGGGGTTTGGGATTCGTTTTTAGGGGGAATGGGTGAAAGTGTTTGTTAATAGGGTGTGGGGCGAATTTGTTTTTATGGAGCAGGAGGGTTTGGGGGGATCGTAGTAGTAGTAGAAAAGTATTTTTTTAACACGCATTTCTTTAACATGAAAAATCGCGGTAAAGGATAGCGTGCTAAAAAAAATCGTGGTTTAGACGAGGTCGTGGTTGCGATCTCGTTGTTAGGGAAGTCCTGGTTGTATAACTCGTTGTTCCAACATACAACCTGGTAAAATACCATCCAAGCCAACCTGAAATTAATAAAAGGAACACCTAACACGTGTTTCGCTCTCATTAGAGTTCTTCAGAGAAGTATAGCTTTGGCCAGACACAAGGGAGCACCCAGTATAAGTCAAAACAATACCCTTTCAGGCATGGAGTGATGCATAAATTATGCAAAAAGAAGCAGAGAACTCTGGGTAGTTCTAAGGGGATATTTAGAGTGTTGCTGGTGTTGAGAGTGCTCTATACTGGAGTTGCTTTCCACCTAAACTTGAGAACTACCCAGAGTTCTCTGCTTCTTTTTTTTGCATAATTTATGCGTCACTCTAAGCCTGAAAGGGTATTATTTTGATATATATATATAGATATATTTATTTTATTTTTGCCGCAATCCCGCCCATCCATGTTCTGCTGGATCGCCGCAAAATCTGCAGTTTTCTTTTTTTTTAAATAAACATTTTAGTCCCCCCAAGAGGCCTTGGGGGGCAGGGCATCCCTTCCCTGCCCGTATATATATATATATATTTCCACCTAAACTTGAGAACTACCCAGAGTTCTCTGCTTCTGTTTTTGCATATATATATATATATATATATATATATATATATATATATATA
The DNA here is from genome assembly GCA_963921515.1 of Calotriton arnoldi. Taxonomy (NCBI): domain Eukaryota; kingdom Metazoa; phylum Chordata; class Amphibia; order Caudata; family Salamandridae; genus Calotriton; species Calotriton arnoldi. The sequence continues at coordinate 447,698 of CAWUFW010012294.1, forward strand.
TATATATATATATATATATAAAAAAACAACCCCACTCCACATGGAAGAGAGCACGCACACGAGGAGTGCTAGGTTTCAAAGGCATTTTAATTCATAGGGCCTCCTCCGACCCGGCAACACAGAGAGACGCGTTTCGGCTGTCGCAGCAGCCTTCCTCAGTCTGGTAAGCGCCATATTTTTAAAACCATTTATACTCTGTCGAAATGCATAGACATAGAGAGCAGATTGCTTTAAATTTAAAAAGACACCCACCTGTATTTTAAGCACAAGCCTACAATCGAATTAACGTGAATAGCAATGAAAAGTATTGGTGGTCACAGTGATGATTATAACATGTGATCATGGTCGCCTAAATGCATAGTGCATGGTGCAGTAATCTGCACCCTGAGTCCGCTTAATGCGTCATGGGACCCCCACCCATTTACCTGCCATGCGTGCTCGTAACTCCAATGCTAGTAATGTGTCATTTGCAATGATTTTAAACGAATGCTAAAATAATCGCATTTTTATTACATATAGCGCGAACACTGTTGTTATAACAAAATTAAAACAACTACATATACTGCGCGCATATAGTGCAACAGGGAGAATGAGGTTAAGTGTGGCTATCATTTTGATTATTGGGCAACCACTTGGGGCATTACCGGAGGCTCAAGACTCGTGTTGGGAATGCGGAGCGTGTTTAAATGCCGGGTCATAAGGCAGCGTTATTCTATCTTTAAAATTCGCTGCACCGAGTATGTTTAGGAGCTCAACTGCAGCCCCACATTTCATCAACAACAACACACGGGACTACCAGTCCCACAATACCCCGGATCAGTCACGTCCAAACTGTATTACGTCCCAACCAGTCTGCAGGCATCGGGAGCATATATATATATATTGTTATACAATCTCCTCCCCTGTTTGAAGAGCACTCTTTAGAACAGGTCCGTGAAGGCAGACAGCATTCTTTATTCAATTAATTTTACAAAGCCTTACGCGTTTCAGAGACATTTCTCCTTGTTCACAGGCATTTCAGTGGGTTGTGCAGATTTGAAAAGGCATTGTCCCAGCATGCTCTTTTCACAGGTGAGTATGCATACTGCCTGCTGGGATGTGTAGTACCTTTAATTTTATGAATGCCCCTTCGAGAAAATACTTTTTCCTTTAGTAGGTTCTGCGCCTCCTCACATTATTAATAACATTGTTCTTACCCTCCAGTGGGCTTTTGAAAAACGAAATGCTGGAAATTGTGCCAAAACTGTTCACACCAAAGCAGACTTGGAATAGTTCTGTGTCCGTGGCCCCTTTCATCTGGGTGGTGCCTCTTCCCGGCTGGAACTGCCATGTAATCTTGTTATACAGTCTCCTCCCCTGTTTGAAGAGCACTCTTTAGAACAGGTCCGTGAAGGCAGACAGCATTCTTTATATATAAATATATATATATATAGTTTCCACCGAAGAATTTTGACTCACACTCCAGGAGTTTAATTTAAGGGCTTATTTAATCCATATATTGTTAGCCTTATAAATAGACATGAAAGATGGACTGCCACTAACTGTGATCAAGACCAATCTGGTCGAAACGCATTGGTTTGAAACTCCTGGAGTGCGAGTCAAAATTCTTTGGTGGAAACAATATTGGCGGAATTTGATTCCTTTCTGCAGACCAGCACCGGTCGTGAGCGCGCTGTGAGATGAATTTGTTGGCACCTATATATATATTTATATATATATATATATATATATATATATATGTGTGTGTGTATATGTATACATATATATATATGTATATATCGCACAGCAAAAGGATCCTGAGGAAAAGAATCCAGGCGAGCCCACTCGGTCGGTCAAAGCAGTTTTATTTTTCTCACGACAGACAAGGACGACGCGTTTCGACCACATCCGTGGTCTTGGTCACATGACCATCGCCTCCATTCTTTTCAATTTAAAGGTACGTGCACATGTTTGTTTCATGAACATAAAAGAAATGTTTAAAGCACATATAAAAATGACGTGAAAAGGTGCACAGTGAAAACAGACGCAGCTGTTTGAATGTTGATACATTAGTAGCATTTCAACTGTTTAGAAAAGTCTCCAAGTCCTAACATTTATGGTAAATCCATTCACTATCGTTACAATATAACAAAAGGGGACTGCTCTTTTGTGGCATAGTGAAGGGACTAGTGCCCTATTTTCAAGTAGTGGTTACTAGAGGAATACCTCGTGGCTATGTTCCACCTACCGACAATTCGCTGCAATACAGGTGTAGTACCCAAGTGAGTACGTGAAGTGACTAGGTCCGCCATACTCCGGTGCTCTTACATGATTGTCAACGTGCCGTTTCAGGGTGATTCACAGCTCTAATTCTGCAAATGTAACAAAGTTGCAATGATTAGCATCATCATATCACATACTGAACAGTATTCATGTTTTAGCTATTACATAAAAGAAAACATAAAGTTAAAGAGACTTTACATACATAGTAATCAATTGAGCTACGTGTCTGTCTATCTAATATAATAACACGTGTGAAAAAGGGAAGAAAGGGGTGCAACTTAACAAAATAAACCAAAAGGAGGGGAGGGTAGGGCGTGAGTATACAGTCAAGGCTATGATCTAAATGAGCAGTGTACATCCCATAAGTGGGAATACAATTCCTCGTCCTGATTAAGGCCATCAGGGTACATGGTCCCTCCTAAGAGGATCAGACGTGACTCTAGTTTACGGAGGGCCGCAATGCGATTGCCTCCTCTCGGGTTTGGTGCGATAGTGTCTAATCCAAAATAGTTGGCTCTAGTCCAATCCGACCCATGTTCCCTGGCAAAATGCCTGGCAGTGCTATAGCTCTGGTCAAGATTGGTGATTGCCCGCCAATGTTCAAGGATGCGCTTTTTTACAGGAAATGTGGTTGACCCAATGTACCAGAGATTGCAAGGGCAAACTATGGCATACACAACGAACTCAGTACCACATGAGATAAATTTAGATATTTTCCATTTGGTCTTAGTTCTTTCTAGGGTAACTTCTGATACATTTCTGCTGTTTTTACAGGCTTTACATTTTCCACATTTGTGGAAGCCTTTGGTTTGTTTCAGCCAGCCACCCTCCTTTGGTTGGAGATGGCTGTGAACCAGCATGTCCCTCAGGGATGGGCTTCTCATATATGTCACAGAGGGAGTCGGGTTTATTTCATTTCTCAGAATGGGATCTTTCCTAAGAATATCCCATCTGTTTCTGAGGATATTCCTTATCTCATTAGATTGGTTACAGTATTTGGTGATGAATCTGACTTCACTCTTTTTATCAGTTCTAGGGGCCTCTGCTCTGGAGTTTTGTTAACGATTTCCTCTCTTGATTTACTTTCGACTCGTTTTTCTGCTTCTGTGATGGCTTTTCTAGGGTATCCTCTTTCTTTAAATCTAGACTTCATATCTCGTTTGGTGTTTTCGTATGTGGTAGGGGTACTGCAGTTCCGTTTGGCCCTGAGGAATTCACTGTACGGAATTCCCCACCTAAAGCTCGAAGGGTGAGAGCTGGCGGCATGAAGGATGGAATTCCCTGCTGTCTTCTTTCTGAAAAGATTCGTGACAATCTTCCCCCTGTCTACACTTAGTTTTAAGTCTAGAAAGTCAATCGATTCCTGACTGTAGTGTCTGGTAAATCTGAGGTTCACATTGTTCATGTTTAAGCAGTCTAAGAACTGATTGAGTTCCATTTCATTTTATTTTTATTTATTTTTTATTTATTTATTTTAGGCCGTCAGGTACATCATAAAGCGCAAAGAAAAGGTATTTACACTTCTAAATTCATACATTATATTGCAGTATACTCTTGAAGTTCTCAAATGGTATTGGAAAAGGAAAGAATAAAAAGAAAAACAAAAGAGAAACAGCAAACACATATTAACCAATTCCTGTCCTACTTACCGGCTCCCCATGATTTCCTTTAAGCCAGTCTGTCATGGGTGCCCAGATCTTACCCCCTTTCGCTCTAGCTCGGTGGCCCTTGTTCTTATAAAGAGCCAATTCGAGAACATGTATATTCAATAAACGATGTAGCCAAGCAGTATATACAGGGGGTTCCGAATCCTTCCATGCAGTAGCTATTAATAATCTTGCTACCGCAATTGTAACGAACACAAAGTCCCAATGTGCTGATGATAACCCAATTCGGCTATCATATCCAAATAACATCAGCGGCGAGCTAATAGTAATCGCACGGTTAATTGATTTTTCCCAGAATTTCTCTATACCCTTTTTTAACGAAATCAGGGACTTACATGCGTAAAACATATGTATAGTATCCGCAGGGCTATGCTGACATCTAGTGCATTGATCAGTCTCTCGTTTCCCCCAGCTAAAAAGTTTTGCTGGGGTATAATATAAATTGAATAGGGTTTTGTAGTGTTGCGCTTTAAGGTTTGCTGCCAAAAATATATTTTTCCCTAATTCTAATGACATATCCAGATCGATGTCATTATCCCCTATTTTTGACGCCCATCTTGTCTCAGTTTTACCTAAATCGTCAGGTATTGTTTCCATCAGTATGTTATAGTAGTCCCCAATTCGCCCATCCCCCCGATATAGCTTGTCCATTAGGGGTAAAATGATTACAGCTATTCAGACGATGTACCATAAACCCTATGCCAGATTACAGGTGATGGGGAAGACATCAGATCCAATAGTGGTGGCAAGAGGTACCAGACAAGGATGTCCGTGCTCCCCCATTCTCTTCGCCATATATCTTGATCCGTTCATTAATCAGATAATTCAGAACTCTGCGATCGAACCTTTTAAAACAAATGGCTATGAGACAAAGGTACTCGCCTACGCGGACGATATCGCTGTGGTTACGTCGAACCCAGCAACGGCAATATTAGAAATTGAGAGTATGGCGGAGAAATTTGGGAGTAGGTCAGGCTACTGTTTGAACAAGGGAAAGACGCAGATAATCTGTACAGAACAGTGTAATTTACAAGATCAGCGACAGACGGAATCAGCAACATACTTAGGGGTAAGGATAGGACCAGATCTAGATATGCTGTGGGCAAATAATCTAGATCTAGTGTTGGAGGAGGTTACCTCCAAGCTTCGACGGTTGGATAAGCTGCACTTAACGATAGTGGGTAGAGTAAATGTTTTAAAAATGAAGATCTTTCCCAGAATTTTATACCTATTTCGCTCCATCCCCTTAGAACTGTCTGGTAATGCATTCCAGAAAATGAACTCTATTTTTTCAAATTTTATATGGAATTATCAACAAACTAGACGCGCTTTAAGAACATTAACCCTTCCGCGCGAGAGAGGTGGTTGAGCTGCTCCAAACTTACTTTTTTATTATTGGGCAGCTTTTCTGCAACAAATGGGGGTCCTGCTGGGAGCAGATAGCTCTACACGGGAAGACGGCTTACCATCTATATACCATCTAGCTATTGGGGAGGCAGCAACAGGACTTTTTCTAAAACAACTCGAGCCCTGTTATTATAAAAAGGTTCGCTTTAAGTGTTTGAAAGCAGCTAGAATGGTATGGATTAAAGTAAGTAAGGTTATGAAAATCCCCAAATGTAATAGATATACCCCCTTATGGGGATCTTCGTTTTTCCCAGCGGAGTTATCAGATGGTATGTCCAGAGATTGGGCACAGGCTGGTATCCATCAGGTAGCGAGTTTGCTCAGTGATAAGTTAGAAATACTACCCTTCCCGGAATTAGTTTTAAAATTTGGGATTAACAACAGATCTTATTTTAAATATATCCAAATAAGGGGGTGTCTAAAAAATGCAGCGGCTAGACTTGATAACCTTCGATCAATACCCCTAATGGACGAGTTCCAGTTCAGACCCCCTCCACACAAAGAAAATATCGTCAATATACCTGAGCCATGTGGATACATTAAATATCCAATGTTCAGTGTTGTCGTCCCAGAGCACCTGCTTCTCCCACCAGCCCACCATGAGATTAGCGTAGCTGGGAGCGAAGCAGGTGCCCATTGAAGTCCCTTGTAGTTGTTTATAGTGTTCTCTTTCAAAGATGAAAACATTCTCCTTCAAGCATATTTTTAACATGTCTAGGAGCATGAGAGTATGTTCTAGGAATTCTGCTCTACGCTGTTTCAGGAAGAACTGGCACGCCTTGATGCCGTCATCATGCCTGATGCTCGTGTATAACGACTCCACATCGAGACTTACTAGCCATTGGTCATTTCCCATGTTAACATCCCTAATCTTTTGCAAGAAATGCGTGGTGTCCCTGAGATAGGATGACAGGTTTTTTACATAGGGGAAGAGAAAATGGTCAACATATCTGTTGCTATTTTCCAGGAGGCTATTTTTGGACGATACAATTGGTCTGCCTGGTGGGTTGGTATCATTTTTGTGGACCTTAGGGAGAAGGTATAGAGTAGGTGTGGTGGGTGTGTCATTTTTGAGGAAGCGTACTTCATCCCACCTGAGTAGGCCCTTGTCCTGCCATGTTTGCAGCTTGCCTATATACATGTTTTTCAGGTCTACAAGATATTTTTTGTCCACCTTTCCATAACAGGTTATGTGATTCAGTTGGCGATACGCTTCATTGGTATACATGGTCCTAGTCATAAGGACCACGTTGCCACCCTTATCTGATGGCTTGATGACAAGATCCCGATCTTTTTGTAGTTTGGAGACCGCCTCCCACTGGGTTTTAGTCATGTTACCCCTTTTGGTGTTCTTTTTTAGAAGCTCCAGAAAATCTTGAGCCACTAAATCACTAAAGATATCAATATTATCTTTGACTGTGATGGGGACATGTTTGGATTTGGCTCTGAATTCTGTAGAAGTGGTTTCAGTAACATCTATTCCCAAAAGGTCTGATATTACACCAGTGTGTGCGGGATTAAAAGGGTCAAGCGGGGCGCTCATGGCTTCATCTAGTGTGGTGATGGTGTGTAGTGTAGGAATATCCTCAATTGCTAGGCCTACGTCCACCTCCCCTATGATCCCCGGTGTTGCCTCACTTTGGTTTTTTCTGGCCGCATGTATTTTGCACAATTTTAACTTTCTTTCAAATTTGTACAGGTCAATTCGAGCTTGCGCATAATCAAACCCCACATCAGGACAAAATGACAACCCCAACTCTAGCACACTTATTTCATCATTAGTTAGAATCTTTTCAGTCAGATTCATTACCGTTGATTTAGGTGTGGCGTCTTCCATCATTGGTTCTTGGTCTTCTGGCCTCTTGTTCCCATGCCAGTTCTTTGATTTCCTGCGCCTGAGGTTCCGCTTGCGGTTTTTTCTGCGTTTTCTTGCGCTTTTAATCTCGGTTTTCCTCTGTTGGAGTGTTCTCTTGCCTTCTGCATGAGGCTCAGTTCCTGAGAAAAAGACTGTTGTTCAGTGTTCATTAAGGCACTACTGTCTATCGATTCTGCATCCGAACTCAGATCTGTCACAGAGTCTCCTTTGGTCGTTTCGAGTAGGCTCAATGTCTGATTCTTCGTGGTCTCAGCTCTCATTTTGTCGTATTTTTTGGCGAAAGTTAAGGTACGCCCAGTCGCGTAATCTCTCTCATCACGAGCAAATTTACGCTGTTTTCTGGCTATGATGTCTTTTTCAAAAGCCTTCATCTTTTCATCCACTGCTTTTATAATTTTTTCGGTTTCTTTTTGATCTGTTTCCTTCCCTTATATGTATATATATATATATATATATATTTTTTTTTTTTTTGCTAGTTCGGGACAGAATTCTGGCAGCCAGTCAGAGCACTCACTCCCGTGGGAGTCCCTCGAACTCAATTTTCCTAGTTTGTACATGGAAAGTTTCGGGATAATCCATCGAGAGGGGCTGAGAAAAAAGGGGGTCCCTACACACAAAATCCCAATGCATTTTCCATATACTTGTTTAGCCAGTTCTACAGCAAATAACTCCGCTGGGGTTAAAAAGCATTTTTTTTTATTTTGCAGCAGACTCACGGCCCCAAGGACATCCTTGGCGGCCAACTACCCCTCCTGTTGTCTCCAGTAAGTCCCACACAGCGTGATTGCTAAGAGGTCTACAGAGGCCATGCCCCCTTTCTCCACCACTACAAAGAAGTATTTATAGCAAGGAAAGATGAGGTCAGGAGGGAGGCTCGGGATCAGCTGGCAGTTGCTTGTGCAACAAATAATATGATTAAATTTGGAAAGGTAGTTAATGCCCCTTATTTTTCAAATAGCTCCATGACTAGCATAGTCACCAATTTTTATGATACCAATGAGCGGGATTGCTCTGAAATTAATATGATAAAGGAGGTCATAAACTCAGAGTGTGAAGAAAAATTGTCAATTACACTTCGAGATGTTACCTCCACTTTGAAAAGATGCCCCAGTGATAAAGCGCCGGGTCCGGACGGGGATCCAGTTGATCTGTTTAAAGACAATCCAGCACTACGGGGCCCAAAATTGGAGAATGTGTTCTGAAGTGCAGTACGCGCTGGCCCTCCTAAGTCCTGGTCTAGGGCACTTATTGCACCAATGTTTTTAAAAGGGGGACAGGAGTGATCCCCATTGTTACCATCCCATATCTCAAATAGATTCCCCACCAAAGGTGATGGGTAAAATGTTGCTTGAGCACCTTGAGTCCAGGGCAGATGAGAAGCAAATTTAAACCTTGGTGCAATATGGTTTTAGAAGGGAATTAGGCACTGTTAAACAGTGCCTAAATCTGCACTTAATCATTAGTAAATATGTGGCTGCTAAAGAGAGGTGTCTCTTTCTTTTCAGCATTTATGGAGGACTTAAACGCAGCTTTTGACAAGGTTTCTAGGGGAAAGCTTTGGAATAATTTAATAGAAAAAGATTCTAACCCAAAAATTATTCATTTTCTCTCCCAGCTGCACGCAGATGTATAAGGTAGTGTCAAGTATGGCAATAATGGAGAGTGTTCCTTATATGAAAATCAGGAACGGGGTCAGACAAGGATATTTTTTGGCCCCGTTCCTTTTCAGCCTTTATATTAATGATTTCGATGGTGCCCTGATGGCTGCAGCAGCTGACCCGCCCAGGATGGGTACAGAAACTGGGAGGGGCCTCCAGAAGCTTTTAGACACTTTTGTAGTTTTTATATCTGGTTTAGGATTTCCGTCTGCCCTCCGAGTAGTGTAACTTCCTTTCATATTGATGATGTGACCCTGAAATCTGTACCAACTTTCACTTTCCTTGAGGTCCCATTTGATTGCTCAAGCACATGGAAACACTTAAGACTGGCGAGAAAAACTCAATTTGGACAAGCTACAGCCTCTGAGTTCAAATATTCAGCGAAGTTAGGCTCTATGCCTTTAGACACTGTCATTACCACATATAAAGCTAGACCTATATCGATAGCCACTTACAGAGCTGGAGTGTGGGGGTTACACAGGAATTAGTGTAAATAAATGTTGGCGTAGATTATTATCACTCCTGCCCAATGTCCCCTCCGAGATAGCACATAAGGAATTGGGACTACAATATGTGGGAGATATTATAAGGTTGGCACCCATTATGCTATGGCTATCAGTTTGGTCTAGACCAGAAGCAGTGTTAACATAAGCAGTCATTACTGACTGTATGAATCTTGCAGGCGTAAGCAAAATCAAATGGTTGTCATACATCAATAGGGAGTTACAAGCCATTGATAGAACATATCAGTGATGTCATCAGTGATGTCACTGACCATGTTATGAGTGATGTAATAGGTGAGGTCATAAGCAGTGCATTGTGGGGGCGTGAATTATTGTTAGGCCAGCTTACTATAACTGCTGAATGTCTCTGGTTTCGTACGAAATGTCAGCCTAACTATAAGGTCCCTGTAACCTTTGGTTTTTCAGTGAACTTCCAAGGGTTTTTTAAAATTTTATTTCCTAACTATAATGTCCCTGTAACCTTTGTTTTTTTAGTGAATTTCATAGTTTTTTTAAAAATGTATTTCCTAACTTTAACATCCCTTTTATTCTTATTGTATTTCCAGGAACTTTGAACAATTTCATAATTTTTATTTTGTAAATGTTACCAGTCAAATTGTAATTTCTGCAAATTTAATATTGTATCAAAACAAAATTCTGCCTCTGTATGTATTGAAGAACAACCAACTCTTTTGTGCAACACCTCCATCGAACTGTACTAATTTTTAATGGCTAATTAGTAAGTGCTACCCAGTTCACTTAATGTATAGTGAATCTTCTACAGTACAATAGTGTTGAAAACACTAATGAATGTGCCCAATGACCTTGTGTGTCTAAAAGTGTGCTATTGTGGTTGTTTCTCGAGTGTGTTTAATTGACAGCTGTAGAAAATGGTAATGTAGCGAAAATACACTTTATGATTTCTTATTTGCTGAAGTAACTGCTTGTTTGTGTGGCACAGATGTGACTGTATTCCCAGGTATCAACAACCCCAAACAAGTTTTTAGACAAATGTGATGGAGGAGTCTTTTAGAAAGGTATACATTTGTATTCATTTCAGTAGTTTAATAATTGTGTTTTTTGCCCTACATTTTTTGATTCGTCGAGACGTCCTTGCGATACTTGCGACGTCACTGCGAATAGAGCATTTTTCAGAAACTCTGATACATATATATACATATTTAAATTGATGTTTGCCATTATTTATTTATTAATAAACTCTTTAAAGTTGTGTCTCAGTAAAGATTTTTCAATAAAACCACTTTTACTTGGTGTTTTCCTCAGTTCGTGGCGACATCGAAAGTCACGATGACGTCGGTAACCACGACGTTCTTGCCTTTTTCATAAAGTGTAAAACACATATATGCACACATTTTACAGTGTTCTAAACACTAGGGGTTTATTACTGTACTGTGTAAACTCATATTCTTCTAATGACTCTCTAGAAAACCATCTTTAAAACCTATTTTCAGTTTTCGCTGTGATAAGTCCAATGACGTCAGTGACTGCGACTGTCGTGAAATCTCAAAGCAAAAGCTGGACTTTAATAGTTACTGCCACATTTAAAATATATATCTTTATAATGCATTCTAACCATCCATCACACAAGACACATCACTATCTAAATAACTCTATAAAAACATATATCAGTGTCTGAAAGTCTCTAAAACAGTGTGTATGAATGATTGACTCGGTTATGTGACAGGCTGTGTGAATGTGTCACTGAGTTTCTCAGTGGATGTATACGGATCTAAGTGGGTCTGCGACTGGATGCATGAGTGTCTGAGTGGATCTGTCTGTGGATGCATAACTATCTGTGTGTGAGTGGGTGTATCAGACTCTTAATTGGTCTTTAAGTGGGTGCATGACAGTCTGAGTGTGAAGTGTGAATAGATGTGTGAGTGTCTGACTAGATCTGTCAGTGGGTATATGAGTCTCTCAGTGGGTCTCTGAGTGGCACTAAAAGTCTCTTATTGGCTCTGTCAGTAGGTGCATCTGTCTTTGAGTGGGTGTGTAACTGGGTGCATGAGTCTCTGAGTGGGCCTATCACTGGGTGCCTTAGTGTCTTGGTGCATCTGTAAGTAAATCTCTCAGTCTCTGATAGGGTCTGTCAGTGAGCGCATGAGTCTGTCAGTACATCTCCTAGTTGGTGTATGAGTATCTGAGAGGGTGTGTGAGTGACTGCATGAGAATAACAATGGATCTGTGTGATGAGGTCTGTGATTGGGTGCATAAGTTCCTCAGTGGGCCTGCAAGTGTCTGAGTGGGTCTTTGAGTGGGTATATGAGTCTCTGAGTGGGTCTGTGACTGGGTGCATAAGTCTCTGAGTGGGTATGTGAGTGGGTGCATGAGTGTCTGAGTGCGTATGCGAGTTGGTGCAAGAGTCTCTGACTGAATATATGAGTGGGCACATGAGTCTCTGAGTGGGTCTGTCAGTGGGTGCATACGTGTCTGAATAGGTATGTGACTGGCTGCAGAGTCTGAGTAGGTATGTCAGTGGGTGCATGACTGTCTCAGTGGGTATGCAAGTGGGTGTATGAGTCTCAATGGGTCTGTGAGTGGGTGTAAAAGTCTCTGAGTGGGGTCTGTGAGTGGGTACATGAGTCTCTGTGTAGGTATGAAAGCGGGTGCATGAGTCTCTGAGTGGGTATGTAAGTGGACACGAGTCTTTGAGTGGGTCTGTGAGTGAGTATATAATTCTCTGAGTGGGTACGTGAGTAGGCACATGACTCTCTGAGTGAGTCTGTGAGTAAGTGCATGAGTGTCTGAGTGGGTATGTGAGTGGGTGCATGAGTGTGTGCATGAGTCTGTGTGGGCATGCGAATGTGTGCATGAGTCTGTGTGGGCGCATGACTGAGTGGGTCTGTAAATGGGTGCATAAGTCTCTGAGTGGTGTCTGTGAGTTGGTGCATGAATCTCTGTCTTGATATGCGAGTGGGTGCATGAGTCTCTGAGTGGGTATGTAAGTGGGTGCATGAGTCTCAGTGGGTCTGTGGCTAGGTGCATTAGTGGGTCTGTGAGTGGGTAAATAAGTCTCTATGTGGGTATGTAAGTGGGTGTATGAGTCTCTCAGTGGGTCTGGCTAGGTGCATGTGTGTCTGGGTCTGTGAGTGCGTGAATGAGTCTCTGTGTGAGTATGCTAGTGGGGGGGTGAGTGTCTGAGTGGGTGCATGAGTCTCTGTGTGCGTATGCAAGTGGGTGCATGAGTCTCTGAGTGGGTATGTGTTGGACTTGGCCCTTTTGGCAGGTTCACCCCTAAACTTTTTGCCTGTCTCCTAGCCTTTTCCCTGTGTAGTGTTGGTGGTTTTAGGCCTCTGCGCACTTTAGCACTGGGTCCCAGTGTAAAGTGCGTGCGCACTCTGAGTGCGTGTGGTGAGATTGGCCTGCCCTCCCATAGGAATGCATGGGGGATATGTGTGTCCATGGTAATTCCTGGTGTGAGAGGAGTGCAGGGGCGAGTTTAGTATGTGCGAATCTCGTGAGAATAAATGCTGTGCAATGGTGTGCGCAGATTTATTGTGACTAGTGGAGAAGTGCCACTTTTAGAAGTTGGCATTTCTGTGTGCTGTGTGTCTGCCTGCCTGATGTGAATTGCAAGTCTGGCTTTGTGAGTGACAGGGGCTGGGAGGTGTGTGTGGCTCCAGGAGGGGCAGGGTGGGTCAGCGCAGGGCTGAATAGAGAGATCTGCATCTAGATGGGAGGGAGGAGTTGCACCTGGGACCTAAATAGGGTTGTGCCTCCCCTCCCCAATGCTGGCTCCGCCCCCTGTGGTGCGTCTGATGTCCCTAGCCTACCCTCTGAAAGGAGAGAGGAGCTGAGCAAAACAAAGTGCTCCAAAGCTCCCCCAAACCAGTTCTAACTGGTATCCCCAGCCCTGTGCTGTGTCACAAAAGAAGAAGGGCATATAAATATAGGGGCTGTGACCCCATGAAGTTGTTCTGTGCTTGTGCTGACTTTGAGGGGACATTCTGCCAGGAGGAACCGCCGCGGGACCCAGCTGCTGTTTCCTGGGGGTCCCTGCATGCTGGCCTGCCTGGCTGCGCTGTGCTGTGGTCCCCCCAGCACCAAGGACTCTTTATCTTTGGCCTCTTTGGAGACCCTGCTGGAGCTGTGGCTCCTAGCGCCTCGTGAGCGCTTTTCTTTCACTCCCAGGGAGAGGAGCCTGTTTTCCTGCAGCGCTGTGTTGCGGGAAGTTTCCGGGAGGGAACCCGGTGTGAGGGCTTCCCCGTGCCTGAAACGGAGCGGGAGCCCACCCCGCGTATTTGTGCTCTCGAGCGGGTGCCTACCCCGCAAGTGCTTTGCCTACAGCGGGAGCCCACCCCGCCTTGCACCCTAGTGAAGAGGGAAGCCGCCGAGAGAAATCGCCGGGCCGCTGTGAAACGCGACCCGGAAGCCAGGCACGAGCTGCCTTGTTGGGGGTGGAGCCACGCGCCCTGGGCGGAAGCTGCGGCCAGGAGGGAGGACGGGAGCCTACCCCGCCTCCCAGGGCGTCCCGGGCCGGAGGAAGAAGCGGGCAAGTCTGCACGGGGCTCTCGTGAGCTGAGAGAGCCCCGACCGCCGCCCAGAGGGAAGTCCCACGTGTGCTGAGGGGAAGCGGAGAAGGTCTGCAGTCGTCAGCAGAGCTCCCCGGCGCAGCCACCGAGAAGCCAGAGCGGTGCACACTCCTTCCCGCAGCTGCCTCCAGCCAGCAAGAAGAGCGGAGTTGCTGTCCCGACTCGAGGAATCCTGGTGAGTGGGGCCGGGGGTGGTCCCAGAAGTGCCCGTGCTGGTCTCCCTGTACAGCTACACCACGGTGGCGGGCAGCTGCAACCTAGTGGCAATTTTGATTTCAGGAGTCCCGGAGTGGGGGCTCCCAATTGCACAGTGGTGCCAGTGCTCTTTTGGGGCTACACAGCAGCACCGCAGCTGCGGGCGACTGCGCATTTGAGTAGAGTCGGGGGTGCTGAGTTTGGAGCAGTTTAGTGCTCCCCAGGCACTGTGGTGGCAGTGCTTATTTTTACAGTGGCACCGCGAGAGCACGGGCCGCTGCAACGTTGGGGCACATTTATTGGTAGAGTCCCAGTGGGGGACCCCGGGCACGCTTAGTGCCAGTGCCTGTTCATTTTGCCACAGCTGCCCCACCGGACAGTGGGCAGCTGCAGCGAGGGGGCGATTGTGTAGGAGTCCCAGAGGGGAGCTCCCAAGAGGCACAGTGGTGCCAGGGCTCACTTACACAGCTGCACCGCAGTAGCAGGCCGCTGCACCACGGGGGCATTTTTGGTTTTAAGGAGAGGCACAGTGAGTGCCCAGACCCACGTTCTGGTCCACAGCTGCCCAGCAAGTAGTGGGCAGCTGCTACGTTTAGGCCAGGACATTGCGCACTTTGCCTTTGCTGCCTGTGCAGCCAGCCCGGACATTCTGGACATAGGGCCTTTTGAGCCCCTGAGGGAGGCCAGTTGGCCTGGGGCCAGTTTCCGTGTGTTGTGCCCCCGATTGGGGCACACTGTGTTCATGCTAATTATTGCCTAAGGCGGTTAGGCTTGCGATGCCCAGTGCATCTTGCGATTTGATGCCTACTGTGGTTATTGCGTAATGTGATTTATGCTGATGAGGTGGGCCTAATAGGTTTTATGCCCAATGTGATAATGCTAAGGTCATTATTGTGCCAGTAGTGACTGGGTGTGTTCTATATGTACTTACCTTTTCTGATGGTTCTGACCGTGGCACAATTGGCCCGGTCCTGTATATAATCCCCTGTAAATACTGCCTAGTGCCAGTTGGCACAGTGTACCTTGTGTGATTATATTCTAATGTGTTTTTATAATACAAAGGCTATTTTTATATAACCTTGTGTGGAGTTTCCTTTTGTGGTGTGCCTAGTGTGTTGCTGCTGTGAGTGTGTGTTGCGCAAACGCTTTACACATTGCCTCCGGGATAAGCCTGACTGCTTGTGCCAAGCTACCAAGGGGGTGAGCAGGGGTTATCTTGGCGTGTAACTCCCTCGCCCTGACTAGAGTGGTGGTCTCTGCCTGGCTTTGGCGCAAGCCTTAGCCAACCAGAGATCCCATTTCTAACATTGGTTGTCAGCGGTGAGGATAGGGCTTGCGTTTGCGCAGTACCACAGCGACAACTGGTTGCACTACAAACTCTGCATTTAGATAATCACGTGTTTGGGGATTATTGTTCTGAGTTTTATTTTAATTCTTCTCCTAAAAGTGTCATTTGTAAATTGTATACTCTTGCTTCAGCTCAGACACCTAGGTCTCCTGTGTTGCACGAGTCCCTGAGTGTCCTGCCAAAATGGAGTCTGCTTTTAATTTTTGTGGTCTGTTTAGATACAGTATGTGGGAGTTGGTGGAGTTCTGTGAGGAGAGAGACATAGCAGTGAGTGGGTCGGACACCCAGTCAAAACTTAGGGAAAACCTGATCCAATGGCAAAAGGATGAATGGGAACGTGAGCGCAATGAGGAGAAGAGGGCCCTGGCCGCACGCCAAGAGGGTGGTGGGTCTGAGGGGAGCCCTGAGGAGTCTGAAGAGGAGGAAGAAAATGACAGGACAGGGACGCCAGTAGATAGTGAGGACCCCATAGATAGGGAGTCCCTTGCTGGGTCCAGTGTCGGGGGCAGCGCCCCATCCCTTTCCCTGTCCCCAGAGGAGTGGGTAGATAGGAGGGAAGAAAGGGAGTATCAGCTGGCTTTGGAGAAGCTCAGGTTAGAGCATACCAAGGAGATAGCGCAGCTGAGTGTGAAGGAGAAAAAGCTAGAGACCGAGAGGGTCCTAGCACAGGAGATGATGGCGGAGGCTGAGAGGACCTTCGCCAGGGAGAAATTAGCTCTGGAGGGTAGGTTATCCCCTGAGAGTAGTTTCAATTGTCTGGATTCACCAGTGAGGGTGGGATCCAGTGGTGGCAGCAATATGGAGTCCAGTGCAGGAAGTCCCATTCCCAGTTACCAGAATCTGGTACTTGGCACCCAGGAAGAGGAGTACAGGTTGAAGTTCAGGGGCACTGAACTGTCTCACCAGTCTTGGGCGAAGTTTGTGGATGACTGTAATGATGCACTGATTGACTGGGTAAGGTGTACCACGGAACAGGATTTTGAAGGACTGTTCAATCTGGTTATTAGAGAGCACCTGCTCAGTTGTTGTTTTCCAGGGTTGCGCCAACACCTGTTGGAGTGTGGGCACCCTGATCCATGGGTTCTTGCATGGGAAGCAGACCTCTGGGAAAGTGCCCGAGGTTCTGAAGAGAAGTTGGGGAGTGATCCCAAAAGTAGTGGCTCAGGTATCTTCCCGTCCTGTATTGGGGAAGAGGTTCAGTGTAGCCCAGCTAGGTCCCAGTGTAGTGGGAGGGGTGTAGGGGCTCACGTCCTGTCTCAGTGGAGTAGGAGTGATTGTGGGACTGAGTGTCCCCAGGTGCCCGAAACCCAGTCTCAGAACCTGGACGGTTTCTTCAGGGAACACCAGGTTGGGAGCCTAGGCTGTCCTGTTAGTCCATTTGAGGAGGATCTCCTAGTGTCTGAAGAACCTGGAGTGTCTGTAAATAGAGCTCCAGTGGTTCTGGTGTCTGGCAGTGCCGCTCCAGTTGGGAGGGTACAGAAGTCCGGATTGAGGGGTGAGAGGGGGATGTGTTCCCCAGTGGAAGAACCAGTGGGTCAGGGGCCAGCCAGAAGGGCTGAGTCTCCTAGAAGTGACCATGGTGACACCACTTCTGTCGTGGGGGATCTCTGCGCACTGTCAGATGGACAGGGGTCGGGAGGTCTGCGCCACGCAGACTGTCACGCAACACATGAGTCATGTGTTACCCTCGGGGGACTGCTGTGTGTGCCCCCGGAAGTCCTGGTGTGCCAGGCAAATGCTCAGCTGTGGGGTTCAGCCCCAAGGTTGGGAGGCCAGGTTCAGGATCCGCCTGACCTGGAGGAAAGGACATCTGTAACCAGTGTCCTGACCGGTTCATCTTCCAGGGGTACCGCTCCAGTTGGGAGGGTGCAGAACTCTGGAAGGGGGTGCAGAGGGAGGGAGTCCTCGCCTCTGACCCCGGTGCAACCTGAAGGGTAAGACCCTAGGTTGGGAGACCAGTTGTGGGAGAGAGGTCCGGAACTGGTGGGAGAGTTGTGTTCTGAGGGTGCTTCTCCAAGGAGGAGAGAGCGGAACCCTAGAAGGAGAGGTAGGGGGAGGAGAGCCTCACCCGTGACTTCTGGTCCGCCTGAGGGTGCAGACCCTAGGCTGGAGGATCAGTGGCAGTCTAGACCTGCCCTGATGAGAGGAAGAGTGGAGAATGGCTACTATGTGCCAGGGGTTACTACCCCCCCCACTCTGTGAATGGGCAAGGACCAGTGGCATCTGGGTGGCCTAGGGCCTGGTCCTGCCCGCGGACAGCTAGGGAGTTCCAGTGGGGTAGCCCAGTTGCTCCGGACAGCTTTTTCAGAAGGAACCACATGGGTTCACCGTGGCGTAGAACAGGAGGGTGTCCCTGCAGTTGCGGGCTCGCGTCCGTGTTCTATCGCCCCAAGCAGGGAAGCCCATCACAGTGGTGATTGGTCTGCCCTGCGTTTTGGCTGGAAGGGGGTTGTGTTGGACTTGGCCCTTTTGGCAGGTTCACCCCTAAACTTTTTGCCTGTCTCCTAGCCTTTTCCCTGTGTAGTGTTGGTGGTTTTAGGCCTCTGCGCACTTTAGCACTGGGTCCCAGTGTAAAGTGCGTGCGCATTCTGAGTGCATGTGGTGAGATTGGCCTGCCCTCCCATAGGAATGCATGGGGGATATGTGTGTCCATGGTAATTCCTGGTGTGAGAGGAGTGCAGGGGCGAGTTTAGTATGTGCGAACTCGTGAGAATAAATGCTGCGCAATGGTGTGCGCAGATTTATTGTGACTAGTGGAGAAGTGCCACTTTTAGAAGTTGGCATTTCTGTGTGCTGTGGGCCTGATTCACAGAACTAAATTACGTCAAAAACGTAAAGTTAGTACTTTTTGGTATTCACAGAATACACTTACTCATTTTGGTATTCACAGAATGAACTTACTCATTTCGGTATTCACAGAAGTTAGTAGTCGTAACTTTAGGACTCCTAAATACCTTCTGTGAATACCGAAAGTCTTAAAGTTAGGATTTTCTCAGTTTAGGAGTAGTAAAGTTAGGAGTCCTAACTTTACTACTCCTAAACTGAGAAAATCCTAACTTTAAGACTTTCGGTATTCACAGAAGGCATTTAGGAGTCCTAAAGTTACAACTACTAACTTCTGTGAATACCGAAATGAGTAAGTTCATTCTGTGAATACCAAAATGAGTAAGTGTATTCTGTGAATACCAAAAGTACTAACTTTACGTTTTTGACGTAAGTTAGTTCTGTGAATCAGGCCCTTAGTGTCTGCCTGCCTGATGTGAATTGCATGTCTGGCTTTGTGAGTGACAGGGGCTGGGAGGTGTGTGTGGCTCCAGGAGGGGCAGGGTGAGTCAGCGCAGGGCTGAATAGAGAGATCTGCATCTAGATGGGAGGGAGGGAGGAGTTGCACCTGGGACCTGAATAGGGTTATGCCTCCCCTCCCCAATGCTGGCTCCGCCCCCTGTGGTGCGTCTGATGTCCCTAGCCTACCCTCTGAAAGGAGAGAGGAGCTGAGCAAAACAATGTGCTCCAAAGCTCCCCCAAACCAGTTCTAACTGGTATCCCCAGCCCTGTGCTGTGTCACAAAAGAAGAAGGGCATATAAATATAGGGGCTGTGACCACATGAAGTTGTTCTGTGCTTGTGCTGACTTTGAGGGGACATTCTGCCAGGAGGAACCGCCGCGGGACCCAGCTGCTGTTTCCTGGGGGTCCCTGCGTGCTGGCCTGCCTGGCTGTGCTGTGCTGTGGTCCCCCCAGCACCAAGGACTCTTTATCTTTGGCCTCTTTGGAGACCCTGCTGGAGCTGTGGCTCCTAGCGCCTCGTGAGCGCTTTTCTTTCACTCCCAGGGGAGAGGAGCCTGTTTTCCCTGCAGCGCTGTGTTGCGGGAAGTTTCTGGGAGGGAACCCCGGTGTGAGGGCTTCCCCCGTGCCTGAAACAGAGCGGGAGCCCACCCCGCGTATTTGTGCTCTCGAGCGGGTGCCTACCCCGCAAGTGCTTTGCCTACAGCGGGAGCCTACCCCGCCTTGCGCCCGAGTGAAGAGGGAAGCCGCCGAGAGAAATCACCGGGCCGCTGTGAAACGCGACCCGGAAGCCAGGCACGAGCTGCCTGGTTGGGGGTGGAGCCATGCGCCCTGGGCAGAAGCTGCGGCCAGGAGGGAGGACGGGAGCCTACCCCGCCTCCCAGGGCGTCCCGGGCCGAAGGAAGAAGCGGGCAAGTCTGCACGGGGCTCTCGTGAGCTGAGAGAGCCCCGACCGCCGCCCAGAGGGAAGTCCCACGTGTGCTGAGGGGAAGCGGAGAAGGTCTGCAGTCGTCAGCAGAGCTCCCGGCGCAGCCACCGAGAAGCCAGAGCGGTGCACACTCCTTCCCGCAGCTGCCTCCAGCCAGCAAGAAGAGCGGAGTTGCTGTCCCGACTCGAGGAATCCCGGTGAGTGGGGCCGGGGGTGGTCCCAGAAGTGCCCGTGCTGGTCTCCCTGTACAGCTACACCGCGGTGGCGGGCAGCTGCAACCTAGTGGCAATTTTGATTTCAGGAGTCCCGGAGTGGGGCTCCCAATTGCACAGTGGTGCCAGTGCTCTTTTGGGGCTACACAGCAGCACCGCAGCTGCGGGCGACTGCGCATTTGAGTAGAGTCGGGGGTGCTGAGTTTGGAGCAGTTTAGTGCTCCCCAGGCACGGTGGTGGCAGTGCTTATTTTTACAGTGGCACCGCAAGAGCGCGGGCCGCTGCAACGTTGGGGCACATTTATTGGTAGAGTCCCAGTGGGGGACCCCGGGCACGCTTAGTGCCAGTGCCTGTTCATTTTGCCACAGCTGCCCCACCGGACAGTGGGCAGCTGCAGCGAGGGGGCGATTGTGTAGGAGTCCCAGAGGGGAGCTCCCAAGAGGCACAGTGGTGCCAGGGCTCATTTACACAGCTGCACCGCAGTAGCAGGCCGCTGCACCACGGGGGCATTTTTGGTTTTAAGGAGAGGCACAGTGAGTGCCCAGACCCACGTTCTGGTCCACAGCTGCCCAGCAAGTAGTGGGCAGCTGCTACGCTTAGGCCAGGACATTGCGCACTTTGCCTTTGCTGCCTGTGCAGCCAGCCCGGACATTCTGGACATAGGGCCTTTTGAGCCCCTGAGGGAGGCCAGTTGGCCTGGGGCCAGTTTCCGTGTGTTGTGCCCCCGATTGGGGCACACTGTGTTCATGCTAATTATTGCCTAAGGCGGTTAGGCTTGCGATGCCCAGTGCATCTTGCGATTTGATGCCTACTGTGGTTATTGCGTAATGTGATTTATGCTGATGAGGTGGGCCTAATAGGTTTTATGCCCAATGTGATAATGCTAAGGTCATTATTGTGCCAGTAGTGACTGGGTGTGTTCTATATGTACTTACCTTTTCTGATGGTTCTGACCGTGGCCCGATTGGCTCCGGTCCTGTATATAATCCCCTGTAAATACTGCCTAGTGCCAGTTGGCACAGTGTACCTTGTGTGATTATATTCTAATGTGTTTTTATAATACAAAGGCTATTTTTATATAACCTTGTGTGGAGTTTCCTTTTGTGGTGTGCCTAGTGTGTTGCTGCTGTGAGTGTGTGTTGCGCAAACGCTTTACACATTGCCTCCGGGATAAGCCTGACTGCTCGTGCCAAGCTACCAAGGGGGTGAGCAGGGGTTATCTTGGCGTGTAACTCCCTCGCCCTGACTAGAGTGGTGGTCTCTGCCTGGCTTTGGCGCAAGCCTTAGCCAACCAGAGATCCCATTTCTAACAGTATGTGAGTGGGCACATAACTGAGTAGGTCTTTAAGTGGGTGCATAAGTCTCTGAGTGGGGTCTGTGAGTGGGTGCATGAGTGTCAGAGTGGGTATGTAAGTGGGTGCATGAGTCTCAGTGAGTCTGAGACTAGGCTCATGAGTGTCTGGGTCTGTGAGTGGGTGAATGAGTCTCTGTGTGAGTATGTTAGTGGGTGTGTGAGTGTCTGTGTGGGTCTGTGAGTGGGTGCATCAGTGTCTGAGTAGGTCTCTGAGTGGGTGTGTCACTGTCTGAGTGAGTCTGTGAGTGGGTGCATCAGTATGTGAGTGCATCTCGGAATGGGTGTGTGAGTGTATAAGTAAAACTGTTGGCAAGTCTGCGTGTATTTATATATATTTATATTTTCACCATTATTCGCGACTACATAGATAGTCGCGACGTCCCCGCAACTGTACATGGGGGGCGCAGTGACGGTTGCTGCATTGTAGTGAATATCACGCGTGATTAAAGAATACACAACTTGTGTCACTAACACCGCCCCATTTCTCAAACATGGGGTCAGAGTACCTCCACTCTGACCACTTTTGTTAGCTTTCACAGAAATTTTCAGCCCCTGGAACCATTCCCGATTGATAAAAGGTCGGCCACAACTTTCTGTTCAGGTTGCATCCAGCCAATCAAAGCATTCCTGTTGGCGGGCATTCACGATTAATTGTGGATCATCGCGAAATGTCCACAGCCAGAGATATCACTAACTATTTCTTCCTAAATTTCTCAAAAACTACTCAACGGATTCACACCAAATAACAAAAAGATCAATCTGCATAACAACATCTACCTTTCTGCCAAATTTGGTGTAATTCCGTCCAGCGGTTCGGGCTGTAGGTTCAACACGCATCCTATGGGAATTAAAATGGGAAAACACACTTTTTTTAGTCCCCTTTTTCTCGGCCCCCGCTTAATGGATCACTCTGAAACTTTCCATGAGGAACAAGACTTACTATGACACTTTTTTGAGAAACGTTCGTGAAGATTTGTCAACCGGCGCCAAAGATATAGGCTAGTCAAAAAATGCTTTTCCTATGGAAACTAGGTCCTAACTATAACTACCTACAGGCGACCACCAGTATGTAATATATGTGTGTGTGTATATATATATATATATATGTGTGTGTGTGTGTGTGTGTGCGTGTGTGTAATTTCTGATCGTATGGAAGTAGTCTTTACTGGTGTGCTCTGAGGAACGTTTTGCCCCCTCTGGCTCAAAAACCGCACTCTGCCACTGCCACCTTTAAAAAGCGAAGAAGTAGGTTTTCAAAACATCCAACCTTACTTAGTCTCCTACTTAGAGATAAATATCCATCCGGTCATATATGGGAGACATTAGGAAGCGTAAGTTGTAAATAATATGAAAATATGCTAATCACCTCTAAAATAAAATATTTTCTATACTCACATGTAGAGTTAATAACATGGATATAATATAATCATTCACAAGTGTTCATTATAGGACTGTGTTCATGGACAGCAATGTCCCTGGATTCTGTGCTTTCGACCCCTTTTGTCCAAATCACTAAGACAGTTCTATGCAAAACAGTGACAATGAGCAAGGAGCGAACAGGGCAAACTTTGTTACTTAGCGAGCATGGCATTTCAAGGGGAGGTTCTATTGCCAGAGCGGGACAAAATTCTAGCCTATGGGCTATAGCAAGGTATAGGATTATATAGGAACGTTTTTAGCAAAACGGCAACCAAATTCATATTGTGCTAAATAAAACAGACGCTGTCAATTCCGTTCCGATTTAACCTTTTTTTTGATGTAACAATTCTTTTAGGTCTATTTTTAACAGTTTGCTAAACTATACTTAATAATCATGCATATAACTTAAGTATTGGTTCCAAATGCCCAGCATAATGGTCTTTACTTTATCTCCGTGGGTGCCAGTTCCAATATTTGCTAAAATTGGGAACTCTTTGAAAAGAGAATACCCTTAAACACAACATTTATAAAAACATTGTGTTGTAAAATGTATTGTTATGCATATTTTCCTTATTATTTTAAATGTAATCTTCTAGGCTGGTAATGTTACCTCAATAACATATATCGTATTTGCTACTGCCCGAGTAATTGAAAAACGGTGAGTGTAAACCTTTATATGTTACACTGCTTTTGGATTCAAATAAATAATGATGATCTTACGAAGAATATCTGGAGCAAAACCATGGCAAGCTAAAGATTTAAACATAAAATTCTCTCCCAAAAGATCAAAAGCTTTATGTAAATCTAACGTTAAAGCAGCACAGGGAGACTTAAGATCAGAAGATTTACTAATCACATTCTGAAAGTTACGAACATGTCCTGAAAAGACTCTGCCCTTTACAAAATCAGATTGTTCATTAGTAATTAGTTTAGGAATCATTGAATCTGAATGAAGAGGAATTATTTTTGCAAAATTTTAACAGTCTGTATTTATTAGGGAAATTGGTCTATAATTCATGCAGTTTGTTAAATCATTATCCTGGTTAGGAATCACACAGAGCATAGCTTCTGTAAAAGAACTGGTAGATTTCCCTTTAGAAAGAAAGTCAAAGGACAATTGAAGTACTTAGAAGATAGCGAATTAGCAAAAGCTGTTAATATTCAGTTGAAAGATTATCTGATCCAGGAGCCTTACATTGTTTGGAATAAACTTTTTTTAAGGTGATATCTTTTTCTAAAGAGGTCAGAACACCCTCAGTGTAAGGCAGGGTAAATAGAGGAAAGTTAATTATTAATGTCTTCTAAATTTATCATTCCATCCTGCATATATAATTGTTTATAAAACGTTTACAAAGGAGTCATCTATATCAGAATGCCCAGCTCTGGTAGTGCAATCATCATCAGTGTCCAGCTCTTTCTTTTTTCACCTTAGGATAATTTACCAGCTATTTCCCACTTTACTCTATCTGCTACGAAACTTAACTTTTATTCTATATGCAAATTTCTGAAGCTGTTGCTATGGTATACTTGTTAAATTCCAGTTTTGCTTTGTGATGAACATCTAATGAGGATTGTGATATTAATGCCTGTGTTCCAGATGATTAATATTATATTATATTATTATTATATAAAAGTTCTTTACATTTAATAGTAGCTAGTTTCTTCTTCTCAGAAATATAATTCATCATACTGTCTCTGACAAATGTCTTAAAGAAATCTTGGTTGTTATGTTTAGAAGTATCTAGCAGAGAGGTAAAAGACATAAATTCATTTATAAACAACTGAATTTCCTTCAGGAATGTTTCATAATTCAATAATTAAGATCGTTTAGTACCTTTCTTTGGTGGTGGTAAATCAGAGTTAAATATATCTGGTGCATGTTCCAAGATAATTATGCAGCCAATCTCTGAATGAAGTAAATTGTTAGTGAGGTTAGCGCTAGAGGAAATGTAAACAACACTTGATTGTTGTTGGAAAACAGCCCTCTCTGAAGGGTCAATGTTTTGCATTCCTCCTCCTTTTTTTCTGACCTTCTTTTTGTTGGCCTTAGAACTCTGAGCACTTTACCACTGCTGATCAGTGCTAAAGTGAATGCGCATCTTCCTTAAACATAGTAACATTGGTGTATACACAACTGACATATTTGGTTTATCTGTATGTCCCTCGTTAAGTGGTATGCCATATATCCAGGACCTGTAACCTAAATGCTACTAATGGGCTTGCAGCACTGATTGGCCACCCACACAAGTAGCCTTTCAAACCTGTCTCAGACCTGCCATTGTAGGGCCTGTGTGCGCAGTTTACTGCCACTTCGACTTGCGATTTAAAACCACTTGCCAGGCCTTAAACTTCCCTTTTATTATACATAAGTCATCCCAGAGATAGGCCCTAGGTAGCCTTAAAGGTAGGGTGCTGTGTAGGTAAAAGGCAGAACATGTACTTTTATGTTTTACATGTCCCGGTAGTGACAAACAGCTAAATTAGTTTTTCACTGCTGTGAGGCCACTCCACTCATAGGCTAGCATTGGGAATTCCTTAAAACACTTATAAGCTGTAATTACTGATCAAAAAGGAACAGCTGCATGTTTTATATCTATGGAATGGTAATGATAAATCCTCTTTAATGGTAAAGTTGGATTTAACATTACTAGTTTAGAAATGCCACTTTTAGATAGCGGACATTTCTGTGCTCTTACTGCTATGTGTGCCTCGCAGCCTATCTCTAATACACATCTGGGGTGGGTGACTTCTACACTTTGTGCATTCCCTCTAGACAGTCACAAACACAGAAAGGTAGAATTCATATGCATTCTGATAGCTCTTCTTGGGCAGGAAGAGAGAGGGGGAACTGGCACACCTGAATAGGCAGTGTCCTGTTTCCCACACAAAGGGCTGATTACCCCCTACTGAAACAAAGCGCGACCTGTGAACTTCAAGGGTCTGCTTTGAAGTCACTCCAACTTCAAAAGGCACAACTGGGTATAAGTACTGGGGCTCTTACCCTACCAATGTAGTACACTAGTTGACTTATGAAGAACTCTGCCAGGAGTAAAGACTGCAGTGCTACAAGGATTGCCACTTTGCCTGACTGCTGCCCTGAAGTAACTGATTTCTGCTTTGCTGAGCTACCCTGCTGTCTGCTGATCTTTGACCTGCTGAGAAAAACGACTGGCCACATTTCACTTGAACCCAGAGTGGCTCCAGGGGATTGCTGGCTTGCCTCCTGTTTGCAAAGTCTCAGGGCCATCAAATACTTCCTCCAACTCTGCTGCTGCTGCTTGACTCTGCCAACTGTGAGTTCTACCCTGCCTGACGTGCCAATCAAATCTAGTCCTGGGCATTGGAAGTGAGTTCTGCTTCTGTTTTGCTTCAAAATCGATGCAGTAATGACTTTGCAGCGATGTGAACCGATGCAGTGCCCATAGATGCTAATGCAGTGCCGATCTGAGGGCATCTCTGAGCAGCTCTATGACTTGAGACCTGACTGCGAGGTTCAATGAAGATGCAGCGCTTGCATTGTAAGGGGTTCGCCACCCACAAGGGACCTGACTACGATGCTCGACGAAGATGGTTCGACCCAACTGCATGAATCAGAACCAACGCATCGAGTCTTCGACACCGACGCTTGCTCCATCTTAGGTACTTTTTCAGCGGGCCCTGTAGCCAGCCTGCCCTCCATTGCAGTTGGCCTGAACCTTGGCTTTGCCTCAGTCCAGCACGACCTCAAGTAGCCCCTTAGTGCTATTGACTTCTAAGCACTACTTTTTGATTTAATCTTTTAAAAATCATAACTCCAATTCTACTTATTGAATTTTTGTTGTTTTGGTCTAGTTTTTCATACAATAATTTCCTTAGTTGTAAACCCTGTGTCGAGTATTTTTTGTGGTGTTTTCATTGTGTTACTGTGTGTTTTGCAACATACTTTACACATTGCATCTTTAGATATGCCTGACTGCTCTGTGCCAGGCTTCCAGAGGGTGAGTACAGGTTATCTTTTAGTGTATCTAGCGTTCCCTGACTAAGATCGTGGTCCCAACTTGGACAGGGGGCATACTTCTGCCAACTAGAGACCCACTTTCTAACAGTTGTATACAGTGTATAAGAGAAAGGAAAGTATAATCACATTTTTCTGGATTACAAAATCTCCATGAGTCTTATACATTACTTTGCCAGAAATCATATTTAAAGAGCACGAGATATAAGATAAAAAGTACAATGAGACACAAGTAAATATTCAACCTGGAGAGAGATGGGATACATATATATAAAAAATTATTAATTCCATAAATTATTTAGAGTAGCCTTTTGACATTCCCATTTCATCTTCTTTCTAATCGCAAATGACTTACGCAGGATCACTTTGAATTTTAAAGAATAATGGGTCTATGAGGCAATAT
The DNA here is from genome assembly GCA_963921515.1 of Calotriton arnoldi. Classification (NCBI taxonomy): domain Eukaryota; kingdom Metazoa; phylum Chordata; class Amphibia; order Caudata; family Salamandridae; genus Calotriton; species Calotriton arnoldi. Next base: position 474,760 of record CAWUFW010012294.1, read on the forward strand.
CTTGCATTCATGTTTTTTAGTGCTGGTCTTAAATTGAGGCATTCCTTGCGTCTCCATGCAGTACCCTTAGCTACAGCCTGAGAGAGAAAACTTATCTGCCTGACTACAACAATTGCCCTTTCCTTTTTGCTGCAATAGTTACTTGAAGTCTAGAAACAGAATGAAAAATCCTCTTAATTTTGAAAGGGCAATTCTATTTAAAGCTTTTCTTCCAAGCCTATAAGCTCTTTCTATTATAATCAATGAAATCTATCCTTGAACATAGTTAAAAATATTTTAATAAACGAAATCATATCATATTTCCCTCCAGGCCTTCTGATACACCACAGATCCTGATGTTGTTTCAACGCTTACTTTCTCTAAGTTCTCAGTGTTTCTTTTAAGGTTGAAGAGCTTTGAAACTCTTTGTGAATTATCTTCTGAATAGGGGTGGGCGGAACTCGAAGAGTTTCATTCTGCGAAATTCCGCAAGGTACCTAAAAACTCCGCTAGATTCCGCAGAATTCAGCGATCGGTACGTGGTGCTGCTCATGCTGATTTTTAGTGCCGGGAGCTTGTCCCGCACAATAAAATTAGTGTGAACAGCACTACGAGGCACACCAGGGGGCGCTACTTCTTTCTGCTGCTTGAGTAGATTTTCTACTTGAGAGGCAGCTTTCTCAATGCTAGAGGTAGCGACCTGCTGAGACGGCCCGTATTGAGAAAACTCTCCAGGAGGCAGAATAGCACTCGATTTTCTCACTTAATGTTGGTTTGCCACGTGTGAGAAACAACTCTGCCATGTGGCTGTTGGCAGAGTTTTTCTGAAACTTCTCGCGGAGTGCAGTATGGGCAAAACTCCGCAAAGTCTGCCGGAGGAGCGTAGTTTACCCCCCACCCCCTACTTCTGAATCACGTGTGCGTGGTCCACCACAGATAACCTTTTCACCTTTGAAGACAATTTTTCATCAATTCTGTCTAGTCTTTTGTTGGTGGTGAGGATTTAAAGCCCTAAACTCCTCCTCCAGCCCTTAGGAAGACTGGATTGATGAAGGAGGATCCTTTTTTAATCCTTTTAACCGAAGAAGCATTACTATTGTGTACTTTTTGAAACCATTGGTCACAACAGTAAGAGCTATGCCCATCATTCTTAGGAGCAGGTAATAGCAAGGACTCCATGGCTAAAGAATGATCAAATGATTTTCTGATGGAGTCCCTTTAATTTATGTCATATTGATGGAAACTTCAGAGATTCTTTCTCATTTCTTGTTCTGCCCATAGAACAATACTAAATAGAAGTAACTGGAGCTTTCAAGAACATAATTGTTACTTCCATAACCCCTTTATATTGAGTAAGTTGGCACTGATGAGGGATCAAAACACATAATGGCTGCTAAGAACATACTGCACTAAAACAAATCAGTAACGTTTCCCAGCTACAATAGAAGGAACCTTCATTCGAGTAACCAAATAAAAATTGATTTATTGGGTTACTTGTCGCCTGTTATTCAAAAGTATCCTCAAAGAGGTCAAAGATGTGATTCAGAAAACTACGACGAACTGCAGTGTGACCATTTAAGAGCCATACCTTGATAAATGGACACTAAAATCGCAGAGAATCCTCACCAAAAGCTGGATTCGGTATTCAGATGCCCATCTCTTCAATTTGTCTATGCTTCATTTGAAAGACATAGGGCTGTAGTCACCAACATCCTTGCCCATCGAAGAAGCAATCTGTTAAGACTCCATCCCCAGTGTCGCCCATCAACAGCATTGTGAGAAATTGGGTTGCGTGTGAGCCCTAGCCAAGCGTCAGCCATAATCCCTCACATGGTGAACTACAAAGAGTCACTGAATTAACCAGTGCTTATCCCTGGGTAGCTTGGCACAAAAAGCAGTCAGGCTTAACTTAGGGGCTGATTACGATGGCGGACGGACAGTCCGTCCACCATCGTGGTGGTAACCGGGACCGTCTGCAATACATGCGGCGGTTCCGCACACCAAATTATGATGCGACCGCCACCGTGGCGGACGCATCTTGCATTTTAACATTGCGGTGGTTGCTGCTGACAGCAGCACCCGCCACAATGTTGAAAATGCATGTTGTGCATTGCACTGCACTACGTGGCAGGCACCACACGGTGCCTGCCACTTAGTGCACTGAAATGTAGGGGGGTACAATGGGTACCCCCCAGTGCACAAACACCTCCCCCAACACAAGGGGGGCCCGCAACGGGCCCCCGAAACAAATCCCCACCAGCCTTTCAATGGTGGTTTACCCGTCACGGAAAGGCTGGCTTCCGCCAGCATCGTAATTCGGCGGACGAAGCCTGCTAGGCTCCGCCACCATTTTAAGCATGCTGACTGCTCCGCCAGGCAATCATAACGATTGCCTGTGGTGGTTCCGTGGCTGACGGTCTTTGTGACCGCTGCGATCCGAAAGCGATTCCCACCGCCATCGTAATTCGGTGGTGGGAAAATTGCTGTCAATTGACTGAAGGATCGCCACCGCCGGGCTGGCGGTGACGATCCTTCCACCATCGTAATCAGCCCCTTAGAGTCAATGTATAAAGTATTAATGCAGCACACAAACAATAGTAAAGTGAAAATACAACACAAGAAAAATCCCACATCTGTTTAGAAAAATAGAGTAAATTTGACACCAACATTACAAAAATCCAATCAGTAGAACCTAGCTCCTAAAATATCAAAGCGCCAACCGCAGACATCTAGTCGCCTGAAACCAGGTCAAAGTAAAAAAATATGGCCAATCACGATGGAGCCCAGTTCAATTGCAAGAAGTGAATTGGGCCTGGTTGGCGATTACCTTTGTACTTAGAAGAAAGTTTTGAGAAAATTGTTCTAAGTAGGTGAAGTTCAGCAGGGCAAGGCTGCAGGCGGTGTCTGAGGAGGGAGCGTCATTGTCGGGGATCCTGGAGTCACAGTGAAGAGTTCTACGTTCGGACTGAGGGGCCGATTCCGATTCGGGCTGGAAAACGTACCGACCGACTCGGATCGGGATTCTATTCCGACCGACACGTACCGGTGCAGCCCGACCCGCCAAGTACGATGTAATGCATGCGATTTACAACCGACTCGCACGGAACCCAAGCCGAATGACCGAACCGCACGGAAAACAGCTATCCGCCGGAAAAAAACGTGAATCGAACCGACCGACACGCACCAGGAAGGAACCCGAACGAAACGTACCCACGAACTCCGACCCGCACAGTACGATGCAATGCGTGGAAAACCCGACCGAGTCGCACGGAGCCCAAGCCGTACGACCGACACGCATACAAAACAGCGAGCCGAAGCAACCCAATACACCGCGACCGACGCGTACGCCGCACATAAAACACAACAGAAATACAGCGTGAACGAGTCGGATAAGCTCGCACGAGACCAACTGCAGCGTCCTACTCGGTCAGAAGAACGTCTCCTACATGCACAAAAAGTACAAAGGAAAAAACACACAAAAAAAGAGAAAAACAAGCAATTACAAAGCCAATAAATACTGGGGGGGGGGACATGGAACAAAGACACACCCACAACTCCACCCATATAAAGGACACAAATCCCTACCATGATCCTTTGCAAATTCAACTGACCTGCCAGCACTCAACACCAACAGACAGCAACCACACACACACTCACAGCTCATCCATCACACAAGCCACACACCATCAGCACCTCAACAAATAGCACCCTCACATACACCCAGCAAAACCCACACTCACACACCCTCACTTGCACACCCACACACACATCACTCACCACCACCACCCATCACCATGCCCCCAAAGAAGAATCCAAAGTTCCTAGATAGTGAATTGGAAGTCCTGGTAGATGAGATCCTCAGGGTAGAGCCACAGCTGTTTGGTACACTGGTCCAACAGACCCCCATGTCGCAGAAAACCAAGATGTGGGAGAGGATCGTCGACAGGGTGAATGCACAATCACCATGTTTGCGCATAAAGGAAGACATCCAGAACAGGTGGTATGACGTGCGCAGGAGGGTCAGGGACCTACTGAATAAGGACTACGCCTTGAGCCAACACACCGGCAGTGGCCCTCCTGCCAAACCTGTATACCTCAGGCCCTGGGAGGAGAAGGTGCGGGCCATCCTACCACCAGTGAGCGTATATGGACTATCAAACATCCCAGAGCCTGGTGAGTACACAACAAATGTACACAATATTGTGTGACAATACACACACATCACTGTCAAGGGGATAGTCAAACCATGCACCCTTAGCAAATACACACCAACCAAAAGATAATCATCCCAAGATGTGTATGTCAGTCAGATAAACACAATACATGCCATCTCATAGTGATATGTAACTGTGTCATGACATGTACAAACCCAACAACAAATACAGCTAGGCAGTGGCACAAATCTAATCAACAAACACAGCCAGATATGTAGCCACCACTACAACACCACCTCACAGGGAAGCCCACTGAAAGGAAGGAATTCTGTGTATGCTGGTCAAGTCAGTGTAGCCAATAGCATCATGGGAGTTGTAGTCACAGATATTGCCCACCCTCACAATGCGCCCATCAACACCACTCTGAACCATGCTCACATCACAGGGAGTGGAAAACAACTGACAAGATGGCTGACACTGGCTACTGCTGTGGGGAGCACAAGGCCCTGCTGGGAACTGGGCACCAACCAACAGCAGGACACCACTGTCAGCCATCTTGCCATTGCTGTCACACTCACACACAGTGAAGTCCACTCAAAAGGAAGGAAGTATGGGCATGCTGGGAAGGGGGGTGGAGGCAATAGCATGATGGGAGTGGTAGTCACAGATATTGGTCACCCTCACACCTGTCCCATCAACACCACCCTGAACCATGCGCACATCACAGGGAGTGAAAAGCCACTTCAAAGATGTCTGACAATGGTGCTCTGATGTGGGGATCACAAGGCCATGCTGGGAACTGGGCACCAACCAACAGCAGGACACCACTGTCAGCCATCTTGCCATTGCTGTCACACTCACACACAGTGAAGTCCACTCAAAAGGAAGGAAGTATGGGCATGCTGGGAAGGGGGGTATAGGCAATAGCATGATGGGAGTGGTAGTCACAGCTCAACATCCCCCACCCACATGGTCCAGCAAGCTACCACTGAAGCATGCACACCTCACAGGGAGTGGGAAAGAACTGACAAGATGGCTGACAATGGTGCTCTGTTGTGGGGATCACAAGGCCATGCTGGGAACTGGGCACCAACAAACTACAGGACACCACTGACTGACATCCTGAGAGTCAACCTGAACCCACTGCAAGGGTGGCATGCTTCATGGTGGGATAACTGGGCTGGGGGAGAAGGAGGGCCGGATGTCCACCAAATACAACCAATGCTGGCCATGTACACACCCCAACATTCATATTGAAATGCTCAAAGTATGCAGGACAATGTGCTACACCAATATCAACCTCTGACTGTGACAACTTAGGACAATGCAATGTACAGGCCTGCATCCAGAGGTACAGTCACAACTGTCAGGTGTGTGAACCATTGATGCATGCTGAAACATAACATACATTGTGTGTGTCTCCCAAAAACAGGTGATGATGGGGACACAGCAGCAGACGCTGAGGAGTCCCTGTCCCAGGCTCCGGGGGACACAGAGCTCACTGGTGTGGAACAGCCTCTGCCCTCCTCGGATGACGAAGACCTACCTGGCACCTCCAGAGTGAGTCATCATGCTGCACCAGCAGGACCACCAGCTGCACCCCCTGCACCCACCCCTCCAACAGCTGCCAACACACAGACCACCCCAGCCGACACGGACAGACCAAGGACCACCACCACCAACAGCACACGGACCCTGGCCCAACGCGGATCTACGGACACCAACACCAGCAACAACCCCCAAGGGGGCCCAGGGTCACCTGTGCGTGCCACCGCAGGTCCTGCACGTGTCGCCAGGGGTGGTGGGAGGGGTGGTAGACATGCTTGCAGAGGGGTCTGGACTGCATGATGACCCACAACTGGTACGCATAGCTGATGCGTACCAGACCAGCACCGGAGAGGTCAGCCAGGTAGTGGGGATCCTCAGGGACATACAACAGCAGCAGGCTGCCCATCATGCCCGCTTGGACTCCCACATGTCCCGCATGGAGTCCAAGTGGGACACATTGCAAGAAATGACGGCGGTGCATAGGGACATATTACAATGCCTCCGCCAGATTTGCACCAACATGTCAACACCTCCCTGTGTGCCCACAACATCTGGTGCTGCAACAACTGCAACTGCCACAGGGAGGGAGGATGACTCAGGCGGAGAGTCCCCTGCACCGCAGCAGCCTGCACTTGAGGGTCCCCCCCCAAAGAAGGGGGGTCGTCCGAGGAAGGGCAACTGAGAGGCCGATGGCCATGCACAACCCCCAGGAAGCCAACACCTGTTCTGGAAAATCACCTTTGTGCGCAAACTGTTCACCCTGTCGAATGCAACACAACTCCCCCACATGACATGGGGAGTACAAGTTGGACCAATGTATAAGATGACTGTGGACTTTACTCAGGACATATCTGCTACCAGGACTTCCAAATCATCTAGGAACTTTGGATTACAATCACAATGTACAGCACCCACCATCCTGTGCACTATACTCACACATGTATGTCAATAAACTCACTAATACACCATACTTGCCTCTGTTGTGATTCCAACGTGGTTTCTGTCATGGAGATGATGATCTGCGAAATGACACTGTGCATGCTAACTGCTACAGCAAGTACAACACCGGCATGTGAGTCATGGCGACGTGACACATATGAGGGAGACACACCACCAGGGCTACACAACACATACACACCAAGGCCATCTGACTCATCGCCTACACTGATGTTGCCAGGAAATACGGTGCAATGCACAGACACAACACCTATTCACAGTCTGTGTTAACTAGCCCACTGGTGCAGTAAGCAAATGTCAGTCAGATGTGTGACCACAGACAACGCACATCATCACAAAGTGAAGCACAGGTTTATTACACATTTGCAACATGTTTTAACCACTACAGATGCAAGGTAATCCCACCTGGCAGTGGGCACACAGTCAACAAGTGTAGAAGGAAGGAAGTCCATGGGTGTGGCGCACATCACCTGTAGGGACACGACAGCTACCACCCTGGAAGTTTAATCACGGTGTCGGGGGATCACAGTTGACCAAACAACTCTGAATGTACCCTGTGAAGGACAGAAATGAAACACAGTCAAAAGCACTGAAGAACAGGACAGAACTGCAATACTCATGCCCAATACATGTCACAAGATACCCACCCAGAACCAAGTTAGCATGTCAACACTGTTGGGGAGTACAGACTACCTGTAAGCACACATCGCTGCACGCATACAGTCATGTAGCACATGGACACACTCAAACAGCACCAGAGCACCACCAACACATATCATGCAAACTCACATCATTGACATGACATCTCTGGATACTCACATTCAGCTGAAGAAGTTGGTGATGAGCTGTGTGCGGACATCACCCTCATCATCATCATCACTGGCATCATGGTCCAGGCCAGGATCCTCCACAGGTGGCGGATGTTGGTCATCGTCATCCAGGATGAGAGACAACTCCTTCCGCACTGCCAGGTTGTGTAGCATGCAGCAGATGATGACAATCTTGCACACCTTTGCTGGGGCATATGGGAGGGCCCCTCCTGTCTTGTCCAGGCAGTGGAAGCGGCTCTTCACGAGACCAAATGTCCGCTCAATCACTCTCCTGGTCCGACCATGTGCCTCATTGTAGCGCATCTGGGCTGGTGTCACAGGGTTCCTGAGGGGCGTCAGCAACCACGGCATGTTGGGGTATCCGGAGTCACCTACATATGGACAATTGCACATTAGCTGATTTGGAAAAGAGGGTGGAATACTACATTGCAGAACACACACAATGGTACAAAGTCAGTACACACCGACAAGCCAGGCACGCTGGTTCCGCATCTGTGACATCATCCTCGGGATGCGACTACTCCTCATCACGTAGGCATCGTGTGCAGAACCGGGAAATGGGCACACACGTGTGAGATGCTCATATCTGCAAGACATACCACCAGTGCATTGACCGAATGGTAATGTTTGCGGTTCCTGTATGCCTGCCCATGTGCCTGTGGTGGTATCAAAGCCACATGTGTCCCATCAATGGAGCCAATGACATGCGGCATCCTCCCCAGGGCATAGAAGTCACTCTTCACGTCAGTGAGTTGTTGAAGTCTAGGGAAATAGATGTACTGGTTCAGGTATCTCAATATAGCCTCCAAAACGCCACAGTCTTTTGAAAGGTACCGGTGGCAAAGAAGTGTAGGGCTGCCATCACCTTCACCTTGGGGGTCAGCGCTGTGGGGTATGTCCGGCCAGGTTGCAAATGTGGGGCCAACCGCACCGTCAATTCCTCAATCAGCGGCCTGGTGAAGCGGTACCGTCGGATGCAGTCCCGTTCCACCATGGATGCAAGGTCAGGGAATGGTCTATGGACAGCTGGTGCCCTGCAGTGCATAGGTGAAGAAAGATACATTGTCAGTCACCCCATATATGTGGCATTGACCATACACAATATCACATGATACATCATTGTGAGACACAAGTACATGATGTGTGCTGTACCGTAAGGACATGTATGGCACCTACATGGCCAACATCTAACATCACAGTTCAACAAGTGTCGGCAACAAGTCCCAGGTTGTGCCATGGGATATCATTAGGCTGTGTCACTGTTCCCATGTACTGCTGTCACGTTCCAAACACACACCAAAGTGACATGTGAGGACAGATGTGCCCCAGGCATCACAGCTCATTGACAGGTAGATTCCCAGGGACCCTGTATTGCCACATGGACACTGGCATGACATGGTGCATCATGAATACACCACAGCAAAACAACTATGAGCCCCACAGGTAGTGGTCCCTTTTGCCTCGGCAGGACAGACATGGACGTCTGTGACACACACATGCACAACATCAAAGTCCATGCACGAACAACGTGGATGTGGAGACTGTCCCCCATTGTGCACATGGAACCAGAGACATTGTAAACACAACATGCACACAGACTGTGGAGGGCCATCACTATTGTTGCAATGGGTCAGCCTGTGACGTACATACCGTCCCACATGGGATCCAGGGGGTATGTGACATGACATACACATACACAACCTGGAAATGTGACCATGCCACATGCTCTGAACTGAACAGTTGCACATCACAGTGGTCATGTGCACAACACACAGAGCATTCTGTCCCCATGAACACGTGCTCAGCCTGGGAGTGGCTGCCCCCAAGTGCCACCCCTAAAACCACATGTTGACCCCCATACACGGAAAAGGTAATGCAGCCTTACATGCCTTAGGATACAGTGTGGACAGGCTGTGCTGTTGTAGGTGTGCCCCTGAGTCCCTGGAACGTAAATGTGGCTGGCATACGTCCATCATCTTGTGTGTTTTGCATTTTGCCCTAAGTTGGAAGGGTATGCCCAGACGTGGGTCCCGTGCTCACTACGCCACTGGAGTCAAGCTATCCTGGCTGATGAGGGCTGAAAGCCCGAAACCGGTCCTAGGATGCTTGATTCCGGTCCAGGGAAGACATGGCTTGGCAGTTCGGTCTGGACTGTTCCCATGAGGCACAGGGTCAAGACTGATTTGCATATGGCTATGTCTGAACTGGGGTGGCGTGGTGAAGCAAAATAACGATGGATTAAACCCAGATCTGTGACTTGGGGTGAATGTTTGCCAATGTGCAACATTCCGTCCATCATCTTGTGTGTTTTATGTTCATCTGTGACAGGCATGGTGACATATGCCAGTGACATGTACAGGGACGCGTTGTACAGCAATGGACCGATCTGTGCGCACGCTTTGGCCATTGCATGTGATGTGACCGGGGACACGTTGTACAGCAATGGACCGATCGGTGCGCACGCATTGGCCATTGCATACAATGTGAGTGGGTACGCGTTGTACAGCAATGGACCGATCTGTGCGCACGCATTGGCCATTGCATACAATGTGAGCGGGTACGCGTTGTACAGCAATGGACCGATCTGTGTGCACGCATTGGCCATTGCATACAATGTGAGCGGGTACGCGTTGTACAGCAATGGACCGATCGGTGCGCACGCATTGGCCATTGCATACAATGTGAGCGGGTACGCGTTCTACAGCAATGGACTGATCGGTGCGCACGCATTGGCCATTGCATACAATGTGAGTGGATACGCGTTGTACAGCAATGGACCGATCTGTGCACACGCATTGGCCATGCATAGAATGTGAGCGGGTACGCGTTGTACAGCAATGGACCGATCTGTGCGCACGCATTGGCCATTGCATACAATGTGAGCGGGTACGCGTTGTCATCCGATGTACGCGTTGTACCGCAATGGACCGATCGGTGCGCACGCATTGGCCATTGCATACAATGTGAGCGGGTACGCGTTGTACAGCAATGGACCGATCTGTGCGCACGCATTGGCCATTGCATACAATGTGAACGGGTACGCGTTGTCATCCGATGTACGGGTTGTACAGCAATGGACCGATCGGTGCGCACGCATTGGCCATTGCATACAATGTGAGCGGGTACGCGTTGTACAGCAATGGACCGATCTGTGCGCACGCATTGGCCATTGCATACAATGTGAGCGGGTGCAGCGTTGTCATCCGATATACGCGTTGTACAGCAATGGACCGATCGGTGCGCACGCATTGGCCATTGCATACAATGTGAGCGGGTACGCGTTGTCATCCGATGTACGCGTTGTACAGCAATGGACCGATCGGTGCGCACCCATTGGCTATGGCCTGGCATGGCAACGGACGCGTTTTGAAACCTTCAACGAGTCTGATGCAGTGAATTCAGTTGGTCACCCACAACAATGTTGCAAAATCATGGGTCTCATGAAGGTGAACTTTTGAAGGATGCTGTGGGCATGTGTAAGTGGTGCAATTCCATGGATTGGCCAGATTCAGAAGATGCAAACGACTTGGACCTATCACTTTGGACACATGGGCTAGTATCTGCCTCTGCAGCACACATATAATGCTGGCTGTTCCCCTGAGAGCTCACTTGCCTGCACTACATGCTCCAGGACGACATCTGCCACCAACACTGCTGCTGTATCTGCATCCTCTGGATCCTGCAATGGCACGTACTGTGGAGAGAACCCCAGCCTTCAGCATTGAGGAGAACCAGGCCCTGCTGGACAGCCTCCTTCCACAGTACAGCAAGCTGTATGGGAAACCAGGGGAGCAGGTGAGTGTGCTGTCCACTGCCTTACTAAATGTGCATGTTGTCTGACTAGCAATACTTACAGTCTGCACGCCACTGGCTAGCAGGCTCACTGAGTAGTTGTCACCCCCCATAGTGTGTAGTTACATGCACTGAACAGGTATAGTGCAGTGACAGTGCATTTAAACGAGGTTTTACTCCCCAGGCAATGATACCATGTAGTAACTGCTGGCAAACTGTTCAGAGCCATCGTTGCACTGCCTGTGTACATCATGTGCCCCTGTGATAGAGACATGTATATCCAACTGTGTAATGCACGGATATGTTGCATGTGTAGTAATGGCCTTTTCACTTTGTCATCCTCACAGGTTGATGCCCACCAGAAGCAGAAGATATGGCTGACCATCGTCCGGGCAGTGAGATCCATGGGGGTCTACAAGCGCCGGATCCGCAACTGCCAGAAGAGGTGGCAGGACCTTCGGGGCTGGACCCGGAGGATCGCACGGGTCCAGCTGAAGCTGTCGCCTCCTCGCAGGAGGGCGGACACCGGACACTGACCCCCACATGCTCAGGATCCTGGTGGTGGTCTTCCCTGATCTGGATGGGCAGCTGAAGGCCAGAGAGCAGCAAGGAGGGGGTGAGTCCATGACTGCATTGTGAACTTTGTCTGCCATGCTATGTGCCCTCCTCTGGCCTGGTTAAACTTCCACAGTACATCAGTCATGTGGTCCAGGACCCATGTCCCTCAATTGTGCACTGCCCACTCCTCATCTGATACCCAGGTGTGGCCCCTACAGTCAGGGAATTGTGTCACTTGGGTACTGTGTCCTTGCATTTTGCTTAGCTCAAGGTGGGGGACAGCATTTGTTTCCCTGACTCTGTGGTGGGCATCATGGGTGGGTCCATTGCTTACACAATGCCTGTGTTCTGACATGTAATCTGCGTGTTACTTTGATATGTGGTCCAATAGCTGATCTGATTCACCACATGTGCCTGGGGTATTTGGCACACACCCATGCTGCAGGTGGGAACAATGTTTGGGCCTCAGGAGTATGTATATCAAGTGTGTCACACATACTTAGCCACCTGCCTACTGTCCAGGGCTCATCCCTCATTCACGTGGAGCAGGACAGACATGCCTACTCCAGGCCATACAATACACTTTGTACTCCCACTCCCGTGTATCAGCTGACACGTTGCACTCAGTGATATGTCCCCTCAGGTGTCTGCCTCTGTGTCATTGTGCTGTGGCTTCGTTGTCAGGACTACTGGGGTGTTTCTCGGTTAGGGCTCAGCATGCCACCGGAGATGTGACCATGGGAGACGATACTTGTGTGACATATAGGTGTTTGTTCACTTGACCGTGCAGACTGGGGTATGCAAATGTGAAGTTCAGGCAGCTGTTTCCCATTCACAGCAGATTGTGAGGTGATCAGGTTCCGAGGGTTGTGTTTCAGGTCTCCCATATGTCCAATTGGTATGACGTGGACAAATAAGAGTTCAGATGATGTGGTGTGTGGGGGATGGACATGTGCACTTGTCAGCTACAGGACTAGCATTCCCCATGACCTAGGATTGTGACACAGTGCAGACTGTTGTTGTCTGGCTGCCCTGCCCATGTGACTGGAGACAGTGATGTATGACTTAGCAGGCATGCCTGTGGCATGGCTTAAACTTCCAATGAGTGATCCTGCAGGGGAGTGACATGTGATACATGCACCCCATTGTGGCAATGACTATCAGGACATGGGTGCATCATGGTGTCTGGTGCTGGTATGCATCACATTCATTTCAAAATAGACTCTGGCCATCCCTTCATCCGGACATCTGTACTGACTCAGTGGCAAGAGTTGTGATGTGTGCATGTTCACATACTTCACCGTGTTCTCTGCACTGTCCAACTACTGTGTGGGTGGTGCATGTGTCCACACTGGGGTATTGCCATCCGACAGACACCAGACAGATGGGTGCAAGGCCAGGAGGGATGTGAGTGCCATGGTTGACCATCAGACTGACAAATGGCTTCTCCTACTCTGTTTGGGCACTTTTGGCACTGTTCAACTAAGGTTGCCAGGGCTTGGTCTGTAATGTGCTGTACTTACTATGGTGTGTGCGGTCAGTGCAGGTGACTGATGTTTGTCTGTTTCCCTATTGTTTGCAGATACATCCACGGCCACAGGAGGGGACAGCTCCATGGACCAGGAGGAGCTGCAGAGCCAGACTGGGTCAGCAGCCGACGAGTGGTCGGAGGGACCCAGTGGCACGGAGGGCGAGGGGAGCCACACCGAGGAGTCCTCAGCACCATCCACCTCAGCTGAGGACCACAGCAGCTCGGAGGATGACTCCCCTGTGGAGGCGGGTGTCAGCAGCCACCACACCCCAGCTAGTGTTGCTGTCCCCGCCACCACCACCACCACCGCCCTCCCATCGGCTCCCATTCCAGAGGTCCGTGGAGGCTCCCGTGTTCGGGAGCATGTCTCCTTCGTGCCAGGCACCGCACCCCTGCCCCTGTGTCCCCTGCTGCCCTGAGTGAGGAGTCTGTGTACCTCCTTCGCCAGCTCCATGTAGGGCAGACAGCAATGCTGAGTGTCCTCCATGCCCACACCACTCTGTTGACTCAGCTGGTGTCGTTCATGGAGGGCATCTCATCGGGCATGTCTGCCCTACAGAGGAGCAATAGGTCCATGGACTCCTCCCTGACGGCAGCAGTGTTCCTCCTCCAACAGTCCCTCACCCCTCCTACCTCTGCCCCATCCACACTCCCCAGCACCCTACCTGTCCCGAGCACACACACACCGGCACAGGCACCCACCAGCACAGACACAAGCAGCACACAGACACACACGCCCAAATCCAGACGCACACGCACGCATAGTCAGGGGACTGAAACCACACTCACAGGGGATGGGGCACAGGCACACACACACGCATCGACGAGCACTGCGCAGTCCTCAGACACCTCTCCCTCCAAGGCCCATTCCCATGCCTCACCTGCAACCCCACCTGCACAGCGGCTTTTCCTCTCTGACCTAGGCCTCTTCCCATCCAATCCAGCTGATCCAGCATTCAGGGGGAAGAGGAAGCCCACCCACACAGAGGGGACTGCCCCTCGCCCCCGGACACCCTCCCCCAGGCGCAGACAGACTGAGCCCCCCATCCGCAAGTCCCCCCGGACCCGGAAGAGCAAGACCCCTCCGCCGCCCTGCAGCTCAAGCACCAAGTCTCCTTCCTCCATCCCTCAGGCCCCCACTCCACAGGTGCCCCACCACACCCTGCCCCAGGTTCCCCCACCCACAGATACACCATCCCCAAAATGATCCGGCCTTCTCTCCCTGCCACTTGCTCTTCCAGCACCACACCCCCGCTGCGCATGTCTGTGCCACTGGTGTGGAGACGGTGTCCTCCCCTCTGTCCTGCCCACCTTACCTGAACCCCATTCTCCTCCCCTGGGGATGGGCCCTGCAGTGGAGTCCACTACCACCCCATCTGACTTGAGCACTGCAGTGGGGGACCTGTCCTCTCCATCTGCACGGCCCACTGCAGTCGTGCCGGCACCCACACCATCTGAGTCATGCCCCCCAGTTGTGCCGGCACACACCATGTCAGACACCTCCACTGCAGTTGTCAGTGACTCCCCAGCACCCACCACCCCTTCCCTGCCTCCTTCTGGTGAGCCCTGATCCTGTCCCTGCGGTGTCTGGCCTGCCCCCCGTATGCCCCTCCAAGGGGAATGTCCCTGGTGTGTAGCAGTGCAGGCATGCAAAGGGTGACATCTGGCACTGTCACCCTGTTTGGACTCATATTATGGACTGGCCATTGGCCTTTGTTATATTTTTCCTTTCACTTCTCTCACCCAAATGCTGAATAAAGCAACTTTCTGTTCTCTAGTGGTTTTGCTTCTGATGTACATGTTGTTGATGATGCTAACCGTGCCCTTGCTGCAGTGATGGTGATTTTTGGTCTCATGAAAATGAAGTGTTACTGTGCAGGAACCCATGTGGTCCACGGGGAATGTGTCCTATCCTGTAGTGTATCCATGTCATCCTTTGCAGCAATATGAGGGTGTCATGTTTTCAAGATTTGGCAATGCGAATTCCTAAGTTTTATTTGCAATATCACATCTGTGGCTTACAGCCCTGCACATCTGTTGTGCTTGCCATTGTTCAATTGGTCTACTTCCCTGACCGTGTGGCCATCTCCACTGGACATGCAAGTTTGGGCATCAATGCGGA
Source organism: Calotriton arnoldi (assembly GCA_963921515.1). NCBI lineage: Eukaryota > Metazoa > Chordata > Amphibia > Caudata > Salamandridae > Calotriton > Calotriton arnoldi. The sequence goes on from CAWUFW010012294.1 coordinate 490,231, forward strand.
AGGACTCATCTGTGTTATCAGTGCAACTTGCTATACATGTGTGTTGGATCTGTGCTGATGATTTCGGTGACACTCCCATGACCAGCTGATATGACGGGAGCCTTCATTTGGTGCTAATTGTTGACTGTGTGACCAAGTGTTCTGCTGACATGATGGAGCCCTACTGAGGCAATGTATGGCACATCTTTCCTCACACAGGAGTGGAGTCCCCTCATGGCAGTGTGTTAATCCTGTGACATTGCCTGAGCCCAAGGTGTGTGTTGTGTGAGCATGTCTGTGTGTGTTCACTTCCATTTTGCTGGGCAGGCTGGGATCCCTAGTGATGTTCCTGTTTGTGATGCTTGCTGAGTTGACCTATGTTCCCCCAAAGTCTTCTCCTGGGTTCTCTGGGATGTGGGTGCATGGCACATTGCTGGTCATCAGGGTGTCACCCATAGGTGTGTTTGCTGTCAGGGCTGAGTTTGTGGGCAACCGCAGATGGGACACAGTCAGGATTCCCCTTGGCACTTGTTGTTTACACCTGTCATGTAATTTCCAGTTTGTGTTAGCTTTCAGTGATTGTGACCCGTTGTGTGTGTGACTGCTGGCACTCATCAGGGTCAGGGCTGCAATGTTGGAAGTCGTCTATGTGTGTTATTTGTGGGTGACCTTGGCTTCTTCATTGGTGTGGGACTGTGGCCGGGATCCCATTGGTTGGTGTGGTATTGACGTCATGTCCATGTACGGCGTACTGTGCAGTGTGTCAGACATTCAGGAATCTTATTGACTGGCCATGTGTGATGGGTTTCTGCAGCTTAGTTCCCACCACCACCCCTGGGATTGTCATAGGTGCATGTGCAATGTCACCAGTGCATGTGAGCTTCACTGCTGCACATTGTTGGAGGTCGAGGTGTGTGGTGTTGAGTGTGTGCAGATGAGAGTTGTTGCCCGGCTAGGCCCCTGCCTCCATGTTGGCCTTGGCTGACAGGCCGTGCTGATTGATTTGTGCTTGTGTAGGTATGATGGTAGTTTGTTGCTCAGGACACATGACTGTGGTTCACAGTGTGAACGACATCTAGCTTTGTCATCACAGTGGGATTATCATGCAGCCCAGGGTCACCACATTGTGGGGACCCTGGGGGTAGTGCTGTGGTGGGTCTGTGTCTTGCTGTGTTAGTTGCTGTTCCTACATGCTTGTGTGACATGTGTGATTTGTGCTCCCTCTCATCTGACAATGCCTGATTGCCCACATAGGGATTTGGATCCATGAGATACTTTTGTGTGGCACTGTATGCGCATCTGTGTAATTGGTATTCAGGCCTCATCATGTGTTGTGTGGTTGCCTGGGGACACTGGCACCCCCCCTCACCTGTTGTGTTTGATGTGCAGTGTGGGGCTGCCTGTTTGTGTTTGTGCATCTGCACCACTGCATTGGCATATCTTTAGTGTTCCATTGGCTGTATGTTGTTTGGTGGGTTTCACCTGCTGTCCCTGGGACTCCTAGGTCATCAGTCAGCACAATGTTCATGGTTTGTGTGTCCAATTCAAATATATGATTGGCAACATGTTATGAGCAGCTTGATCTTCCTAAAATGTAAACGTATCTACAGTGGGATCCTTTACCAGAAATGGGGGGTGGGGATTTTAAAAGCTATTCGCTCTCCCACCCCAATACCTACTTCCACCTAAGAAATGAGTGTCTCAAGATGATACTGATGTTCCATTACAGAGTGGTTCACTGCCTGGATCCTCCCACCATGAGATCCATTCCAGACGTCTTTGAAGACCTTTGCCCTATTTGTTCTGCCACCTTCCTTCGCTCTCACCACTCCGCCAACCTACATCTCCTGCTGTCTAACTGTGCTCTCCTTTTACAACCCTTGCTCTCCTCGCGTTTTATTCACATCCCATTAATTCTCCCCATCCCAAACACTCTCTTTGTGTTCCACACTCTCCGGCATCAGTCTCTCTAAATGGTGCCAAAGCTCTACCACCACACTTGTCATTCACTCTACCCCACTTCTACCCTCCTTTTCCTTTCCATGCGCTTACTCCTCTCTAGATCCAAGCTCATGAGTTTGGCACACTCCATGTTCTCCCTGCCTAACCAACTTCACTGTTTATTTTTTTAACAGTATTTTTTTTATGGATGTCATCACTAGCCAGTGACAAACTATGATGCAAGACTTCATAAGCTATGCCACCCATACAACAGATAATTATGCTATGCCTGACAGGAATATATACATACCCATAATCCTCAGTATATCCAGATTAGACAGCCCATAAACGAATTGCACAGAATAACCTCCTTAATACGGGCACTATTCCATAACAAAACCATACACATAGACCATGAATTATCCATCTTAATGCTAAAACCATTACTGTTGTGCTATTCACAAAAAATGTCATGGGTGGCATTTGGAGTAATCAGGACAAAGGGGAGAATGAGAAAGATTGGATGCACCACACAGTCAGCAACATTCATCAAATACCAGTTTCACCATTTCAAATCCAGAATCAGCTCACCACTGGACACATCACCAACCACATAGTACGGCACCAAACCATTATACAGGAGACCAATCATACACTAATAAATGCAAGCTACCATAAATGCAATCTCAAACACAATTTATCTCAACAGCAGAAGCTACCTCACACCACACCAGTGGCCATGTTGCTGTCACAAACATCGGACAAGTTGAGCATCCCTAGAAATGCAATGCCTTCCCAAGGATCTCATAGCATCTCCCCTATATTCATCGGCTCCACAATACTTCACGTCACATGCTCAGCACAATCCTGGCACATGAGTAGAACCAACTTCTCCCTACCACTTACCAGAGTCTGAATCTGAATATGGACAGAGGTAATGTAATATAAATTCTGAAATTGACACATGGTGCATTATTATGACTTGAAACATGCCAGAAAAAGACCCATACGCAGTAAGAAGTAGAGTACAAGAAACTTAAGACTGATGAGCCTACAATGTGGATCAGACTGGTGAGCCCAAATTATGATGGATACAAATAAGTAGAAAAAGAAGGGTGAGAGATTATAAAAAGAACAAGCAGGCTAAGAAAGGCTGTGTGCACAATCACAGATCAGGGATCAAAAAGCACAAACTGTGGGAAATTAGAAAAGGAAATAAAAGAACAAGACACTGTAGGAAAGTGGGTTTTGTTGCACTACCCCATCCCCCAGTTTTTGTCTGGTATCTGGTGCATCTTTGACTGAAGTTTACTGGGTTCCTGTTAAGCAGGTTCCCAGCATCAGTGCTTTTTCCCTAAACTGTACCTTTTGTTCCACGATAGGCACCCTCTTTGGTCCCCATGTAAGTTCCTTGTAAATGGTACCCCTGGTGCCTAGGTCATTGGACCTAAAGAGGGCCCCTAAGGGCTACAGGACGAATTGAGCCACCCTAAGGGGCCCCTCACCAAGCTCATGCAAACTGCCATCGCAGCCCGCGTGTCTTGGTGCAGAGAAAACCGAAGAGTCGACATGGCACACACGCCTGTGTGCCATGCCAGCAGAACACTGCATGTTGTATATGGAAGACACCCCTGCAGCAGGCCTCGCAGCTCCAAAACAGGGTGCACTATACCCCATGTGTGGGCACATCTGCACGAGTAGATGTGCCCCTATGATATCTAAGCAAAACCTTTAGATATTACAAGTGCACAGGGAAGCCATAACTAGTACATGGGCTGGACGCTCTTCATTACGAGTTCCCCAGCTACATGATGGCTTCACTGTACCCTAAGGTGTTCGGTACGAGACACCTCATATTAATAAACCCACACTGATGCCAGTGCTGGATTTATTAATAAATGCACACAGAGGACCCCTTAGAGGGGTCCCCTGTAAAACTACCAACTACTAGTGTGTCCACGTACTGGTCTCAACGAGCCAGCCACCATAGACTGTTTTCTGACCTCCTGAGGTGAGAGTCTACGCTCTCGGAGGCCAGGAACAAGGCCTGCTCTGGGCAGAGGTGTTCACACCTCCTCGAAGCAGAATGGGCATTTCAGTGCGGGAAGCTTCAACGGCCCTGCCGCCTTTGTTATGCGACCCCGGACCTCTCCAGATAGTGAAGATACCCACCCCCCTATCCTGCACCCACATTTGGTGGCAAGACAGACGGGAAAATTAGTTCAATTAAGAGGTGTGCCCACATTCAGCCAGCACCACCCCTAGATTGGGCCAGCTGATGTGGACCCCACTTTTCAGATTCCTCCATATTGTTTTTGGACAGAATTAGGATGCTAGGGTCATGGTTATGCCCACTTCCCACAGCAAGTGGTCATATAGAGGGTGTAGACACCCTAAAGGTAGTTAGCCCATTAGCTAATACCTGTCACTCCCTGTAATGCCCCTAAATTGAGTTTTTAGGAGGCACCCCTGAACCCAAGAACTCAGATTCGACGGACCAACACGAAGAAGGATGAAGAAGAGTCACTGCCTTGCAAGAACTGCTGCAGAACTTTGGACTTTGGTGCAAAACCCTGCCGTCCTCAGCCCTCTCTCGACAGTCGTGACAGAGTGACTCGTCCTGCAAGCTGGAGCCCTACCACAGCCTTGTGTAGCCTGCCAGATCTTCAAAAACCACCAACAGTCTCCCTTAGAGTAGAGGAGCTACTCCCCTGTAGTCCACAGGCACCAACAAGCAGAGTCTGATCCACTGCCTTGCAGCTGCCTGGCTCAACTGACGCCACCGATGACCAGGAGAAGGGAATTATGCGCTGGAAGGTCAGATATGTCTCCTCACCGAGTGTGAAGACACCAGGACCAGCTGGAGATGTGCAGCACCAACCCCTGGGGCACCGGACACCCTGCACCAAACACCAATAGTAAGTGCCCAGTCCGGACTCTCACTGCACCAGGACCAATCAGCTATTGAGGGACATCTGCACCACTGAGACCCTCTTCAAGTGTGGCCCACCTGCTTTGCTTTTGCCCCTGCCAGCTGTTTTTCCCCGACCGCGAGGTGCATCTTTGTGGACCAGGCTCAGCCGCCCTTACCACTCTGCTCCCGAGCCGCCCGGCCCGGGTCCCGACGGACCGGCTGTGCTCCCTTGCTCCAAGACCCTATGCAACCTAACCCCCCCATTTCGGAGCTCAAGGACTTGCCCGCAAGTGCCCCTGTGCAGCCTGTTTCCAGGCGGCCCCCCTTCCCTATAGTCCACCAACTACCAGCCACACCAGCACCCTGCTCCCGGGCAGGTCCCTACAAACTACTGGTAGTACTTTGAACCTTGGCCCGTTACCACTCTGAACTCCGAAGGTGAACCCCTGAAACTGACTGTACCTACCTCTATGCATGATTACTTTTTCCTTCCATAGAATTGCATTGTGCGTAAAAGCGCATGACTTTTAAAGCTTGATTTTCTTGTATGATTTATTGCTAAAGAAAGTACTTACCTTTGAACGTAGTTCTTGGTTTTGAAACATATATAAAAAGAAGTGTTATTTTTCTAAATTGGTCTCAGATGTATTCTTTGAGAGTGTTTCCCATTTGTTGCCTCTGTGAGTATAGCAAATGCTTAGCACTACCTTCTGATAAGCCTAACTGCTTGCCCAAACTGCCACAAAAGAGGGCGTTAGTATTATCTACTTTAGCCTCTGTAAGCCAATTGGCAACTCCTCTACATGGTGCACTTCGTTTTAGTACACTATATAGAGAGCCAGCTTCCCACAGATACCCAAGAACTATGGACCGATGCCTTGCATAACACCTGATAGAGAACTGGCCAATCCAATAACCACAGTAGGAAAGAACTAGAGGCTTCATTTACGCCACACAATCCAATTATTTCCCTATTTTAAGAATTGAAATGGCTATCTACGTAGTATCCCTGATTTGAGGTTGAGCTAATAAATACATATGCCAGGCAGCTATCGCTGCATTTACTCATGCAGTGCCTAAGAGAGGGCAGTAACCATGCAACACAACTGAAGGTCCGAAAAGACTCTGAATGATGGATTAGTTCACCACAGTTGTCATGGATTAGGCGATGGGTCAAAAGGTGGGCAACCCATTGCAATGCACCCTGCTGAGACAAAGCACATTTCAGTCCAACTTGGATCTGGATAACAGGTCATATGGACACCCCTACCCGCACACCTCCACTCTACAGCACACGACGATAGGGAAGATGAACACCCCACAACAAATACGCTCGCTAATCTTGGCCAGAGCTGGTTTATAACCATTCTCCCACAAAAGGCCCACCTCCGCAAGCCCACAAATATATAGACACATGCACTGCATCGAAAAGGACTACAAAACCTAGTATTTGGGGCACGTGTTATAAAATAACTTGGCATTCTTTAGTGAAGCTTCCTTATACATTTTAACTCAATTTGCCACAGTAGTTATTCTCTTCTCAGTACAATTTACATATTCCAGGTATGGGCATCTAGAAAAACAATGTAAAAGCTAAACAGACACTTAAATACATCTGAGCAGGATTATGAGGCTGGGTAGAAAGAAGTTGAGCTGCATAACCAAGTCTTCGAGAATTAGAGGAGTGGAGTAAACACAAGTTCTTTTAGCTGTCTGTGGTGGCCTGATGCAGATTCTTTGCCTTCTGTAGCTTTGATGAGTAGCCATACATTCAGTGCTTTCACCTGCCTGTTTTATTTAGGTAGTAGAAAAATTCACTCATAAGCAAATGTGGGAGATACAAATGGTAGGATGAACACGACAATAGACCAGGCCAATATTTGGTCCTGCACACTCCCTGCAAACAGGAGGGCTAGGACTATAAGAGTGGTGGTGAGTTACCTAGGCTGCAGATTGACTGTCTCTGTAGCCCTGGCATGAGCTTCAGACTAAGACTGGTAGTGCAGATCTGTTCCTTAAACAAAGGGATGCTTTCTACAATAAAAAAGAGATCCTGTTGCATAAATATCATAGAGCACCTTATCCCTTCAAATATAGCTGTAGCTAGAGGTCAAGAGGTAACAATGCATTCCGGAGGCTTGGTGTAACTGGTGAAGAGTGCGTGGCAGAGTTGAGATGATCAAATGAGTGTATCTTAGTATGCCAGTACTACAAGGCCTTTGTTTGTGAGTGCCTTAGTTGTGTAACAATGATTCTGATAAGGGATCAGTATGAGGCAAGTGGAATGGCGGGAAAAATGTAGAAATCAAATGAGTGATTTGCCAATCTAAAGGAGCAGCAACCATACTTCGCAAATATAGTTCCTGAGACTGCGCATGTGTAACAGAACTGGAGACCAATTGGGGCTCTCCAGAGTGATCTGGGTGTGGAGGCATCTTTTATTTAAAAAAAATGCAGCCCAGCAATACCTGAGGACTTGGGTAAGCAGCATACTACTTCTTGGTGTGAAACGACTCAACCACAAGTGAAGGAATAGTTCTTCTAGTTTCTATGGAGTTGCTGCACAAAACAGTAAATGCCATCCTATCATCTGTTTCTACATTGGAGAGGAAAATGATAAACGTAGAGCGCAACTGAAACAGCACAGAGTGATCAGTGACTGTTGTGCATGCTGAACGAGATAATAAGACCACAAAATTAATGTAGACTTCCAGCATTGTTTCTCAGCCACCATCGTTGAGGTAGGGCGGATTAAAAACAATCTGATGTGGGTAAATTAAATGGTTTTAGGGACCCACCATGTGGAAGGAGGGAAGACATCATGAGCTTAATTAAAGGACTTTGAAATTATTTGGTATGGGTAAAAGAGCGATTAAAACCAGCTGAAATTACTAGAGTTATGCATCTCTAAACCAGAGCCACAGGACAAGCACGAGGACAATACCCTCGGGAATGTCTTTTTTCGAAAGGAGATCTGGCTGGGTCACAAGCAGACTTCTGCGCTGCAATCAAGACACACAGTAGTGCATTATAGAAGTGGAACTTGAGCCCCAAGCTCTTACTATCCAGTGCCCGTGTTAATGAGAGCACTGTGCCAAATAGACAACTTGCTCTTTCTGCCAGCCAAGAGAAGGAAATGTGTTCCTTAAAAGAATTAGTGTACCAACTTAATTCAATCCTCCGCCTTCTATTTCTATAATTATCAGCTGCACTGACCAAAATTCAGTCGCTAGATGCTGTTCTGATAAGGTTAGTATGTATGAAGGCTGGCGGTTTAAGATACTTCTCAAATTTGCTTTCTCGTATTTTATTTGGGAGGTTTTCCAAAGTGTGAATCAGTTCAAAGAGGGTGAGAGAACGTTGTACAGTAATGCAATTAGACCATGGAAGAGCATTGTAAGATTAAACAGTGTTATGCTTGAGCCACCAATTGACAAGGTTTGCAGTTTTATTGTACGCCTTCCAACAGTAAGCATTTAATGGACAGAGGAAGCATTTCAGCAGTTGAGCAACAAACAATAAAATGGAAAACCCAAGATTACCCATGACTGGAATTGTGTTCAACTTCAAGAAATAAAGAATGGCTAGCAAAGGTAAGGTCCATAACTGGCTTAAATTCAGCATGTTTGTTCATGTCCGATTGGATTGCATCTTACTGTAGTGCCCCCCACAAGTTCTGGACGTAATACAGTTTTGATTCAATAGATGGCATATCTGTTTGATTCCAATTGAATATAAAGTTGCTGTTGCCATTCCCCGTGTTGCTGGTGGGTGCAGGTGTACTTGTACAAAAACATGGTGGTATGTGACCCTAAGGTGATTAGAGGTACTGCAGTTAAATGCCACTGGAAAATGACACAGCGGTTTGTGGTACTCCATAAAAATTAGGGGAATGTAATAGCAGTTCAGACCAGCGTTGGACTGGCCCTTTGGGTAGTCGGGCACTGCCAAGATGGGCCAGTTTGAAAGTGAATTGTGTGGGCTGATTTTCTGGTCCTGTCACGGACCATGGGACCAAAAACAAAAGGTCCACACCCTTGCTCTTTCAGGCTTGCCCACCTTGCAGACAAAAAGACCAGTCCAACACTTGTTCAGAGTATGGACAGAATATCCTTAGTAGCACTGTAAAATAGGGGAGGGGGAAGAGGAAGCGCAAGCAGAATTCCCTATAGGCCGCGTTGAGGAGGTAAAATAAGATGTGCATATCAAGGGCTCAGTTAAATTATAGATGTGCAAAAAGAAGGGAGGTAAAAAGTGTGAGGTTGAGGAAGTGGATCCTTGCCTGCAAAATTAAGTAGCGAGAAAAATTAAGGAAAAGGAAAAATAAAGTATCCAAAGAAATGTGAGGTTGAAGTGCCTGGGGAGGGTAGAAGGACAGGAGGGCATGTGTGGACTCTGAAAACAGGTGAAGATGGGACATTGGAGAATGCCTCATCAGCAGAGCGAGATACCTGTTCCTGCATGTTAAACTCCCTAGGGGTATTTGCGGTCATACAAACAAGGTGGGAGCAAAATTTGCTTCACTGGGCGTTAGATTCGTTTTTACATAGGGCTCAGGGTTTCATCAATGGGCAGTATTGGGTAGGAAGTGGAGAGGTGAGAAGGCACTTGGGAGGTAGGAAAAACTGCTGAGTAGTCTGCCAAGAATTTCTGTTCTCATACTCTTTTTTTTTTGACAAGCAAGGACTTCATCTTCCAAAAACACATACCCTAGAAATATTCCCAAGATCCCCCAATTCATATTGACATTCCTAAAATACACCTATCTAAAAATTCTAGTACATTGTACAGCTCTTCCTTTACCTTGATGGCAGCTTACTTTTCCCTGTCGCAAATATTTTGAAATTGCACTAAGGCCCCTACTCTTTGGGATTATAACTTTTCCTTAGATTCCACCTGCTTCATCCTATAAATCCATGTCTCCATTTTTGTAAAAATCAAGGATTTAGCCACTAATGATGCAATACACATTAATTACTTCTGGCGAACAGGTAAATTGAGTGTAGTGTTAATGCCAAAAAGGGCTCTCAGAGGGTCTGGAGGTAAAGAGATCCACAGTTCGGTGCTAAGCCACTAAAAGACTCGCTTTCAAATGTCTGTGAGTTGCAAAATTTCCAATTTGCTGCAGGGTTTCTTCCCAGACCATACGAATTGGCGTAGCGCCTGGCCAATTTCACTAAAATATCTTTGGGGAACCTTGATAATTACGTTTAAAAATAAACAAATAAAAATGAAGAATCATCATTTTGACTAGGGCAATTCAACAAATGATTGACAATGGAAAAGACTGCTATTTGAGTAATAAGTTCTGGGCTTTGCGAAGAGTTGGCACTTAATTTAGTTGATAGTGCTGCAAAAAATCACAGGAAACAAAAATACCCAAATATCTAATCGAACCAGCCCTACGAATTTGGGATCGCATATCCATGGGAAGTGCCTGCTCCAGGCAGTTGAATAGAAGTGCTTTGGACTTTGTATGGTTGATTCTATACACCCCTAAATCTGAGAATGTTTTGATTTTGGCTAATGTTCTCACAGCGTTTTGTTCTTCTTCCGCCAAATACAGAATCAGATCATCAGCAAAGTTTTAGTTTGGGTGCCCCTGGCAATGGTGTCCTAATTTGAGAGTTGATATAGAAGTGAAGCCATTGGTTCAATAAAAAGTGTGAACAGCACTGGGGACATGGGGCAACGCTGATGAGTGCCACGACTAATTGCAAGGGCTCTCACAGTGTGTGAGTTTACAATAACTTTTGATTCTGCCTTATTGTACAAGTCCCACAAAAGCATTACCAGTTTAGGGGAAAAATTAAACCTTAGCAAAATGGTGAACAAAATATCCCATTGAACTAAATTGAATGCTTTCTCCGCATCTATCATGATGATAGCTGCTTCTACGATATTATTTGCAAAGTAATCGATAGCTTGTATCAAGAATTTGGTATTATTTGCAATGGATCTCCCTGGTAGAAAACCACACTGATCTCTATGAACAATTTCTTGTGCTGGGGAGTTATTCTTGAGGCTATGATCATGGTGAACAATTTATAGTCCTTATTCAGCAGACTAATTGGTCGATCTGAGCCTCGCTTATTGTACGGTTTATTTTTTTTCAGAAAGCTAATTATTAAGGCCTTCATAAAAGATTTAGGTATCTGACACCCCTCCAGCATTTTGTTAAAAAATTTGGCCAATAATTTCACCATTTTGGCCGTAAATGTTTTATATAGCTGTGGGGCCAATCCATTGCTCCCACAAGCTTTCCCGTTGGGAGAAGTCTTAGCTTCCTGTACTTCGGCGATCGTAATGGGAACCACAGCCTAAGCCTGTAGTTCTCTACTGAGGGTAGGCAGATCTACTGCCCCAAGATAGTCACTAATTGGTTCTGGAGGAACAAGAGATGAGGAGGCATATAGCTTTGTATACTGCCTAAGGAAGACCCTATCTATATCCTCCATTTGGTCCACAATCTGGCCCCTGTCTTAATCATATGTTGATTTTTTTTTTGCCTTTTCTTAACTGACCAAGCCAGAAACGTCCCAGCATGCTCACTTTCCTCATAAACTTGCTGAAAGCATGCGTTCTGGCTAATTAATGTCTGTGACTCAGTGTTCTTTTAATCGATGTCTAGTTTCCCTCAGTCAGGACTCAGTCACCTGGGGATAATGTCGAGTGCATCTGCTTGGTTTTAATTTCGCTGCAGTGCCAGTGCTTTTTCCCTCCTGAATTTCGAAATGTTGACTTTATAAGATATTGCTTCCCCCCTGATGAAGGCCTTACATGCCTCCCAGACTGAAAATGTAGATGCAGAGCATATATTCCTCTCTAGGAAATCTGTAAGATTGGTTCACATAACCGTTACCCACCCATCATCAGTTAATAACGCCTTGTCTAGCGCCCATCGTGGTCGCTCAGCCTGATTGGTATTCGCCCTTAGTTCCATCACGGGGATGGAATGATCTGAGAAAGGGTGTGTGTATAACATTTTTCCCTCTATCCCACTGAAGTGAAATTTACAAAAAATTGATCCTTGAGGCTGAATTGAACCTTTTTGAAAAACGGGTATAATCCTGAGTCTGTACTCTCCTGGGATCCACTGAGGCCAGATCTCTACCCAGTTTGGCCAGGAATGTAGAAGCTCTAGGTTTATTTTGAGCTTTATTCTTACAAGATGAGTCCAGTTTTGTGTCTTGTAAGATATTAAAATTCCCCCTATCACCACTAAGCCTGGACATAAGTGAAGAGCATTATATAGTTCTTCGAGAGTGATTATGTCATCTTCTATAGGGCCATAAAATCTCACTATATGGAGGACCTGATTTTCTACTTTCATGCTCACTATAATCCACCTTGCCCTAGGATCTCTAGTAACCTGATAGACTTCACCCAAACAGCATAATCAAAACTCTACCCCCCTAATTGCTGCCCCAGCAGAGGCAAAGAAGGCTTGGAAAATGAAGTTCTGTATTTTAGGTGGTGTGATTCGTGCCTTAAGGAGGGTTTCCTGTTGTCCGTCTTCTCTGCACTGCATTCGCCCTGCATACACGCTCATCTCTTCAAGAGACACCTAGCCGGGGTAGCGAAAAGCTTGTCTCCAAAGGATGCTTGGAAATGAGGGAAGGGTACCTCCGACCTTGTCTAGCCAGTTCCTTCCAAGCTATTATTCAAACAACCCCCCATTACCCTTTGTCCCCTTGTGTTCTCCTCCGGACTTGAGCCGTCAGCAGTGCTTTGTAGATCAAAGCGCTAGCCCGAAGTCGAACGCTGACCTTTCTCAGCGTTATATTGCAGGTGCTACGGGTGTGCTCAGTGCAGGCAGCATGAAACGTTTGTCTATACAGGGCAATAGGAGATCCCGTTCCCTCCGCTACAACACCCTGATCCCAGCAGACCCGCACCATGCGGGTGGACCGATGGTGAAAGTGGCCTCTTTAATCTACTCATCACAAAAAGAGGGACTGGGGCTTGATAGGTCCAGCATACAAGCTCCGGGTAGCTATGGCAAAGACAAGAGTATGCAGTTCCTAGGAGGAAGGGGGGGAGGGAAAGAAAAGAGGGGTTTGATAGTTGATGCTGGGTGTTCACAAAGGATAGAGGTAGTAAAGATGGATTTGCACCAATTAGGAGCAAGAGCCCTCACACACCCCGAGGGGTGTCATGCTTCATCATCAGGCATCTCCTCATTGGGCCGGCGTTGCAATGCCCAACGGGCCCGCAAGGGGGCTCTTTGCCGGAAATCTTCTCTTTCTGCCGATGTGAGGCTGGAAAGTAGTATTGGGGCGCATGTATAGTGAGTAGAGATGGGAAGAAGTGCGTGTGGGTTAAAAATAGCTTTCGGAATCCCACAAGAACTTCAGACCGATCTCCCTCCTCCCCTTCTCAACCAAGGTCATGGAGAAAGCCATCAACGCCCAGCTCTCAGAGTTTATCGAAGCGAACCATGTCCTTAACACCTCCCAATCCGGCTTCTGAAGCAACCACAGCACAGAGACTGCACTCCTCTCTGCCACAGACGACATCTGCTCCCTCCTCAAGCGGGGCGAGGCAGCAGCCCTCATCCTACTAGATGTCTCAGACGCTTTTGACAACGTCTCCCACCGCACCCTAACCACCAGACTCCACGACGCCGGCCTCCCCGACAAGGCTCTGGACTGGATCCATTCTTTTCTCACCAGCCGGACCCGGCAAATTATACTACCACCGTTCCTCTCAGAACCCACGGAGAACAGCTGTAGAGTACCCCAGAGTTCCTACCTGAGCCCCACCCTCTTCAAAGTCTACATGGCCCCCCTCGCAGCCATCGTCAGAAGCCACGGACTCCACGTCGTCTCCTAAGCTGACAACACCCAGCTGATCCTCTCCCTCAGCAATGAACCTACAACTGCCAGAACCAACTTCCACCGTGGAATGTAGGCCGTCGCTACATGGATGAATGAGAGCTGCCTGAAGCTCTACTTGGACAAGACCGAAGTACTCATCCTGGGACCTACCTTTTCAGCCTGGTACGACTCCTAGTGCCAGCCGCTCTGGGATCTCCCCCCACCCCGACGGACCATGCACGCAACCTTGGCATCATACTGGGCTCCTCGCTCACAATGAACTGCCAAATTAACGCAGTTTCTTCAGCCTGCTTCCACATGCTCCACCTGCTCCAAAAGACTTTCAGATGGATCCCCACATAATCCAGAAGGATGGTCACCCATGCACTCATCACCAGCAGACTCCGCTACAGCAACGCACTCTACACCGACGTCACCCAGAAACAGCTCAACAAACTACAGAACATCCAAAATGCTGGCGCCAGACTGGTCCTCGACATCCCCTGCCCCAGCCACATCACCCAACACCTCCGACAACTCCACTGGCTCTCAGTCAACAAGAGAGTCACTTTCAAGCTCCTCACTCACGCCTACAAAGCCCTACACAACGAAGGACCAGCGTACCTGAACCCGTACCCGCCAGACAACTCCGATCCTCCAAACTCGACCTAGGTTCCATCCCCAGGATCCACAAGACCATAACCGGAGGAAGGTCGTTCTCCTACGACACCGCCAAGACCTGGAACACCCTGCCCTGCACCTCAGGCAATCAGCGTCGCTGACCAAATTCAGGAAGGACCTCAAGACCTGGCTCTTTGAATGATTCTCCACCCAGTCCGACCAGCAGCCCCCCTCCCCCAGTGCCTTGAAAGTTGAGACCCTCACGGGTGAGTAGCCGCGCTTTACAAGCCCTAATTGAATGATTGATTGAGGCACTGGAAAAGGTAGTCAGCATATCAGAAGAGTTGACGTTCTAGCAGCAGACGTTGGTAGAATTACACAGGAACAGCCAGCTAGGAGGTGAAGGCCAAGTCTGGTAGGAGTATAAAGGTATCCATCTTGCATTCGGAAAACATTGTACAGTCGATATTGCCAAAAGCTGGAATCCCAGTGATAAAATACTGAAATGGAGAATGCCTAAGATCAGGTTCTGGAATTTTCTAAGATATAGAGGGCTAATCACAAAGGTTACTTAGTTTGTGAGTAGGTTACATGTGTAAGTTTACTCTTACACATTTGAGTTACTTTACTACTTTAGGGGCCAGATGTACAAACATTAGGAATACCGATTTCCCAATTGTAATACTCTCTGAATCCCAATAAGGAAATTGGTATTGTTAATGTTTGAAACTCATTGAGTTTCATTTAGGGATTCCTTGTCGGTCACAAATTGACCTACCTCATGAATATTAAGGAGGTAGGTCACAGTTTGTGACTTATTTGGAATAACAGCCATCACAGGGATGATGGCCTGCTGAGGTCAGACGACCACTATGTCTGTGATTGCTTTTAAATCAAGCAATCTTTTTTTTTAAATGGAGCCTGTTTTCCTTAAAGGAAAACGGGATTTGTTTAAAAGGAAAAAAATGAAACTTTGAAGTTTTTTTTTTTAAAGTGTAGGCAGTGGTCTGTGGAACTTTATAAACTGGTGGTAAAGTATTGCTGTTTTGCGGCCGGAATTCTTTCTCAAAACAGTAATACATACCATACTGATTCGGTATTTGGAAGGTATGCCCTAAACACGCCCCTCCAAAATACCGAATCGCGAATGCTATCCAGTAACAAGTTACTGAATCGCATTTTGTACATTTAAAAAAGCATTTTTCCAGTCACAAACGGCCCAATTCTGCCACCGGAAAAATGCTTTGTACATCTGGCCCTTGTTTCTTTACAAAATCTGAGTGTAAAGTTACTCAGAAGCAAAAGTGTAGACTTACGTATCTCCACCCACTGAAAAAAAGTGTCAGAGGGGTAGAGCCAAAATTACTAGTGGTTTTTATACATATGTATTGCACTTTACAGGTTGGCTTAAAATTCCTAGTCTCTGTGCTTCCTGAGCTGTATACCCCCCGATTGTTTGATGCAGCTGTATGAATTATTAGTCTGGGCTTTCAATATTCTGTATCGATGAGTCTTGGTATTTTTTTCTTAACTCTATGTTTTATCTGCTTCTATGGCCTATGCTGGCAGATTAACGTTTCTTTGACTTGGCTTGACTACCAGTGGAAGTTACTACTGCTAAAAAGAAACATTAGTAAGACCAGCATCACACATGACCAACCATTGAAACTGATGCGGCAACACCCTCTCAGAGAATTTAATGGAGTTAGACACTTAAACTAAAACCCCCATAGAAAATAATTTTAAATAAATCTAAATTATTTAAAATAGTTAGAAATACAGAGTGAGTACGGAGATCACTGGCCTGACTGTGGCATCCCCCATGGTAAAGTACAGGGACAAGTAAGAAAATGCATTTAATGCGGAAAAAAATAGTGAAAATACTTTTATGTTATTATTGTATTGTAAATTAAATTTAAATATTTATTTCAATTGTAGAACAAAATAAAAATATGCTACAGCACTGTTAACTTGATCTTGAAATATGTCTAATGTTATTATAATAAATTAAATAAAAATGATTTTGCTGAAGTTTAAGTTAAAAAATAAATTCCTGTCGAAAGTAAAAAAATATTTTGTTATTGTGCATTAATAAGTATTAAATAGTGATGTATGGAATTATTTGAAAGTAATTCAATTATATTTTAATAAACAATGTTACATTAATTTTTAAATGCAAAACAGGTTGTTTAAATATTTTATAATTAAATAATAAATGTTTTATTTGATATTTTGTTTTAACATTAAATTACATTTATTCACTCCTTTAATATTGTTTAATTTAACATTATTTTGTATGGGTTTTTATTTTAAGTCCATACCTTAATTTTTTTCTATGGGAGGGTGTTGCAGTATTCGTGTTTGGACTTATTTCAGCTCTGAGATGGAATCATTTACTATCATTTTGGGTCCCTTTTTTCGGTCTCACCTACGCAGCGCACGCGCTGTGCTGCAAGGCATATTGTTTACAATTCATTAGCAATCTCATTTGCAATCGTTCGATTGCTGAGCTTCAATAGGCTTCCCTTCCTTTCTTGTGTTCACTCCTCTCTGAAGCATGTTAAAGGTACATGTGTTCTTCCTCGTCTTATTTCCTCCTAAACAAGGGTGACATATGCTTTCAAAAGATGCACTTTTATTTCTCATTGGGTTTATTGCTTTCAAAAGATGCACTTTTGTTTGACATTGGGTTTTCTTTACATTTATCAATTCATGGCACTGCACATGTTTACTTGTCTTGGATTTCACCCTATCTGCCATGTCTACCGAAACTTTACTTACTTACACCCACAACTGTACTACGCTGTGCCACACTACTCTGTGCTGCTCCACTCTAAGCCAACACCCCTCAACTATATGCCAGGTCTCTCCAGTTACGCCACACTCATCTACGCCACTCCACTCTACTCCATTCTGTACCACCACACACCATTCTACGACACTCCACATCACTCTACGTCATTCCAACCCCTCTGTGCGACTCTACGCCACTCTACTCAACTCCACTCTACTCTACTCCATTCCACTCTACTCCACTCCACTCCATACCAATATATATGCCACCACACTCTATTTTACACCACTCCACTCCATGTCACTCCACCCTACGTGACTCCACACACTGCTATGCCACTCCACTCCACTCTGAGCTACTCTACTCTATGTCACTCCAATTCACTCCACTCCACATGTCCCCACTCCACATAATGGCACTCTATGCAACTCTATGCTTCGCCACTCTGCTCTTTGCCACTCTACTCCACTCTATGCTCCTCCATTCTACACCACTCCATGCCACTCTACACCACTCCACTCAACACCACTCTACATCATTCAACTCAACGTCACTCTACGTCATTCCACCCCCTCTGTGCGAGTCTACTCTATGCTACTCTATTCTACGCCATGGTACTCTACGTCACTCCACTCCATGTCATGCCACTCTATACCACTGTACTCTACGCAACTCTACTCCATGCCACTCTACTCCACTGTACTATACCACACTCTATTCTACACCCCTTCACTGTATGTCATTCCACTCCATGCCACTCTACTCTACCCCACTGAACACTGCCCTATGCCACTACACGCCACTCTGCTCTACGCCACTCTATTTCACTCCATTCCACTCTATGCCAAGCCACTCCTTTCCACTCTACACCACTCCGCCCTACACCACTGTACGCCACTTCTTGCCACTCCACACGACTATACTCTATGCCACTCCACTCCTCTCCACGCCAACTCCACTCTAGTTACTGTGCGCTACGTCACTCCACTCCAATTACTCTATGCCTCTCCATTCCACTCTATGGCACTCTACTACACTCTACACCACTTTGTGCCACTCTACACCATTCTACTCCACGCCACTCCATTCTACTCTACGCTACTACATCACTCCACTCTACATCACTCCACTCCACCACTCCACTCTACACCACTCCACTCTACTCTACGCCACTTTACCCTATACCACTCTACGCCATTCTACTCCACCCTACTCTGTGCCATTCCACCCCACTCTATGCCACACCACCCCACTCTATGCGAACTCCACTCTAGGCTGCTCTGCACCTCTCAGCATCACTCTACATCACTCTGTGCCACTCCACTCAACTCCACCCCACTCTACACCAGTCCACGCAACTCAACATCATTCCACCCCACTCTGTGTGACTCTACTCTATGCCACTCTGCTCTACACCACTCCACGCCACTCTACCCTGCACCACTCTGTTCTACGCCACCCTATGCCATTACACTCTATGCCACTCCAGTACGTCACTCCACTCTACTCCACTCCATGCCATTCTACGCCACTCTACTCTTTGTCACTCCATTCTACACCACTCCATGTCACTCCTCTCTACGCCACTCCACGTGACTCCACTCTACACCCCTCTATGCTATGTCACTCCACTCTACGCTACGCCACTCCACTCTACTCTGTTCCACTATACACCACTCTTCGCCACTTTACGCTGCTCTTCACTACTCTGCTCAGCGCCACTCCACTCTGCTCTACGTCACTACTCTACCCCACTCCACAGCGCTCCATGCCACTCTACTCTATGCCACTCCATTGCGCTCTATGCCACTCAACCCCACTCTTTGCCACTCTCCTCTGAGCCACTCCACCCCACTCTATGCCACTCTATCTACACCACTTAGCTCCAAGCCACTCTAGTACACACACTTTACTCTATGCTACTGTACTCTATGCCACTCCACGGCACTCCACTCTATGACACTCTACTCTTCGTCACTCCACCCTACCACTCCACTCTACGTCACTCTATTCTATGCTCCACCATTCCACTCAATGCTACTCTACGACACTCCATGCCACTCTGCTTCATTCCACTTGATGCCACTCTACTCCATTCTCTTCTGCGACACTCTAATCCACTCTCTTCTACACCACTCTACTCTGTGCAATGCCACTAACTTTTACCCAGCCACGCTGCTGTACAACATAGCTCAAATACACTGGCAAATCCAATAGCTCTCACATAGGCGAGACCTATTGGTTTTCCCAATGTTTGTTGGCTTAATAACTTTAGAAGTGCAGTTTGTGGCTAGGAATAATTTTAATCTTTTGTGGGTGGGTGCATGTTGCCCCCTTAACCCCTCCCTACTCATCTCTAACCTCCTCCCCTTTAGTCTGAAGAATTTCCATTTTCCAGCCACTCTCGTCTGTCCCCACCACAATTGCTTCTAAAAGGTATACTTACGTGTGAAGAGACTTCACAGTTGGTGCAGATATCTGCACACACAAACAGAAAGGAGAGGCAAAGACGTAACCTTCATGTGTAAGTTTGTGAATAGCATTTTGTAGTATGCTATTAGCACTATTGCAGTACTACTAAACGTAAAGATAGCAAAAGGAAACCCCAAAGTTATATGTCAAACCATAACCTTATGTTAAAAATATGATTAATCAAATGCTTTGCATACTGTGCAAACTACAGGCAACCTGTTTATGAAACTATAACATTTATTACAAATATAAAAATAATTTTTATCATTCAAAATAATACTGAACATACGTATACATTAGTTTATACATTTATTTCATCTAAATATGGAAGTCAACACCCTGAACATTCTTACCTCTTTTGGTTTGTGTCTCCTCCAGCTGTCCTATCATGCACTGGGCCTGGTCTGCAGGGCCTAGTGCACTTCAGGGTTGAAAAAGCAGCAGCATTAGTCCAAACTATTTTTGGGGGTGGGGGAGTGATCATACAAAAGAGTCATTTCCTTACACAGAGTTATTTCAAAATATTCTTATTATCTCATATTTGGGTCAATATCATCTTTTCCCTTCGGATCCCTGACCAGAAGCGTGGAGACGAGCGTTGCTGCAAGACCAGCATTGAGTGCCGGTGTGCCGCCCTGAGGTTAGAGCTACCTATGGCCTGAAGGTGCACTCAGCCAGATCAGGCAGACTCTGCCTTCAAACTGCTGGCGTAAACAAGACAGTTCAGTTTTGTACCAGATGTCTCCAACCACTGAGCTTAGCAGTAGTAGTACTAGTAGTAGCAGTAGTAGTTGAATTAGTAGTAGTAGCAGTTATTAATGGTATTAAAGTTGAAACTAAAAGAAAGATTCTGGGTTTAAGAGCAAGACGGTTGTGACTTAGGAAAATGGGGAAAGCAATTCTGGTTGTGTTTGGGGGTATTTTACTCAAACTAGTCAGTAAATATTTCTTGATGCTGTTCTATGTCCATAACTAGGGTAACTTTGACAAATATGAGCTTTGGTCTACTCAGAATAATAATTATAAATAGAAAATAGGCAAAGTACAATTAAAAGAGTTTGAGATAACTTAAGCCCAGCAACACTTGTGTGGTACTGAACTTCAAGAACGACAATACTTCAAACCGACGGTGAATGAATTTGGGATTAGAAACGGCATTTTGTCTTTATCGGTGGGGCATATGATCCAATGTGTTTGTTTAATGTCACCATGCTTTAGCAGTAGCATTTAAAACACTTGAATTATTAAAAACTGATATTTTGTGATCATTTATCACCATAAAAGCTGAATATATAACTCAGTGTGGTATGTTGATGGTGTACCTTACATGCTGTCACATTACAATGTTTTAAAGTAATTTTATTCCAACGTAATTTCTAACAATTGTGCCTTCTATGCGTGTTTCTTTAACTACAATGAAACATAATGATGGTCTTCTGTTCTAATGAATTTGATCACATATATGTATTTGTTTAAATGCTTTAGTCACTGTGTTTTACATAAGTAGTAAGATGGTTTTTTATGTGTCAGAATTGTGCTTAGAATGCAAGTAAATATTTTTCAACAAACTGCTTTAATGAAAGCTCACATTACAGCCCACCTACTTGTGCTGACATCCCGTCTCGGTTTCACAGGTGTGTCAGATTTCCGCGTTAAAGTTCTTTTCTTTGGTTGCATGATAAACCTAGGCAGGTATTAATTAAAGCATTATGCTGGACTGGATCTTAATACATGAGACATTTCTGCAACCATGCACAGAGTTCACAATATCTCATTTACCACAGGCTGGGAATCTACTTTGCTATCCAATATGTTGAAGCAGTACCTGAAATGTTGACACACACCTTGAGGGAGTTCAGAATTACTTGCAAATGTCCACTGTCTAATAATTCATAATTTCAGAACAGCCACACTCATCCTCTCCTAGATTGGTGGATGAGACCCAGTGCATTAGTAATACGACTGTAAGCACTCCAAATCAAGTAATAGTTAGTCTTTCCATTTCCCCCTCAAAAAATTCCTATTGTATTCATGATTCTTCCAAACGTGTCATATGTTAGCCTGCCAACATGTGTTTCATCATCTGGGCCAAAGCCAATTACTTTATCAAGGTTAGAAAAAACACATACAGAATTGCAATCGGTCAAATGACTCGTACATTAAGAGTGTAGTAGTGGTAGAAATTCTCATCACCACCAGCACAGAAATAGTGTACAATATCCCTGTTGTTTAAACCAGTGCCACATATCATACTATAAACCATGAAATGCCATGCAATCAGTCAGTTCCCTTTCATGCTATTAAATGCGATCATACAAGAGCACACTGTCAGTGACAGAAAACATTTTACATTGTACGATCTTGTATAAAAGAGTAATGTTTTTGGACAAAAAGACTATCACTTGATCTGGAGTGCTCAAAGTTATATTCCTGCTGTTTCTGAATTGGGTTTGTTACAGTGGATAATGCCACCCTTATGTGCAAGGACTTCTGGGTTTATCATTTGAGCAGTGATACCAAAGACTCCTTAGGTGGGAGACCCAAGTTTCAAGGAACTATACTAATCAACCCAAAGACTTGACTAACATGTCTGACCTTTTCACCAAAGAACTCTGTCAACTGATCAAAAAATCTGCACATAGCTTTCTCTAAAGCTGCACTGCTCAGCCACTCTCTAACTACACCATGCTGGAGTGGCTCTACTTGATATCAAGCAGGGTTGCTGCTCTTGGGAACTCTTCACTCCCCTGAGGACTGAGGCCACCTCTTGGGGTCCCTGCACAAAGAGTTTTATGCCTGGGTTGCTTCCCCACACTCTCTTGTTTACTTCTGCCCCAGATGACTTCATATCAAATTTTATGCACATTCTGGGCCCTCTTCTGCCACTGCTGGACACTCTTCTCCACCAAGCGTACTGTACACCACTATCATATAATGATAAGCACATTCATTTATTCTGACAGGAACATAGCAAAAGCACTGTAGTAAATCTGTCCTTTCTACATGGTCAGCACAGTTTTTTTTTTACCGTACTCTGGTCCCTATGTTGCCTGATAATTGGGCTCTGAACTGTGACACTGATGTTCGGTGTGACAGTGTGTTTGCGCTCTTTTGCTAAAATGATACTGTCAACATTGATTTCACTCAATTGGATCATTTATCTTTTCTGTAAGATCACTGTAGGTGGCACAGAACATGCACCAATTTCATTGAAATTAAATATCGCATGTGGGCTGCAATGTGAATTTACAGCACCGACATGTAGAGCAAAAATAAATGTCTTTCCTAATGGTGAAGCGACGTAGGCAGTTGAGAAATACAGCTTTTTCCTGCTGTGAGGTTTTGGCACCAAAACCAATGGCTTGAGCTAGTACTTAAAGATAATGTATTAAAAATAATACAGTGGGCCTCAGACAAGCTATAAGCAAGATATAAGAGAGCACAAGTGAATGTTACACAATCTCACTATCTTAAGTTCTGCGATTGCCAAAATGACTGCATTCCTATACGTTATTACTTGTAGTCTCAATCACCCCCTGCTATGTAAGTTCTATCGTTAATATATTAGGAAATGTGGCAAATACATTATTGTTCTTAATTACTATGTTAGCAATCCCCTTTTCACCTGAAGACACCCATGAACACATCTTCTCATACTAAGGGGCCGATTCCGATTCAGGCCGGAAATCACTCCGACCGAGCCAGACCCGGAGAGATTTCCGACCGAATCGGACTCTAGCAGCCCGACCGAACGAGTACGATGCGTACGCATGCAATCGGACTCGAGTCGGTCGGGCTCCCATTGAAGTCAATGGGAGCCGGTCGTACAACGCGTACGCGGGCTCCCATTGACTCAATGGGTGCGAGGCGAACAAGGGCCCCCCCTACAGCGGGTACGCGTCGATGCGACTTGCGCCGTACATGCACAGGTAGGGGGGACCCATGGGTCCCCCCTGTGTGCGACTCGCGTGGCTACGCGT
The DNA here is from genome assembly GCA_963921515.1 of Calotriton arnoldi. Taxonomy (NCBI): domain Eukaryota; kingdom Metazoa; phylum Chordata; class Amphibia; order Caudata; family Salamandridae; genus Calotriton; species Calotriton arnoldi. The sequence goes on from CAWUFW010012294.1 coordinate 513,751, forward strand.
ACAGGGGGGTCTGACACGGACCCCCAAAGTCCGGCTCCGACTGCCCTTTTGAGCCGGACGGCACGAGTCAGTCAGACTGCTCGAGGCGCGCATCGTACTTGCCTGGCCGGGGAACGTCTCCATTGCGCGGTGCGAGTCGTGTCCGTGCGAGTCGGTCGGAGTGGTTCGGACCCGCAAACGAGTCGGTCGGCGATTTCGCGTGCGCTCGCATCGTACTCGCTCGCCCGGACGCACGTTCGATTCGGTCGGGAAAGAGGGCTCCGAATCGGATCCGGTTAAACCGAATCCGATTCGGTGCCCTACCGGCCGAGATCGGAATCGGCCCCTAAATGTTTGTTATTTTGTGGTAGCATTTGCCACAGTGCCCATCACTAGAGTATCCTCAGGATGTAATCTCTGCATTAAGAAACATACTGCCATTGTCACTAGCTAGACATTATCCTAGGTATGTGACTTCCAGGTAGTACTAGCAGAAAGGGTGTTAACCAGCCTGGTAGGGAGTATGACTTGCCCCTCCCCCTACCTAGGTACCATGACAGAGCTAATGCTGCTTGGGTAGCCAAGCTTCACTCTGTACTTGATGGAGCTCTTCTTCATCTGCTTAGTGACCATCTCCGCGATACAGCAGGCCGCTAGACACTCCCTGGGTAAAAAGAGATTTTATAACACACCAGGACGACCATATGAAGATAGTGCAGCATTTTAAATGAAGGAGAAACCTAATTCATACTAAAATATCCAGACACTGAAACATTGTTAACAGTACATAACTGTATATCTCAACATTGCCTGCGTCTTATTACGGCCTCCTCAAAAAGGTATCATTACTTGGGGATGCCTTAGAAAAGGGAAACCTCTTAGGGTTTTTATAATAAAAGTAGGACAACAACAATCATGCATCAATAGAAAACAAATTGAAATTGCAGTATACTAAACAGTAACAACATAGTGCTTCTTGTTCATATTTATTCCTCCGATGTATAAACAAATCACAGCCAACGTGTGTCGTTTAGAAAATAAACTTTTAAAGGCTATAAAATATAAAAACAGATACTTGCGCACAGACTTGAAAATGCTTTGGTAGCAGTACAAACATATGTTAGCAAACAAGAAAGAAACAAGGGTAAGAAAAAGTTGAAGTTTTTTGACTGATGTTTTCCACACAAAGAGCATCATTTAGCATTCCCCATCGAACTACACAACTTATTTTTTAGAACACAATTCATTTTAATTGATGAAGAAAGTTTTCAGAGTGACAGTTCAAGCCCTAGTCCTCTCCCAGCTAGATGAAGACAAAACCCAGGTCAGCATCATACCAGAGCCCACCCTTGCTTCCCTGAAAGCCATCCTTCACACAACAGCATGGATCATCAAGGGACTAAAGAAATCCAATCACATTACCCTCACGCTAAATGATCTTCTCTAGCTCCACCTGGAAGCCTTGATCATCTTCACGATCAGCTGCATCACTTACAGAGCTCTCTACACCAAGACCCTTGTTTAACTAGCTAACAAACGTACGATAACTGGAGGTCAATGCGCTAACAATAATTAAAGGTCAGTGCCAGACAAGAAGCTCTGAATTCACCAGATTAGACACTAACCACTGCAGGTACAAGAAAACAAGTAGGCAAGTCTTCTCAGCCTTTGCTCCCACGAATCTAGATCAACATCCCATCTGACATCAGTACAGCACGAACTATGGGGCTCATTACAATGGCGAATCACAATGAGATTTACCCACTGCCATATTAGGACGCAAAGTCCGTCCATCGCTCTACCGCCGGTGGCAATCGCACCGATTGCCTGGCGGGCGGAGCAGGGCCACTAATATGGTGGCGGTGCCTAGCAGGCACCGTCCGCCATATTAGGATGTGTCTGTGTAGAGCCCTTTCCATGGCGGCGATGCCGCCATGGAAAGGCTGACGGGGATTGTGTTTGGGGGCCCGTTGCGGGCCCCCCTTAGGGGGGAGGGGTGTCGCTGCACTGGGGGGTACCATGGTACCCCCCTGCATTTACATGCACCAAGTGGCAGGCACCACGTGGTGCCTGCCACGTGGTACAGGGAAATGCGGTGCAAGCACCTTTAACATTGCGGATGGTGCTGCAGCCAGCAGCACCGCCCGCAATGTTAAAGGTCCAGGATGCACCCGCCAGTATGGCGGGCGCATCCTAATCGCAGTGGTGGGACCGCCGCATGTCTGGCGGGCGGTCCCAATCACCGCTACGGTGGCGGGCGGACCAAGACCGCCCGCCATCGTAATCAGCCCCTATGCTACAATTCAGAAAGAAACTGAAAACGCATCTCTTCAAAGAACACTACCTCAAATAGGCTGACTATTCACCCCTTCCACCAGCTATACCTCCTTCTCCTGCCCCCTATGCATCCTCACTAGGGCTTATCACCAGCACAGCACTCTCTTGATAGCAGCTTGGTTTGCACTTAAGAAGTACCAAAACCTTCATCAGTACATATGAGGAAAAGTCTTTAAGCCAAAAATGTACAATGGTTAAAAAGAAAAACAAGTGGATACGCTCCAAATTGTGATGTTAATGAATCTCCTATAGTAACATAACTGAACAAAAGAATTAAAACTATTTTTGACCACCAAACAGAGCCAGAAGATTAGAGTTTAGGTTTTAGAAATACAGTTACCTTTATTGATATGCAGTCTGTGTTCAAAATTGTAGTAAGGATTTCAGTCAGAAATATATATCTAAATTAAATTCATTTGAGTCAGTATGCCAAAGCAACTCTGTCATTAAAGATGAATGAAATACTTTGGTTGAAATTAGAGGTCAGTAAATCAATATTAGTGGCATAAACCACAATATGTAAATGTCACCTGAACCCGGAGGACCATATTGCGCAAATTACTTGTAATGTATTCTTTATATTACTGATTTCATTAATTGATTTTAGCGCTCTTTATTTTCAGCATTCAGTATTTGAGCGTCATCATCAAGTTTTATTGTTTGCCTGAGACCGCAGACATGCCTGTCAATATTTTGAGAAATGTTTGTTGGGGTTAATGTTGGGGATATTTAGACTGTGTTGTATGCAACAATGTGCATTGCTATAAGTCAAATATGAACTGCAAAGCACACTGTAAGGAAATTGAAAACATGCAGTCTAAAATGTGCACTTGTTTAGTAGTATACTGGGTTTAACAAGACATGTAAGGGAAGAAAATAAAGTGCAGTTTGAGAGAGTGTAACTTTTTGCTGTCAGGGTTCTACGTCTACAATGTTCATTTGCACATACTGGAGACGTTCATTGGTAGATGCTTGCTTCAAGGATTTGCCTGCAATGGTGAGCTTGTCAGAAATGAAATTAAATAAAAAAGAGTTTCTGTAGCGCTCGTTCACCCACAGGCATCTTGGTGCTGAACAGCTTCTCCTGGAGAAAGCCAAAGACAAAAGTCTATTACTGTGAAAAGGGCCAGGTTTTAATAAGCCTCCTGAATTGTGAGTGATAATTTGATATTTTTTTTATTCACGTTAAATGACTTAAAATCATTACATGATAAAACATACATAAAAGTATTACTAAAATCAAAAGAAGGAATGTAAAATCATCATTTCTTTAGGTTCGATAGGTATGTGTACGAGGTTGCATAGCCGAGAAGGCAACATGGTGTACACAGTGCTTATGTGTTTTATAATGTTAGTGTCTCTCATTAAAGTGCTAATACTTGGGAAAGCAGTTTAAAGCAATCGATATAATACTTCAGTAAGTGCTAGATACAGTTACAACACCTAAACAGGCTGCAAGTATCCAAAACTGCTTTACAAGCAGGCAAGACTAGAAAGTGCTCTAGTTTAAAGATCCACCAGGAAAAAGTGCGAATAAATGGGTTGAGGAACAGCTTTCCGGATTTAAATAAAGTGCATGCTGTTTGCCTATATGATTGGTATATGAGGTCTTTTAGCCTTGACAGTCACCCTTTGTAACCTCTTTAGTGTTAAGTTGGCAATGCTTTTGTTCCTATCATAATGACATCTTTAGTGAAGCTCTTTAATGGCCAATTTCCTATGTGACCACATTTGAAAAGCGGTTGCTTGCTCTTTCCTATTTGTTTTTAGTGTACCCCTTTTGTCAAGCCTATGGTTGTTGAATATCTAACAAAATGTAGCTGCACTTCTGTTAGAAGGGCTGCATTGATTTGATAATTGTAAACCTACACAGTAATACAAGGGAAATTTCCATGTTCCTTTTTAACATGTTTCACCTGTGAGTAAGCTATTTTGTTTGACTCTTTAAAAATGTGTTTGTCTTTAAACATGAATGTTTTAAAAGTTGGATTCGGCCAAGGTCACTGAAACGTATTCACTGTAGAATGTTCAGCTGCTTAGTCATAGCTCTCACATAGGCAAGACCTATTGGCTTTGCCAATACTTGTTAACTAAAGCTGTCTCGCCAGACTGTTGTTTTTCCAAAGAAAATCATACATACAGAGAGGGGCTTTTGATAACTGGGATTCATCCAATGGCCTGTTAAATCGTCATTCACATTTTGCTTCCACCCCACTTACAGCATACTGCATGGTGCAATAGGGCAGCTCACTCTACCCATTGGCTCCCTTCACTTTGAGTGCACAGCACATGTGCTCATTGATCACATCTGCATAAAAATAGTTCCTTTCTTTTGACTAACAAAGCTGGTTCTTTAAAAGTTCAACCTTTACATGGAGCCCATGGGTGATGTAGTCTACGATAACAGCATCAATGGTCACTAATTTGCCAAAGATACACACCTCTGTTCAAAAGTCTCCTCTGTTTTAGACATCGAATGCCTCAATCACTGCCTGCACATCATCTAGATGTGGGTATTCAGCACCTATCTGAAGCTCAACCCAACTAAAACGGAATTCCTATTATTTGACAGGAACACAGACCTGCCTTAATGACATGATTCTTTTTTTTTTTTTTTATATTTTTTATTTGGAGATAGTTCATAAATCGATAATACAAATGACATTAAAAGGAATGAATACATTTGTGCCACAAACAGCATACCCACATAATAAGAACCAATATTAATGACCATACACTATAAAAACCACGATAATTATAAAGTGCAATAATTCTCATCAATAATTATACATTCTGTTTTAACAATGTTCTAAGCGTATATCCGTACCAACAACGTAGCGACCCCAAGCTGATTTTTAACCTGAGTTCTCCCAGAGAGCCTTAAATGTCTTATAGGAGCCCACTCTTAGAGCATACTTTTTTCATGCTCCTTAATCCTATTTAATGTATTTAATAACTGTGTAAAAGTTGGAGTATCCACCGATCTCCACCTCTGCAGGATCAACGACCGAGCAGCCAAGACCAAGATAAATATCAGGTTTTTTTTTATTATAGTTGCTTTTAAATCTGTGGAATATCCTAAAACCATTGACTGAAGATCCAATATTTGTGGGACTTTCAGAGTGTCCTGGCAATATTTGTTAATACTCTCGCAGAAACCATCTAATTTCAAGCACCCACAGATAATATGGGTCCAGTTCCCCCCTCCCTCTAAATTACATCGAAAACAGTTTGATGAGATCTGGGGATTAATTTTCTGCAAAAAGTCCAGAGTACGGTATAGCAGCCATTTAGAATAATATTGCATCCGTTTGAAGTTAGCCGCTCTCAACAAGGAGCTATTAAACCTATTTGTTTGATGCCAATCTGTACTAGAGATATACAACCCTTCTTGATTTTCCCACTTTCTCTGTACTCTCTGGCATAACTTATCTTCCCCTCGAGTCCGAAATAGGGAAACCCAACCACTTATTGAAATACGATGTGTATGATTTACTAGATGCCGTACAAGATCGCTAACATTGCTAATAAGTGTGGGATTAAGTTACAACAAAAAGCCTTTAATCGTGACAAATGACCATTGCATAATAATTTTACTATGTTTAAGCACTGCTTCTACTTCAGAGCAGGTTTTCCACTCTCCCAACAGGAAGTCTCCTATTTTACTGAAACCTTGACTTCTCCAGTTCACCGTAATTGCTGGGTCTAATAATAAATCTTGGCCTACATAGATATCGGAGAGAAAGGTTTCTGCATTTAAAATGGGGATCGGATAATGCCTAAACAGCAGTTTTTTCCGTTTAATGCTCCATTGAAGGGTTTTTTCTTTTTTTTTGGGGGGGGTTTTGGGGGTTTTTATTAAACGCATAAAATCTCGGATTAAATATTCCTTGTATATCAAATCTAAAAAGAAATTATCATACCTATTAATGTTTAAAACCTTCATTGTTCTATGTATAGTGTGTGCAAAGTTAGCATAGTAATACTCTTTCAGATCGGGGAGAGCTAGTCCCCCTTCTAATACTGGCCTGAAGAGCGTTTCCATTGAAAGCCTTGACAACTTATTTGCCCATATGAATGTGGAGAAGAAACCTTGGACTGCCTTAAAAAAATTCATTTGGACCGCATTAGGAATGGCGAAATAAAGAAAATTGCAAAGTGGGAGAATCATCATGCGGATTATAGCTACTCGGCCTATTATCGATACTGGAAGTTCTTTCCATTTTGACAATTTAGGGGCCTATTAGGATGGCGGTCGGATGTCCACTGCCGGGCCGGCGGTGGCGCCCGCCGGAGCGGTGGTGGCGCCCGCCGGGCCGGTGGTGGACATCCGCCCGCGATCGCAACCAAGAAAACCGCCGGTCAAATTAGGATGGCGGTGGTGACCGCGGCGGTGGGAAATTCAGACCGCCGCTTTTCCGCCGGTTGCCATCTGCACTCCTGCCTGGCAGACGGAGCAGGACCGGGATAATGGTGGCGGTGCAGAGCAGGCTCCGCCGGCAGGATTATGATGCCGGCGGTAGCCAGCCTTTCCTCAGCAGTCAAACCGCCATGGAAAGGCATGCGGAGATTGTCTTCCGGGGGCCCGTTGCGGGCCCCCAATGTGTTGGGGGTGTGTGGGTGCACTGGGGGGGTACCCATGGTCCCCCCTACATTTCCCTGTACCAGGTGGCAGGCACTGTGCAGTGCCTGCCACGCAGTGCAGGGAAATGCAGGACATGCTCCTTTCGGCATCGCGGCGGTGCTGCGGGCAGCAGCAACCGCCGCAATGTTAAGGCCCGCAATCAGACCGCCGCGGTCGGATTTCGACCGCGGGTCATCGTAATTCGACCAGCGGTGATGTCGCGGTCCATGCGGGCGGTCTTTTCCCGCTACCATGGCGGTTAGGGAGGTTTTCGACCGCCATCGTAATAGGCCCCTTACTCTTTATTTTATTAATGAGGGGGATATAATTTAAGGCGTAAAGATCATTGATATATTCTGTTACATATATCCCTAAATACCTCTTAGGCCGTGTGTTAGCTAATATGACTAATTCTGTTAATAATGATTCAGATGTACAATTGCAAAGCAGGATCTCTGTCTTGGATGTACTGATTTTATAGCCCCCAATAGATTGAAATTCCAGAAACAAGTTAAAAATTTGCAGTTGCACTTCCCTATCAGATTTTTAAAAAAGGACAATATCGTCAGCGTACAATTTAATATTAGTCATACCGGGCATTGGAGATGTTGAGGAACAAATAGCTATGGCTAGGGGTTCTATGAAGCAGGCAAAGAGCAGCAGGGATAGCGGGCAGCCTGGTCTTGTCCCCCTTACTACTCTACAAGCACCCACCCCCTTGGCGTTCACTATTATTTGAGCCGTAGCCCCTCATCAAATTTTGAAATAACTGCAATCAGTTCGGGGGGGAAAGCAAGTTTAGCAAGTGAATAAAATAGGCTTTCCCAGCGGACAAGGTCAAAGGCCTTCTCTGCATCTAATAGCAGGATCTGGGACGGTATTTTGTTCTGTTTAAAATAATCCAATGCTTCAATTAAAAAAGTGGTGTTAAAAGATAGTTGCTGCCCTGCGACGAAGCCACATTGATCTTTTTGGATTATAGACCCTGTACAGTTGCTAATTCTATTAGCCAATAATTTGGTTATAATCTTGCAATCCGAACTCAGCAAACTGATGGGTCTATAAGAGTTTATACCTTCCTTATCTTTATCTTTTTTTAAAAAGCTAACGACAACAGCTGTTCTAAAAGAAGATGGTATTCCCCCACCATGTAAAATATGATAGGCCAATATCACGAGTTCCTAATCAAGCATGCGCTAAATGTTTTAAAGAACTCAATCGGAATGCCGTCTTCCCCACATGCTTTGCCACTAGCCATTGATTGAACCACTCCTTCCATTTCTTGCATTGAAACGTCGGCCATTAAACTTGTGGATCGGTCTATAGTTCATTTTGGAATTTGTAATCAACTAAAAAAAGAATCTAATTTCCCGCTATCCACTTCTTGTCTAACAGAATAAAGGGACTCGTAATGCCTAACAAACTCACTTTGTATTATGTTTTTGTCTACACTACGGCTCTTAGTGAGCTTATCCCTTAGTACATGTACTTTATTCTGAGCTTGTTTATCTTTTGTTTGCCAGGCAAGGAACCTGCCTGTGAACTCGCTCTCCTCATAAACTTTCTGGAGATAAGCAGAGTTAGCCGGGTAAACTTTAGTGTAATAATAATCTTGCATCTCCTGGCGTGCCTGCCCCAATGCCAGTTTATTTCTGCTGTTCTTATCCCTTAAATATAGCTGGTTTGCATGCTTAACCTTGGCTTTGAGATGGTTTCTCTCTGTAGTCTGTGCCTTTCTAATGGCGATCTGCTTGGACGACATAACCCCGCAGATTGTGACTTTAAAAGCCTCCCAAACATTCTCTAATGAGGCCGTGTCCCTATTGATGTGAAAGAAGCCTTCTATCTCCGCATGGATTTTCTCGCACCAGTCTTCGTCCTCCAATAGTATTCTATTGAATGTCCATTTCGAGGTGTTTGTATTTTTGCTAATGCCAGCTAATTCTAATTTAAGTAATGCATGATCTGAAAAACTATTCTGTATATACGCACAGTTAGCCTGCGATAGTTCTCTAGAGATTAAGAAATAATCTAGCGGCTGAGTTATATTTTGCTGAATCGCATGAATACTCTTTTTCTCTGGATGTCTTGACCGCCAGCAATCTATCAAATTTAAATTTGTCATAAATTCCTTTAATGCTGTTCCTACTCGTGTTTTCCTTGACCCTGATGAAGAATCTAAACCTGGATTCTGTAAATAATTAAAATCCCCGCCTAGAATAATCGGGCCATGTACTAGCAATAACGCTTGATAAAGATCCATCAGCGGAGCGGGGTTATCCTCTATTGGGGCATAAATCGTCACTAAAGTCATCCTTGTATTATTAATTATACCATTAACTAGTACCCACCTACCTTCTTTGTCTATCTGAGAGTATGTGACCAGGAAGGGGAAGAATTTGCTGAAACATATTGCTACCCCCTATGCACTGTGCCATCCGAGGAAAGATAGCTACTGCCTGCCCACTGCTGAAATATATTGAATGAAAGTTTCCTATTAGCTACATAATGGGTCTCCTGTAGGAGGACAATATCTGGAGAGTTGCCTTTTAGCCATTCTTCCACCGCCCGCGCTTTGATTTTATTATGCAGGCCATGACATGATCCTTGACAGCTTTGCACCCCAACTTACACCAAATCAGTTGAATTTACTTTGGTCACCACCATGGCCCTCAAGGAACACATTACCACTGGGGAGAGGATGTGGCCTAACGGCTAAGGTGGTCGACCCCTAAGCTAGGGAACCGGGTCCGAGTCTCGGCAGGGACGCTCAACAGCCTGTGATTCTGGGCAAATCACTTAATCTCCCCGTGCCTAACAAAAACAAATAAATTAATGTGTCCTTCTGTAATGTAACTGATGCTCATGTAAAGCGCTCTGATCCCTTTGGGCCTTATGTTTTATGCTCATCTGAGACATCCGGACCACTAACACAGAGTGGGCCACAGTGTTAAAAGCTGTAGACAGGTTGAACAGTATCAAGGCAGCTGAGCCTCCCTTATCCAAAATCACTCATAACTCATCAGGTACCGTCACCAGTACTGATTCCGTATTGTATCCTTTCCTGAAACCAGCCTGTGGAATATTTTAAAGATTTGTGACCTTGTACAACTGGCAACAGTTCCCTGTTGGGAGCTTTCTCTAAGAACTTAGCTGGTAGGGGAAGGAGTGGGATTGGCATGTAGTGTTTTACACCGTACGGTTATCATTTGTTTTTTTAAAAGGGTAATTATGGTGGCTTCTTTTCACACTTGAGGAAAGACAACTGTCTCTATAGTGAAGTTAGGAAGGGGCATATGTATGTTAGGTATAATATCCGAAGCCAAATGCAGAATACAAGGAGGGCAGGGGTCAGAAGGGGAGCCTGATTTGACTGTCAATAGCAGGTCTTTGACTTGTAATTTATAGCTAACTGTAGGAAAGTAGGATCTGCTTCTTATGGTTACCCCCACTTTTTGTTTGATGTTACACTGTTTTTGACTAGTCTGACTAGGATCCTGCTAATCAGGACCCCAATCTATCTGCTTTCTCCCTAAAATGTTATGTCATGTACTTAGGTACACTCCAGATTGGATACTGGGGTACCCTTATCAGTCCCTAGTATATGGTACACATGTACCCAGGGCATAGGTACCCCAGAGGCCTCCCATGGGCTGAAGCATGTATTATGCCACCCATGAGAGGCCATGCAAAATGGAACTACAGGCCTGCCATTGCAGCCTGTGTAAGATGGTGCATGCACCACTTACTTTAGATATAGGTTTACTACATCTATAGGTCACTACACTCAAAACCTATAAGTCACCCCTATAACAGGCCTTGACAATCCTGAAGGCAGGCTGCTGGGTTTTACGTGAGAGGATGCCCATGCATGAGCAGGGCACCCCTGCAGCCTTCGGAGACCATTCTCCCGGGTTGTCAGTGATGCAGCCAGACATATAGGTAGAGGTGCATTATATGCTCGCGTAAAATGTTATCTCGAAAACGGCTGCAACAAACCATGTCGTGTTTGGTATCAAACACTTGGATTCATACCACCCTTCAGAAGCAAGCTTCGTGGGGTCCCTGGTCTTCCCGGTACCAGCCTTCTCGACCCGGACAGCACAAAATGGTTGCTGCCGACCAGAGACACATTTCTGCCCTCCTGCTGCTGAGCCAAGCTCAAGCAGAGGAAGGCAGCACAATAGGCATCCTGTCACAGGGAGGTGTGACCACCTCCCAGACGGGATTTAGTGTATTGGAGCTGGGTGGGTGCAATTCCAAAGTGCCTGAAAGTCTGCACGAAGGGCACATTTGGTGTCCCTGTGCATAGTCCAGTTCAAACCAGTACTGGGAGCCGTTGGCTCTTGCTCTTGCGCGAAACTGAACAAAGGACATGGGAGTATCCTCCCCACTGTCCTGACCCTCCCCTGGGAGGGTCCCCTGAATCTGTCCAACCCTCTCCCGTGGGTTCAAAAGGGCTTACCTGGCTGTAGGACCCTAGATTCGATGTGGACAAGATTCTGATCAAGAAACCACTGATCTTTGACCGTCTGGACACTCTGGACTTCGCTGGACTTCGACTGGGCCTGACTTCATCTCCCTCTCCGTCCAAAGCATTGTCTGTGCCCATGCACCATACAGGCTCTGTGCAGGACCTGTGGAGCATCAAGGACAACTGAAGTATCTCCCTTGGGGTGAAGGAGTCACTGCCCTGCAATTGCAGGCACCATAATGCAACTGACTGGTCTGCTGATCCTGAGCTCCTGTGGACTCCGAAGGCTCCAGCAACACATGAGGTGGGTTCCTATGTTCTTTGAGGTCGAGCTGCCCTCTCACCGAGTTTGAGGCCAGTATCCCTTGTGGGGACCGCATAACCTGAACCCCTGTGCACCACATACTTTTGCAAGTGCATATGCTTGTTGGTGTTCCCCAACTTTGTGCATTGGGCTATCGATAGCCCCAACCTCTGCCCACATTTTGTACAAAGGACTTTGGCCACCTCGCACACTGTGCCCTGCAAGTGGTGACTTTGTGAAACTGCTAGAGGTCCCCTTGCGATTCCTGTGCCTTCGGCCTGTGGATCCACTTGAGGGACAACACTGCTTTTCCTGGGCTCCCCTGGTTGCTCCAGGCTTGCCCTGACTCCCCTTGCTGTGGTGAGTCCCCTGGTCCTTGCTGGGCCAGACCGTAACCTTCTTTGTCCTTCTTCGTGGGTTGCCGCTGCCAAGGCTTGTTGGTGCTCCCGCCGGACACCGACCCCTCAGCACTCGACATCCTTCGTGGGACCGCTCTTACCCAGCTCCTGGTCATCCTCGACGTCTCCTGGTCCCTGCAACTGTAGTGTCAAGGTCTCCTTCTTCACACCTGAAGCACCCAACATCGGTGGGCATTCTTATACTGAGCTCCTGGTCACTCCTGATTGACCCAGACTCTGTCCCCTCTGCTTTCAGGTTCCTTCCATCAAGAATCCACCTGTGGATTCCACCGGACACTTTTCTTCTTTCCAGCAGTGGCATTTCTTTGAAGACTCCCATTGAGAATGACGGCGGTTTCCGACGCCACTTCAGCCCTATGCACCCGGCTTCCCTGGGATAGGTAACTCTGGTACTTCAGTATCCATGGGTGGGGTGGCTTTCCAACCTTTTATGTTCCATAGGGTTTCCTCGTAATCCACTGGGAAGGGTCCTTAAACTTTAAAATTGCAACCGCGACTCTCCCATTGAATTGTACATAGCACGCGGTCGTGTTCTCACACTACACCCGTCCTCCGTGGGGTCCCTACCTACTCACCTTGGGTGGTTCCTTGGGGTCCCAGCGATTCTACACCCTCTAGACGCTGTCTTGACTCGAGTCGTGGTTCTTATACCACTATTTTAGTATATGGTTTGGTCTCCCCCGGGAGCCCACTGTGTATTACTGTCACTTACGATTGTTTCTGTGCTACAGTATTATGTGCTTTGTGTTTATCTGCGTGTAGCAGATACTGTAAGGTATTTAAGGTGTTATAATAATAAATACATATTTTTGTAACTACTGTGTGGTTCTCCTTTCATTTAACCAATACAATAAGATTGCATTCTGGTAAAGCAAGCTGCTTAACATTCCTTTAAGACTAAGGGGCCGATTCCGATCTCGGCCGGTAGGGCTCCGAATCGGATTCGGCTTTCCCGGATCCGATTCGGAGGCCTTGTTTCTGACCGATTCGTACAGTCGTCCGAGCGAGCAAGTACGATGCGAGCGTACGCGAAATCGCCGACCGACTCGTTCCCGGGTCCGAACCGCTCCGACCGACTCGTACGGACACGAATCGCATCACGCAATGGAGACGTTTTCCGACCGAGCGAGTACGATGGACGCGTCGGACGGCCGGATCGAGTCGGAGCGTCCGGCTTGCAAAAGCACCCGGAGCCAAACTTGGGGGGTCCGTGTCGGACCCCCCTGCATGCGTAGCCGCACGAGTCGAACACAGGGGGGACCCAAGGGTCCCCCCTACACATGCATGTACGGTGCGAGTCGCACCGACGCGTACCCACTGTAGGGGGCCCCCCTGTTCACGATGTGCCCATTCAGTCAATGGGAGCCCGTGTACGCGTTGTACGACCAGCTGCCATTGACTTCAATGGGAGTCCGACCGAATCGAGTCGGGCAGCATACGGCCACATCGTACTCGCTCGGTCGGACTGCGGGAGTCCGGCTCGGTCGGAAATCTCTCCGGATCCGGCTCGGTCGGAGAGCTTTCCGACCCAGATCGGAATCGGCCCCTAAGCCTGAAGGCTGCTCTCCACAGGTACCACTTGCATAGATTTCTAAGGTTATCTTTGACCTCTTAAATCACCATAAGGGTTGTTTGGACTGGTGCAAGGTGCCCACTTTAATTAGTGGACATCATATACCAGGCCAACTTATCACACTAATATCTTTGGAGGCAGAGTCACCTTCAGCTAGTGTTAGGTTGAGATGTGAGTATCCAAAGCAAAATCTTCATACAAATCTTTGATCTTGTTTTGTAAACAATTAGCTAAATGGTCGCATATATCCTGTGTTGGAGTAATAGCTGGGTTGCAAGTAGGGGCTGATAGACTGTTGACCACAGCAAACAGATCCTTGGAGAATTCTTAGAAGTTTTGATTTTATATCTACAGTACCCAGTTTCCCTTGTAAATTGCTGTTTTATATATCAGTATGGCCATTCTATAAATTAGTTTGTTGGAATCAGCATACTGGTTTCTCCAAAACTGTTCTAGTTTCCTGCACTTTTGTTTCAGGATTCTCAAACTACTTGTGTACCAGGGGATATTAGGATACTTTCTTCTTTGTCTAACCAACCGTAGTAGGGCAATCTCTTCCAGTACAATGAGAACCTAACTATTATATCTTGTAGTGGTCACTTCCATACTCTCCTCTATCATAAGAGGCTAATTCCCTAGAACTCCTATAAAGTTTTCTTGATTTATAGTTCCCATTTTGTGACCCCCTCAGCCACACTGGAATTGTTTAGTTTCCCCTTTCCTCCAATTGTGGCTATCTTTGGAATTGGGCCAGCAAATTCAAGCCTATGGGCCCGATTCTGATGCGGGTTGGAAAATCTTCCCGACCGAGGGCCTGATTCTGATGCGGTTAGGAAGGCCTCCTAATGGCATTTGCTCCTTCCAAATCGGATCGGGAACGTGTCTTCCCGACCGAGGGCCCAATTCTGATGCGGTTAGGAACAAATGTTCCCATTGAAGTCAATGGGAGTTCAACCAAATCGTATCTGGAAGCATCCGGATGCATCCTACTCCGCCGGTCGGACTTTCCCGATCCGAGTGGGTCGGACACCATTTCCCAACCGATTCGGTCGGGAAGCTTTTCCAACCCGCATCAGAATCGGCCCCTTTGTGCTTTATCTGCATAACACAAGGTATTTATGGAAACCTCAGGGATCAGCAAAGCACTCCAAATAGTCACGTTGTGAGCTATGTAATAATTGTTGGAGGCTACAGTGGAAGGTTGGCAAGTAATTATAGTTGGGGTGGTGTGACTTTGATTTAGTAGCTGTCTTAACATTGACATTCAACTGTGGTTGTGTGTATTAGTGGAATTCAAGGTGGTTAGAGCAGTAGAGCTTGGTCAGGGGATTTAATGTTTATATTCAAAAGGAGGGAGGGCGGTGATCGTGAAAGAATTACCTTTTGCAAGCATTGACAATGATCTTAAAAAAAACCTTTTACCCAATATAATGAAAGGTCATGGTGGATTCTCCACAGTAGCATGCATGGTGTAGTCCTTAGTGTCGAATGATGCCCGAGCGTCTAACAAGTTGAGGATTGCCTGAGAATTATCAGCAAGAGCGAGAAGGAAGTTCACCTAGCCTCACCAAGATCTGATTCGGTGCAGAGACAGAATATCGACGTAGAAATATCGAGTTGCATGAATATCCAGTCAAAAATATCGATTGTGGAAAATACCAAGGTAAGTTTTTTCGTTGTTAAAAATATCAATTTTTGTGTAATGTAGAAATATCGAATTTGAAAATATCGATGGCAAACATATTGTTGTAAATAATATCTACTGTATGTATTTTTTTTGTTTTTGTTTAATGTTTTTTTTTTATTAATTTGGTAGTTATTTTATATGTTTTAATTTATTTTTTAATCTTGAAATGATTGTTTTTATTGTATTTTAATTTATTTTTAGGAGCAGGATGTTGGGTTTATAGGGGATATGGATGGGGAGTAATTTAAAAATACTTGTTTAAAGTTTGAAATATTTTTTAAATTTATGTAAAATTTTAGGAGCGGGATGTTGGGTTTATAGAGGATAAGGGTGGGGAGTAATTTAAAAAAATTTTTTACATTTTTAATTATTTTTTTAATTTTATGTAAAATTTTAGGAGCGGGATGTTGGGTTGATAGGGGATGAGGGTGGGAAGTAATTTAAGAATGTTGGTTTAAAATAAACTGTAATAAAAAATTATGGAAAGATATACATTTTTTCAAAAATAAAATGTGAAATTTTAAATTTTTTAAAATGTTAACTTTTTTGGGGTGCAAATATTTTGATGTAAATTGTACAAAATAAATATTTTTTTAATTAATTTAAAAAATATTGAAATTAATATATGATAGGATAATTATTTTTAAATACATTTTACATTATCTTTTATTGTTTTTGTTTTATACATTTTTTTGTATTAATAATTTTTTCTTTTATTTGGATAATTTAGAATTTTAAAATGTAAAAAAATGTAATTGTACTTTAGAATTTAATATTTTTATTTTTGTGAGAATGGGTATATTACATTTTTATTACTAATTGTTTTAAATATTGTAATTTATAATATTTGTTTCATTTTTAAACATTTTTAGGCACATTTTTAAAAAAATTGTGTAAAATTTTTAATTTTGAAAACAAAGGGGCCCATTACGATGGCGGGCGGAAGCACTACCGCCGTGCTGGCGGATGCAAAAACCACCAGTTACCGCCGGCACGCAGCAGTCCACACGCCCGCCCAATTACGATGCGAAAAGCAGGCCAAACACCGCCGGCAAGCCAGCAACACCGTCCGCCATCAAAGTGCGCCCGCACACGTAGCGGCGCAGCACAACTGACACACACCGTCCGACGAAACACGTCCCGCCCGGCGCATAAATTACGATGCCGCAAACAAACGGCTCCCACGGCAAAGAGACACCGCACGTGAAAGAGAGGCGGAAACACGGACGCAGAGCACGGACAACGAAGAAGCGGCACCCCGGGCATGAATCCAGCACTGCAGGCCCTTCCCATGCTTCTGCTGATGCACCACCAAGGACGCAACGTACCGCGGAGACGCAGGTAGGCACACACACAACAAGTGCACGCAAACAGCGCACACAGTGCAAGGGAGGAAAAAGCGGACAACCCCCCACCAGCGCGTGCACACTACACATCCACCATCGCATCCACATATGACACACAGGCCAAATCCTAACATCGCGGAACACATGTGTACACACCACCTGGGACTAGGAACCAACCACCCCGTCACGGCCCCAAAGCGCCGATGACGCCGCCACACATGCGCACAACGCAGAGGCCAACCGCAGCGCCATGCATGCGTCGCACACAGACACAGGGACACAACCAAGCAGCACACACACCAGCCCCACCCCGAACGCACATGACACGTGACAGGCCGGCCACAGACATGTCCCCAACGCCCAATTCACGGACAACACCCAACGCCACACAACCGACGCACACATGTCAGTGAAGTCACGCAACAGCAGGACACACCCCAGTGTAACAAACATGGCGAAGCACACAGCGGCGGCAACACCAACTAGGAGAAGCAGGGCCCCTTCGGGAAGAGGAACGCCAGTACCACACTGAAAAACCCATACCACCCTGCACATATGAACAAGACACATGAAACGGAACACCAAAGAGCCCGGTGACCGACAACAGGTGGCCCAAGAATTACATCCACACACAAGGCCCAACGCAGAGCGGAAAGGCAGCCTGCCGCCCACACAAGGGAGAGCAGACAGCACTGAATGACCTTCCATTCCAACACCGAAACCACAGCCCTACGACAGAAGCCGGTGAATACAGCCATTGTCCAAGAATAGACCAACACAGGCATGCCGAGGAGACCGACCACACGGCAGATAGCGCATATCACAGAAGCACACAACGGACGGGGAAGAAAGAAGAAAACACTCCCCCATGTCGGCCACATGCAAGTTAATTGGAAGGAGTCACACAGCACTGACCTTGAACTGTCTGAGAAGCATGTGGGAAGAGGGCCCGTGTCCTCCAAACAAGCCAACAGAACACAAGTCCTGTCTCCCTACGACTACACAGAGCTCACAGCAACCTCGGAGCGTGCACATTGCAGACTGCACACACAGCCGGAGCACGCCACCACAACGCACCGCTGCGAAATGGCAACCGCAACACACCTACCCAACTACGCCGAAGAGCTCAAGCTGTACCAAACCAGCACGATACATACATTGGGATGCGATCTCCTGTCCCTGCTGAACGTAAGTTACCGACTGACTTACCGCATCACATTGTTCAGCTGCGTCATGCCCGTCTTCTACTGTCGGAGGTGTCCCTACCAGCATCCCGTCGAGATATGCCTCTCCAACCCGGCATGTCTGAAGGCGGACCTGCTACCACTACTCCTCCCTCTGGACGCACACGACAGGGCCTGCTCTGCCTATGGGGGCATGGCGTATGTGGCCAACATCGCACGCGCACTGAAATGGAACCACTGTGCCTCCACACGACGGATCATCGAGAACAGCTACATCGAATGTCACCCAGCATGCCCCATCATGGTCCTCCAAGGGACAACCTACGAACAACACCTTGACAGCCACCATCCGCTTCATTGGCTGGCAAACATGTACACCACCAATGACATGGAAGCCCTGCTGGACGGCATCGCATACCTGACAACCTGTAAATACGTCGGACCACAACGCAGGTTCCCCGACTGACCTATGAAGTCCAACCCCGCACCCATGCTCAGCTTCCGCACGGACTGGCCAGTCACCACCACAACAGCCATACCAAACGACCGGCAACTGTAACCACACCATCAACGACATCGCCATGACATCGGATATGACCGGGACATGCACACTGTTCCCCATCACATCCAGGAACACCGCATGCATCGTGGGAGGCAGTGGCATGGGCTCTGTGCATCGCACCCACATGGACGGAACTGCACGAACAACCAGGACACGACATGGATCCAGCGCACATGGACACACACACCGCTCAGTGGACATGAATAGGTCGCCTGGAGTCTGTGGGTGCTGCACCCCTCCCACCCCCGCCCCGGGAATCCCATACCAGGACCTTTGCATGGACGACAAGTGCATACAACAACAACACGACCCCAGTGACTGTGACATGTCCAGTAACCACCACAGTGCAACAACAAGTGGCACGCCGCTGCATGCACGCAAGCACATGCCCTGATGTCATCTCACATGCACGCGTGCATGAGGAACAACCGCAGCAAACCTGTCACATGGAACTGAGATGGACTGTGCCCATGATGCCGAGCGGTCTGGTAGGCTACATGTATACCGTCTGTGTCAAAGTCCGCAGCTCCGCAGCTATACGTAAATGTACATTAGCACAGCCTTGGCCAAGCAGATGTAACCCCACACCCTATCCCATTTGTAATCATGCTCAGTATATCCTCAATATGTATTCCGCTGCCAGTAGTGTCCACTATACTGCATCACAGAGGACAGAAGACTCAATATAATGTTTGAAACCAGAACTGTCTCCGCTGACTCATTTCACAAGTACGAATGAGAGAGGATGAGAGTATGTGAAGTACACGGCAGTCGTGACATGACCATGTAGTCCACTGGTATTGGATGTCAACGCAAATGAGTAGCACTACTGTGGAAGACACACATGTGTCGTGTGAAGTCGTATGGACGCAGTGCTCAGGTGGGTGGGTGCGACGGGTAGATGCGCACATGCCAAGTTGGAGCACGCCGTGTTGGGAGGGCTCATGAACAGTACACCACCGCTTCCCTGGGCATTGTGAGAGGACACCTGTCGGGGGGAGTGAACACGTGTGTGCACAGCAGCCGGGCACACGTACAAAGCGGTACCAGGCGCACCTCAGCCCACCCTCTGTGGACGAGCTGGATCCTGTTGTGCGCCCGCCATGCCCCTTGACAAGGCACACACAGCCCCAGTCGACCAGGTGTAACCCCAACATAGTCAATCCGCACAGGCGATACAGGGCACGGGATGGCAGTGGAGCATGGTGTGTGAGAGGTCTCCTCGCGCTCCTCCTGGTCATATCACGCAGGCAATAGAACCTCAACGTCCAGCATGGCAAAAAGTCAAATGGAAGTATAGGGGGACGCACCACAGCACGAGCAGCACTGACGTCACGGGAGGTGGCTCGCACCATCCCATCCATTGCCCATCATACCAACCACGCCACATGCCATTGCGACTAAGTGCAAGCGCGTGCGCCACCACCCCTGAGCCCTCCCCAGAGAGGCCAAAGAGTGAATGTGTGGGCCATCAGCCACAGACGGACGCGGCATGGCCGCAAGGGCAGCCACAGCCACTGGGTGTCGCAGGTGGCGGATCCGGAAGGCGAAGACTGTGATGCATAGTCCATGCAGGCCGGGTCTCCATTTGGGGCACCACGCAGGTGGACGGTGTCCCGCCACACATCATACCCTGAGACAGCCCACTCGTGCAACTGGACCCACACATACACTCCTTGCCCTCTCTGGTGCGAGCTTGGGGCTGCCTGTGCAAGCGCTAGCCTCGCAGGTGAGCATGCATATTGGGGGCGAGGGGAGGACATGAGGGCTGGGGCGAAGATGACTGTATCACTGTCAGTTAGTACAAGGGATGACCCAGATGTGGAAAGGAAGAGACGTGTCCCGTGTGTACTGCAACTAGTCGCCAATCCAACTACCCCCCCATGTCCGGAATGTAAGCCCGCACCTAGGCCCGCCCATCCGCCACATCGAACATACCACCAGCACGACAACCTTCCCATTCGAAACACTGACTGGGGGTGGCGACCAGTGAACAATCATGTGTAGCCTACCCACGCGTACATGTGGGCCCTCCATGATCCATGTCACCTGCGGCAAAGACATGACATGCGCAATGAGGGAAGTGAGGAGAGCTGTCCGCCCCACGCGCAGAAGGTGCATCAGCTCCACAGACCCAGCAGCGAGTCCAGCAGGGGTCACATGTGCAGGGGCAGCTGTGCCTGGTGTGAAGGCACATGCATATAGACAGCACATCGACCAATGTGTAGTCTGCCCACATCCACAGTCCATCATCATGCGGACATAGGAATTGAACACAGGGCAACACATCTTAGCTGGTGCACCCACCGTGACCAACAATGCGCAATCATCGACGTACCCGCCCTGTGCATGGCCCCCCACCCAACGGAGGCACATCCAGTGCCACCATCCCACACACACAAGCCTTCCACGGAACATGCTGTGTCCAATGGTCAGTACAGAGTCAGCGCCCATCTGGTGGATCCTGAACAGGAGACACATGCACACACATGCCAGCTCCCACTATGTACGACTGCCACCTGGCACGTGCAATGTAACCTCTCACCTGTGACGTGTGACTGCAAGCACACAGCCGTCTTGGCATGGGGCTGTCAATGTGGACACCAGTCAATGTTTCGGGAGCTGTGATCCGTACAGTGCTGTACATAGGGTGCAGTGCTGACACCTACTACTGTCTCATATCCCCTCGTGCCACAGGTCCCACTTGTATTGGCCGCTCAGCCCGTGCCCACATCGTCGTCGTCGTGTGCCATACTCATCCAGCCTCGGAAGCAGTACCATGCTCAGCAGACACTCATGTTGCCGTGGCGTTGCCGCTTGACGAATATGCAGTCAGTCCCCATCAGCACGCCCCGCAAGTCATTGGGGCCTAGATCCCCATGTGCATGCACATGGCAGTGGTATGTCTCACTTGCCATTGCCATTGTTGGGAGACCTGTGTAAGTGTATTGTGGCCGTGCCGTCCCAGCTTGACAGCTGGGCTGTGGCTCATGTGCTTGCTCAGTCATGTCAGTGATGTGTATGCGAAATTGCTATGTGCCGTGTTGCTTTGACATGTGTCCTCTGCCATTTAACCCAGGCGGAGACCGAACATTGACCGCCCATACCAATTGCTGGCGGACATGGACGAGACAGAGGTAATCAGGAAGTTTCGGCTGGACAGGCCAACTCTGCATCGACTGTGTGCCATGTTAGAGCCCCATCTCCGTCCCCGCAGGGTGTATCCGACTGCTGTCACCCCCACGGCTAAGGTGATGGCCGCCATGCATTTCTTCGCCACTGGGTCATTCCAGCACACAGTGGGCAGTGGAGGAGGGATGTCCCAGCCCATGTTCAGCAAGGTGCTGAGGGATGTACTGGCAGCCATGATGCTGTACCGGAACAGGTACATCAGATTCCCCAGGGCTCGTGAATTGGCGGCAGTGAAGGGTGCATTCTATGCCCTTGGCAGAATCCCACACGTCGTGGGAGCCATTGACTGCACTCATGTTGGCCTTGTTCCACCACAGGCCACTGAGCACCTGTACCGCAACAGGAAGCACACGCACTCCCTGAATGTGCAAGTGGTGTGCCTTGCGGACATGGTGATCACCCACGTGTGTGCAAAGTTTCCAGGCTCGGCCCATGACGCACACATAATGCGCAACAGCATCTTGCCACGACTGATGGCCAATCTGCAACAGGATCGTGGCTGTATTGTCGGTGAGTATGTGGAGTGGTGTAGCGTGCTGGTTGTGCGATGCTGTCCCCTGTCCAGTTGGAATAGCAACGGTTCTCTGTGTCCCTCACACCCAGGTGACTCTGCATATCCGAATGGGGCATGGCTGCTCAGTCCATTGAGGAATCCTCGCACCCCAGCAGACGATCGATACAATGAGGCACATGGGAAGACCAGACGTGTGGTCGAGCGTACCTTTGGCCTCCTCAAGTCCAGGTTCAGGTGCCTGGACCGCACCGGGGGTGCACTGGCGTACTCCCCACAGAAGGTGTGCCAGATAGTGGTGGCGTGCTGCATGCTGCACAATCTGGCCATTCGGAAGCAGATCCCCCTCATTGTGGATGACGGAGATCAACCAGGGCCCCAGCCCGCAGACCAGGACAGCTCGAGTGAGGTGGACAGCGGAGAGGAGGAAGCTGGGAATGTGCGCCAGCAGCTCATCGCCCGCTACTTCACTTGACGGTGAGTGTCCATGTACGACGGATGATGTGTCTGTATCTATGCAGGTGTGTGTGTGCTGTGTCAGGGTGGCCGTATGTTCACTGCGTGCAGTGTGTCAACGCTCCATGGCCAGGGTAGTATGCCACTGTTGGTGGCTGTGGCATTGTGCCCTATTGCTCTGTGCGATGTGTGTACATTGCTTGTAGTTGTTGACATGTACTGTGTGATGGGTGTGTGACACACTCATTGAATGTGCTCCTGTTCTGTCTCCCACCCCTAGGTCCCTACAGGCCCTCCGGATTCCATTTCCATGCCACGCATCAGGTGCCTTTCCGCCCAAGGTGGCCGTTGTATTCCGTACAATAAAGACACAGGGCACAAACAGCAGTTAGTGAAAAAGGTGCATTTATTACAAACTGTGACATGTGATTGTGTGTAAGGTGATGACAAAAGTGGTGCGTGCAGTGACAATGAGCTGTTGGTCATGGCTGCGTGATGATCAGGGTGTACCCACTGGTTCTATGTCCATAGTCCAACACACACATGCCATCCAGATGGCTGTGTGGAGTGGGATCGTAGAGCAAGTCAATGCAGTGGCTGGTCAAGGAAGGCTGGCGGAAGGCTGGCTGGCTGCCTCACTTGCGACTGGAGCGTGCGAAGTCCTCCCGGGAGATCTGTTTCCTCTTCGGACGGCCCCTTCCACGTTTGGGAGGGGGTGTGTGGTGGCGACCTGCTGGTGGTGGGTGAGGTGTGCTCACTGGCTGTGGACGCAGGGGAAGTGGACACTGCTGCCCGAGCCTGCGCCCTAGCAGGTGGTGGCGGAGGTGGTGTTGCTGGCCTTGCCTGTGACCCCACCGCCACCACCAGCTGGCCCATGAGGTCCACGAGTTGGTCCATACGGGACACGAATTGGCCCATATGGGCGTCCATGGACCTCAGCACCCCCAGCACCTCCCGCGTGTCAGTAGCAGACCTGGCCCATTGTCCTTGGGCCTCTTCATAGGCCCCAAGGACTCTGTCCATTTGAGGCAGGGCATGGCTCCCAGGGAGGCTGGCGTTTCCCTGACCCTGCTCCTCCTACCAGTCCTGCTGCCACCGGCCTGCCCACTAGCCACATTGCTCACCACGGTCCTCGCTGTGGCTCCCAGGGTGGATCCAGTCGGCCGGGCCACCACCTGCGCTGGGGCTGGTGCCAGCGAAGACGTGGTGGTGGTGGAGGCGGTGGTGGTCGGTGCGGCGATGGTGGCGGTTGCGGCAGTGGTAGTGGCCGCAATGACCGTGGGTGTGGCCGCAACGACAGTGGCAGCAGGGGACTGGGACTGTTCAGCATCCCTGGATGATGGGTTGGTGGGTAGGAGGGGTCCTGGGGAGCGGCTGGGCCCTGCCACGCCAGATGGGCCAGCTTGGTGGTCCGTGTCCGAAGAGGTGGACAGATCCTCCAGATCCGTGTGTCCTCGTTGGGGGCTTGTAGGCTGGCTGTGCTGGCTGCTGTCTCCATCCCCAGCGTCCAGCAGTTCGTCACCTGTGGAGAGAATGAGATTTGTTATTGTGTTGCACCTGGCGAAGTATGTATTAGTCGTCTGACATTGGCAGTTCGTGCAATCTCGTACATGGATTTCCCGGAGGCGAGTGTGTGGCTGTGGCATCTGTAGTTGTGTGTGCTAGGCAATGGGACTGTGTGCTGTGCACATGTGGCATGGGACGGATTGGCCATGCCGATGGGTGTGTTGCTGTGCCCCTACTCATTGTGACTCTGGTGTATGCGGGCTCCTGGCCCATCCTGGGTCTGGTTTGTACTTTGCTTTTGGAGTTCAAATGGAACGCTTAGGAACGCATATGGCAACATGGGGGCCATGCCCCAGATTCGCATTTGGGAGGGTATATGCTTTTGGGGTACATGCTGTGAGCCATGGGTGCCGAACGTGACATGTGTTGTGGCAGCATGACAGTGCATGGTCTGAGGTGTGTGCATGCCTGACATGCCCTGCATATTTGCTGTCTGTTGTGGTTACTGGACATGGCATTGGACGCATCGTTATGAGTGAGTGATAGTTGTGTGCCAGCCAACGTATTGCAGTTGTCCCATCTCCTTGGTGTGCGTGCTGCCCTGTGCCATGTGCATCACTGCAGTGCTCGGGGGGTGTGGCCCATGTTGTGTGTTGTTGCTCACAGTGTGTCGTGCGCTTAATTGACTTCTGGCACATGGTTGGTCATGGGCATGTGTCTTAGCGTGACTGCTGTATGTGTGGCAGCTGTGCGGATGACATGCCTTTCATGAGACTGGGGCTGACGGATGGGATGGATGGTATGTTGTATGTGCATGGTGTGTCTGTGTGTTTGATGGGTTCAGTGGTGTTCGTGTGCATTTCTGTTGTTCCGCTCTGTTGCGTCTAGTGTTGTTTGTCTTACATAGGCGTAGTTGTGGGGTGTGTGGTTGACAGGCAGTAGGGGCTACATGGACAGGACTTCAATGGTGTTTCGGTTGTGTGTGATGAGTTGCACAGTGGCTGCCGTGTGGGACTATATTCAGTGTGGCTTGTGCATGCAGACGTGGCTCCTTGGGTGTTGCTATGTCTGTGATGGGTCATGTGGGGTGTGAGTCTGCTGTTCATGTCCGTGTGCACATTGTTCACTTGTTCGTGACGGTGGGCGGTGCTGCGTGTTCGTGTGCTACGTGACATGTCCCATGTGTTGGTGGTGTTATGGTCCTCATGCCTCCAGTAATCCAGCCCTGTCCAGTTTCCCACCTGCAAGTTGTTCGTGCGTGCACTGTACTGGATGCCACATGGCTCTTAGCGGGGGGTGCTCCATGTTGCAGGTCTGTGGGGGTGGGGGGTGTAGTGGGTCGTGGGGGTGGCTGTACACCCACTGACACCGATTGCTGTGGACCGTGATGTCTGCCTTTCGGCTGTCGTTGTGCACTGCGGTGGCTGACACGTGGGTGTGGGGTGTGGGGGATGCTCCTCCTTGCTGTGCTGTGGGACTGGGGCCTGGTGTGTGTTGTACTTGGGCTGTCCACCGTCCCACCCACTGCACTTTGTGTTCCTGCCACTTACCTGTTACTTGTCGGTTGGTGCAGCTGTGCCTGACACATGGGTGTGGGGAGTGCTCCACCTTGCTGGTCTGTGGGAGTGGGGGCCTGGTGGGTGTTGTACTTCAGCTGTCCCCCTCCGACCCACTGCACTTTGTGTTCCTGCCACTTACCTGTTACTTGTCAGTTGGTGCAGCTGTGGCGGACACATGGGTGTGGCGGGTGCTCGTTGTGGCGCTTCTGGCATATTTGTGGACCTGTTGGTGGTTACGTGGCTGGCTTAGTGTACACATGTCCCCACGCATCTTACAGTTGTTCGGTTTGGCCTGTGTGTGGTAGTGTCTGTTGCATGTGCGTGTGATGTGTTGTGTATTGTGTGCTGGACATGGGGGTGTTTGTCCCTGGGAGCTGTGGCATGGTGGTTGCGCATGTGTGTACATAGCGGTGTGCTGGTATACATTAGTTTGTACTTACCAGCCTCCACTCCCCCTGCTAATCCGGCGAGGATCTCCGGATGGATTACGACTCGCACCTTCTCCTCCCACGCTTTGAAGGTCTTAAAGAGCGCGGGATTCCCTCCGCCAGTGACGGCAGCCAGCTCTCTGTTTTTGCCCTCCTTCTTCTTGACCAGGCTCTTTACGTCATTCCAACGTTTGTTTATCTCGGTTCTGTTCCTGGGCAGGGTCCCGACTGCATTGACCTGGTCTACGATCCGGGTCCACATTCTGTTTCTGGTGGCTAGTGGTGTGTGCTGGACCATGTTCCCATAGATTTGTGGGTACACCTTGATGATCTCGTCGACCATGACCGTCAGCTCCATGGGCGTGAACTTGGGCATCCTTTGTGGTGCCATGGTGTTTGTGGTGCTGGTGCGGTGTGTGTTGTGTAATGTGCAGGGGGTTTGTGGTGCCGGTGTTTGGTGGTGGTGGTGGTGGTGGTTGTGATGTGTGCGTTTCTGTGGTGTGCTGCTGTCCTTGCTGTGTCACTGTGTCCTCTCCTCTCCTCTCTGGTTTGCAATGTAGCAAGGGGTTGTGGTCTGTGGGAGTGCTGCTTTTGTACTCACCTATGTGGGTGTGTCCTCATGGTCTGTTGTTTTCAGGTGTGTTGTGTCTGGGGTTCTGGCCTTTGTATTTTTTGTTTGTCCGGGGGGTGTTTTCGGGATGTGTACTGTGCTTGTGTATTTGTGCGTGCCTTGCTGTGTGGACTTGTTGGCCATGTTGTGTGCTATTGGTTTTGTGTGCGGATGGTTTCTGTGCAGGTACGTGGGCGCCATGGCTTCTGCCGTGTCGATTCTCATCGGCGTTGTTTGCGCTGGCGGGCGGTATTTTTGTTGTTTTTCCGCGCTCATGGCGGTGCGATCGTAATTTCACGTGCGGTGTGTCGGCCGTGAGGGCGGGCGGTTTTGTGTTGTCGTGCGTGTTTCCGTCCGTGGCGGGCGGTTTGACTCCGACTCGGACGATGGCGGGCGGTATTTTGTATGATTTTTCCGCCGATGGCGGTTTTCAGTTTGTGTACTCATAATGGCGTGGTCGGTGTTCAGGCGGTGTATGCGGGCGGATTTTTGCCGCTTCCATGCCTGGCGGATTTTTTTACGCCGGGTATCGTAATGTGCCCCTTATTGTCTTTTTTCATAAATGTTAGTTTTTTTCATAGTTTTGAAATGTTTTACATTTTTATATATTTATAATTTTACATTATTTAGCATTTCCTTTTAGTTTATTTGTTTTGGTTTTTCTGAGTTTAGTTGGTTTTAGAGTTAGAATACTAATTTTTGTTGGTTTATTATCAAGCACTTTCCCTGAGTTTAGTTGGTCTTGGACTCGGAATAGTAATTTATTTTGGTTTATTATCCAGCACTTTCCCTGAGGTTAGTTGGTTTTGGAGTTAGGAATAGTAATTTTCTGGGGGGGGGGTTAATTATCCAGCACTTCTCCTGAGTTTAATTGGTTTTGGAGTTGGAATAGTAATTTTTTTGGTTTATTATACAGCACTTTCCCTGAGTTTAGTTGGTCTTGGAGTTGGAATAGTAATTTTTTTTGTTTATTATCCAGCACTTTCCCTGAGTTTAGTTGGCCTTGGAATTGGAATAGTAATTTATTTTGGTTTATTATCCAGCACTTTCCCTGAGTTTAGTTGGTCTTGGAGTTGGAATAGTAATTTTTTATGGTTTATTATCCAGCACTTTCCCTGAGTTTAGTTGGTTTTGGAGTTAGGAATAGCACTTTTTTGGGGGGGGTTTGTTATCCAGCACTTTCCCTGAGGTTAATTGGTTTTGGAGTTGGAATAGTATTTTTTTTTGGTTTATTATACAACACGTTCCCTGAGTTTAGTTGGTTTTGGAGTTGGAATACTAATTTTTGTTGGTTTATTATCCAGCACTTTCCCTGAGTTTAGTTGGTCTTGGACTCGGAATAGTAATTTATTTTGGTTAATTATCCAGCACTTTCTCTGAGTTTAATTGGTTTTGGAGTTGGAATAGTAATTTTTTTGGTTTATTATACAGCACTTTTCCTGAGTTTAGTTGGTTTTGGAGTTGGAATAGTATTTTTTTATGGTTTATTATCCAGCACTTTCCCTGAGTTTAGTTGGTCTTGGAGTTGGAATAGTAATTTTTTTTTGTTTATTATCCAACACTTTCCCTGAGTTTAGTTGGCCTTGGAATTGGAATAGTAATTTGTTTTGGTTTATTATCCAGCACTTTCCCTGAGTTTAGTTGGTTTTGGAGTTAGGAATAGCAATTTTTTGTGGTTTATTATCCAGCACTTTCCCTCAGTTTAGTTGGTTTTAGAGTTAAGAATAGTAATTGTTTTATGGTTTATTATCCAGCAATTTCCCAGAGTTTACTTGTTTTTGCAATTGGGATAGTAATTTTTTATGGTTTATTATCCAGCACTGTCCCTGAGTTTAGTTGGTTTTTGATTTAGGAATAGTACATTTTTATGGTTTATTATGTAGTTTTTTTTCTTAGAGTTTATAAGTAAATTCAATTAAAAAAGAAGACGTATGTCAGTTTTTATTGTTAATGTTTTCATTTGCAAACGTATTTATTTTTGTTGTTCACAATTACATTTTTTATAATTGGTTTTGTTATACAATTTTTGAAACTATTGGTAAACATGATTCAGAAATGTTGATGTTATTTAGAATTTATTATAAAGTATAATATATTTTTAATATATATTTTTCATGTAAATTTGCAAAATTAAAAATATATTTTTACATACATATTTTTTAAACAGTTTTGAAAAATGGTACATTTTTCTGAAGTATAGTGATGTAATAGTAAAGTAAATATATTTTCAGTTCTTTCATTATAAACTTTTTGATTGTATTTATTTATCTTTTTTTATGAAAAAAGTAAACATTTTAGTACATTTGTTCTTACATATTTTTTAATAAATTTTATATAATTTTATTTTTGTTGTAAAATTATATAATATGTATTTTACAAAGTTATAGTTTGTACATTTTGTTTTTATTATTTAGTATATGAAATATTATTATTAAAAAATAATATTTAATATATTAAATAATTTACCATTTTTTTCACAAATATATTTTTGTATCATATATTTATATTGGTTGCATATTTACAATAGTCTAATTGTGATTTTAAATGGGAAGGTGAGTACATCAAACAAACATACAGTTTAATATATATTAAATATTATATTTTTGTTTTTTGATAATATAATATTTAATATATATTTTACAATTTTTTGTACATTTTTTCAAACAATTCAAAAAATAAAAATATGCATTTCATTTTTTGATTTTTTAATTTTTTCTCCATTCTTGTCTATGGGGAGTCAGTATTTTTTTATTTTTATTACACGGCCATTTTTTCCATTATCTCACTTTTCTGTCTATCTGTTTCATTTTTAGGTCATTTTGCAAGACGGAACCTCACGGTTGGGAGCTGTGTTTCGTCAGTTAAGGTAAGTTTGATTTAATTTACTTTTAAGGTAGTTTTAGGGTAGGGGCGAGGTAGTAGTAGTGTAGTTAGATTTGTTAGGGCATTTAGGGGTCGATTCCGATTCGGAAAAAGCACCGACCGACTCGGAGCCGGAATTTATTCCGACCGACACGTACCTGTGGCGCCCGACACGCCAAGTACGATGCAAGGCGTGCAAAATCCGACCGACACGTACTGAACCCAAGCCGAACGACCGAGCCGCACGGAAAACAGCAATCCGGCCGGAAAAACACGCGAATCGAACCGACCGACACGCACCCGGAACAAATCCAACCGAAACGTACACGCGAACTCCAAACCGCTAAGTACGATGCAAGGCGCGAAAACCACGACCGAGTCGAACGGAGGACAAGCCGTATGACCGACACGCATACAAAACCGAGCCGAAGTAACACAAAACACCGCGACCGACGCGTACGCAGCATAGAAAACTGCACAAACACAGCGTGAACGAAACGGAGAAGACCGTACGAGACAAATGCAGGGACCGACTCGGTCACAAGAACGTTTCCAACATGCACAAAAAGTACTAAGGAAAAATACACAAAAAAGGCCAAACAAGCAATTACAAAGCCAATAAATACTGGGGGGTGGGGACAGAGAACAAAGACACACCCACAACTCCACCCATATAAAGGACACAAATCCCAACCATGATCCTTTGCAAATGCCATTCTACTGCCAGCACTCAACAGACAGCAACCACACACCCACAGCTCATCCCTCACACAAGCCACACACCATCAGCACACCAACAAATAGCTACCTCACATACACCCAGCAAAACACACACTCACACACCCTCACCTGCACACCAACACACACATCACTCACCATCACCACCCATCACCATCCCCCCAAGAAGAATCACAAGTTCCTAGATTGTGAATTGGAAGTCCTGGTAGACGAGATCCTCAGGGTAGAGCCACAGCTGTTTGGCACACTGGTCCAACAGACACCCATCTCCCAGAAAACCAAGATGTGGGAGAGGATCATCAACAGGGTGAACGCACAATCACCATGTCTGCGCACAAAGACTGACATCCAGAACAGGTGGTATGACGTGCGCAGGAGGGTACGGGAGCTGCTCAAGAAGGACTACCTCCTGAGCCAATACACCGGCAGTGGCCCTCCTGCCAAGCCAGTATACCTCAGGCCCTGGGAGGAGAAGGTGCGGGCCATCCTTCCGCCAGTGAGCGTCTATGGACTAGAGAACATCCCAGAGCCTGGTGAGTACACAACAAATGTACACAATATTCTGCCACAATACACACACACATCACTGTCAAGGGGAGAGTCAAACCATGCACTCATAGCAATTACACAGCAACCAGAACAGAATCATCCCAAAATGTGTATGTCAGTCAGATAAACACAACACATGCCATCTCAAAGTTACATTTAACCGTGTCATCACATGTACAAACACAGCTACAACTACAGCTAGGCAGTGGCACAAATAGAACTAACAAACACATCCAGACATGTAGCCACCACTACAACACCAACACACAGTGAAGACCACTGAAAGGAAGGAATTCTGTGTATGCTGGGCAAGTCAGTGTAGCCAATAGCATCATGGGAGTCGTAGTCACACATATTGCCCCCCCCACAACTGTCCCATCAACACCACCATGAACCATGCGCACATCACAGGGAGTGGAAAAGGACTCACAAGATGGCTGACACTGGCTACTGCTGTGGGGAGCACAAGGCCCTGCTGGCAACTGTGCAACAACCAACAGCAGGACACCACTGACTGACATCCTGAGAGACAACTTCCACTCCCTGCAATGGAAGCACGTTCCATGGTGGGATATCTGGCTGGCTGGGTGGGAAGGAGGACTCGCAGCACTGACCATAGTCACAAGCACCTCCCCTCACACACCCCCTCAACACAAACTCCACAGAACCCACCTGGGAGAATGCAATGCCTCACATCCTAACTCAAGATCCCACAAAGAACCTCCACCCTGGGTAATGTTGTGTGAAGCACAGGGACACTCTTGGGACTTTTAGCCAAACAACTGCCAGGACAACACTCCCAGCCATCCTGTCAGCACAGGCAGCCCACCCCACAGGGAAGCAGAGTCAAAAGGAAGGAAGCATGGGCATGCTGGGAAGGGGGTGGAGGCAATAGCATGATGGGAGTAGTAGGCACAGATATCGCTCAGCCTCACAACTGGCCCATCAACACCACCCTGAACCATGCTCACATCACAGGGAGTGGATAAGGACTCACAAGATGGCTGACACTGGCTACTGCTGTGGGGAGCACAAGGCCCTGCTGGGAACTGTGCACCAACAAACAGCACAACACCACTGACTAACATCCTGAGAGACAACTTCCACTCCCTGCAATGGAAGCACGTTCCATGGTGGGATATCTGGCTGGGTGGGAAGGAGGACTCGCAGCACTGACCATAGTCACAAGCACCTCCCCTCACACCCCCTCAACACAAACTCCACAGAACCCACCTGGGAGAATGCAATGCCTCACATCCTAACTCAAGATCCCACAAAGAACCTCCACCCTGGGTAATGTAGTGTGAAGCACAGGGACACTCTTGGGACTTTTAGCCAAACAACTGCCAGGACAACACTCCCAGCCATCCTGTCAGCACAGGCAGCCCACCCCACAGGGAAGCAGAGTCAAAAGGAAGGAAGCATGGGCATGCTGGGAAGGGGGTGGAGGCAATAGCATGATGGGAGTAGTAGGCACAGATATCGCTCAGCCTCACAACTGGCCCATCAACACCACCCTGAACCATGCTCACATCACAGGGAGTGGATAAGGACTCACAAGATGGCTGACACTGGCTACTGCTGTGGGGAGCACAAGGCCCTGCTGGGAACTGTGCACCAACAAACAGCAGAACACCACTGACTGACATCCTGAGAGACAACTTCCACTCCCTGTAATGGAAGCACGTTCCATGGTGGGATATCTGGCTGGGTGGTAAGGAGGACTCGCAGCACTGACCATAGTCACAAGCACCTCCCCTCACACCCCCCCTCAACACAAACTCCACAGAACCCACCTGGGAGAATGCAATGCCTCACATCCTAACTCAAGATCCCACAAAGAACCTCCACCCTGGGTAATGTTGTGTGAAGCACAGGGACACTCTTGGGACTTTTAGCCAAATAACTGCCAGGACAACACTCCCAGCCATCCTGTCAGCACAGGCAGCCCACCCCATAGGGAAGCAGAGTCAAAAGGAAGAAAGCATGGGCATGCTGGGAAGGGGGGTGGAGGCAATAGCATGATGGGAGTAGTAGGCACAGATATCGCTCAGCCTCACAACTGGCCCATCAACACCACCCTGAACCATGCTCACATCACAGGGAGTGGATAAGGACTCACAAGATGGCTGACACTGGCTACTGCTGTGGGGAGAACAAGGCCCTGCTGGGAACTGTGCACCAACCAACGGCAGAACACCACTGCCTGACATCCTGAAAGCCAACTTGCACTCTCTGCAATGCAAGCACGTTCCATGGTGGGATATCTGGCTGGGTGGGAAGGAGGACTTGCAGCACTGACCATAGTCACAAGCACCTCCCCTCACACACCCCCTCAACACATACTCCACAGAACCCACCTGGGAGAATGCAATGCCTCACATCCTAACTGAAGATCCCACAAAGAACCACCACCCTGGGTTATGTTGTGTGAAGCACAGGGACACTCTTTGGACTTTTAGCCAAACAACTGCCAGGACAACACTCCCAGCCATCCTGTCAGCACAGGCAGCCCACCCCACAGGGAAGCAGAGTCAAAAGGAAGGAAGCATGGGCATGCTGGGAAGGGGGTGGAGGCAATAGCATGATGGGAGTCGTAGGCACAGCTCTACATCCCCCACCACATGGCCCAGCAAGCTCACACTCACGCATGCACATCCCACAGAGAGTGGAAAGGCCCATTAAAGATGTCTGACACTGTTGCTGTGTCGTGGGGAGCACAAGGGCATGCTGGGAACTGCACACCAACCAACAGCAGGACACCACTGTCAGCCATCTTGCCATTGCTCTCACACCCACACACACTGAACTCCCCACAAAAGTAAGTAAGCATGGGAATGCTGGGAAGTGGGGTGGAGGCAATAGCATGATGGGAGTCATAGTCACAGACATAGCTCACCCCCACAACTGTCCCATCAACACCACCCTGAACCATGCTCACATCACAGGGAGTGGATAAGGACTGACAAGATGGCTGACACTGGCTACTGCTGTGGGGAGAACAAGGGCATGCTGGGAACTGCACACCAACCAACAGCAGGACACCACTGTCAGCCATCTTGCCATTGCTCTCACACCCACACACACTGAACTCCCCACAAAAGCAAGTAAGTATGGGAATGCTGGGAAGTGGGGTGGAGGCAATAGCATGATGGGAGTCATAGTCACAGACATAGCTCACCCCCACAACTGTCCCATCAACACCACCCTGAACCATGCTCACATCACAGGGAGTGGATAAGGACTGACAAGATGGCTGACACTGGCTACTGCTGTGGGGAGCACAAGGCCCTGCTGGCAACTGTGCAACAACCAACAGCAGGACACCACTGACTGACATCCTGAAAGACAACTTTCACTCCCTGCAATGCAAGCACAGTCCATGGCGGGATAACTGACTGGCTGGGTGGGAAGGAGGGCCGGCTGTCAACCAAATACAACCAATGCAGACCATGTTCACACCCCAACAAATACATAGAAATGCCTAAATAATGCAGAACAATGTGCTACACCAATATCAACCCCTGACTGTGACAACTTAGGACAATGCAATGTACAGGCCCGCACCCAGAGGCACAGTCACAAATGTCAGGTGTGTCAACCATTGATGCCTGCAGAAACATAACATACATTGTGTGTGTCTCCCAAAAACAGGTGATGATGGGGACACAGCAGCAGACGCTGAGGAGTCCCAGTCTCAAGAGGATGCGGAGCTCACTGGTGTCGTACAGCCTCTGCCCTCCTCGGACGAAGAAGACCAACCTGGCACATCCGGTGCAAGTCAACATGCAGCACCAGCAGGACCACCAGCTGCACCCCCTGCACCCACCCCTCCAACGACTGTCACCACAAATACCATCCCTGCCGACATGGACAGAACAAGGAGCAACACCAGCACAGGGACCCTGGACCAACGTGGGGCCATGGACACCACCACCACCACCAACCCCCAAGGGGGACCAGGGTCATCTGTGCGTGCCACTGCACGCACTGCACATGTCGGCAGGGGTGGTGGGAGGGGTGGGAGACAGAGGTCGCTGCTTGCAGAGGTTGCTGGTGTGCATGATGACCCACAACTGGTACGCATAGCCGATGCGTACCAGTCCAGCACCGGAGATCTCAGCCAGGTAGTGGGGCTCCTCAGAGACATGAAACAGCAGCAGGCTGCCCATCATGCCCGCTTGGACTCACACATGTCCCGCGTGGAGTCCAAGTGGGACGCACTGCAAGAGATGACGGCAGTGCACAGGGACATATTACAATGCCTCCGCCAGATGAACAGCAACCAGTCCACACCTCCCTGTGTGCCAACAACATCTGGTGCTGAACAAACTGCAACTGCCACAGGGAGGGAGGATGACTCTGGCGGAGAGTCCCCTGCACTGCAGCAGCCTGTACTTGAGGGGCCCCCCCAAAGAAGAGGGGTCGTCCGAGGAGGGGCAAGTGAGAGGCCGATGGCCAAGTGCAACTCCCAGGAAGCCTGAACTTGTTCTGGATGTTCACCTTTGTGCACAAACTGTTCACCCTGTTGACGGCAACACAACTGCCACACATTACATGGGGAGTACAAGTTGGACCAATGTCTCAGACAACTGTGGCCCCGATACTGGGGATTTTGTCTACCAGGACTTTCAATTCACCTAGGAACTTCTGATTGCAAGATATATGTACAGCACTAACCATCCTATGCACTATTCACACAAATGTATCACAATAAACACACTAATACACCATACTTGCCTCTGTTGTGATTCCAACGTGGGTGCTGTCATGGGGATGATGAACTGCAAAATTACACTGTGTATGCGAACTGCAACAGCAAGTACAACACAGGCATGTGAGTAAAGGCAACGTGACACATATGAGGGAGACACACCACCAGGGCTACACAACACATACACACCTAGGCCATCTGACTCATTGCCTACACTGATGTTGCCAGGGAAGACGGTGCAATGCACAGACACCACACCTATTCCCAGTTGTAGTCAAGTAGCCCACAGGTGCAGTAAGCAAATGGCAGTCAAATGTGTGACCACAGACAACGCACATCATAAAGTGAAGCACAGGTTTATTACACAGTTGCAACATGTCGTAACCACTACAGATGCAAGGTAATCCCACCTGGCAGCGGGCACACAGTCAACAACTGTAGAAGGAAGGAAGTCCATGGGTGTGGCGCACATCACCTGTAGGGACACAACAGCTACAATCACGTCGTCGGTGGACACAGTTGACCAGACGAATCTGAAAGTACCCTGTGAAGGACAGAAATGACACACAGTCAAAAGCAATGGATAACAGGACAGAACAGCAAAACTCATGCACAATACATGTTACGAGATACCCACCCAGAACCAAGTTAGCATGTCAACACTGTTGGGGAGTACAGACCACCTGTAAGCACACATCGCTACACACATCCAGTCAAGTAGCCCATGGACACACTCCAACAGCACCAGAGCACCACCTACACATATCATGCCAACTCACATCATTGACATGACACCTCAGGATACTCACATTCAGCTAAAGAAGTTGGTGATGAGCTGTGTGCGGACATCACCCTCATCATCATCATCATCACTGGCATCGTGGTCCAGGCCAGGATCCTCCACAGGTGGCGGATGTTGGTCATTGTCATCCTGGATGAGAGGCAACTCCTTCCGCGCTGCCAGGTTGTGGAGCATGCAGCAGACGATGATAATCTTGCACACTTTCGCTGGGGCATATGGGAGGGACCCTCCTGTCTTGTCCAGGCAGCGGAAGCGGCTCTTCAGGAGACCAAATGTCCGCTCAATCACTCTCCTGGTCCGACCATGTGCCTCATTGTAGCGCATCTGGGCTGGTGTCACAGGGTTCCTGAGGGGTGTCAGCAACCACGGCATGTTGGGGTATCCCGAGTCACCTACGGACAGACAAGTGCACATTAGCTGACTTGGAAAAGTGGGCGGAATACTACAGATCAGATCACACACAATGGCACAAAGTCAGTACACACCGACAAGCCAGGCACGCTGGTTCTGCATCTGTGCCATCAGCCTGGGGATGCGACTACTCCTCATCACAAAGGCATCGTGTGCTGACCCAGGGAAATGGGCACACACGTGTGTGATGGTCATATCTGCAAGACACACCACCAGTGCATTGACCGAGTGGTAGTGCTTGCGGTTACGGTAGGCCTGCTCCTGGGCCTGTGGTGGTACCAAAGCCACATGTGTCCCATCAATGGAGCCAATGACATGCGGCAACCTCCCCAGGGCATAGAAGTCACTCTTCACGTCAGTGAGTCGTTGCAGTCTAGGGAAATAGATGTACCGGTTCAGGAATAGCAACATTGCCTCCAAAACATCGCGGAGCACACGGCTCAACATGGTCTGTGACATCCCACCAGCAGTCGCCACAGTATGTTGGAAGGTACCGGTGGCAAAGAAGTGTAGTGCTGCCATCACCTTCACCTTGGGGGTCAGCGCTGTAGGATACGGCCGGCCAGGCTGCAAATGTGGGGCCAACTGCACTGCCAAATCCTCAATCAGCTGCCTGGTGAAGCGGTACCGTCGGATGCTGTCCCGTTCCACCATCGTTGCCAGGTCTGGGAATGGTCGATGGACAGCAGGAGCCCTGCAGTGCAGAGGAGAAGAAAGCAAGATTGTCAGTCACCCCACATATGCGGCATTGAACACACTCAATATCACAACATACATCATTATGAGGCACAACTACATGAAGTGTGCAGTTCCGTAAGGACATGAATGGTACATACATGGCCAACATCTGTCATCACGGTTCAACAAGTGGCATCAAAAAGGCCCAGGTTGGCCCATTGGATATCATGAGGCCGTGTCACAGTTCCCATCTCCTGCTGCCGTGTCACAATCACCCCCCACAGTGACATGTGAGGACAGATGTGCCCCAGGCATCACAGCTCAACGACAGGTACATTCCCAGGGACCCTGTATTGCCACATGGACACTGGCATTACATGGAGTATCATGTATACACCACAGCAAAACAACCATGACCCCCACAGGTAGTGGTCCCACTTGCCACTGCAGGACAGACATGGACGTCTGTGACACACACACGCACAACATCAAAGTCCATGCACACACAACGTGGATGTGGAGACTGTCTCCCATTGTGCACATGAAATCAGAGACATTGTAAACACTACATGCACACAGACTGTGGAGGACCATCACTATTGTGCCACTGGGACACCCTGG